>JAJHZJ010000311.1:1521132-1561132 GCA_023548195.1 Bettongia penicillata ogilbyi | reverse complement strand
AAAAGGAGTTTATATTCTAATAGAGAAGGTAAAAAGACAAAGCAACATAAACACAAAATAGATAGCTACAAACATAAGCAAATATTTAACAAGATAATCTGAAAGGGTGAACACAAGCAGTTGGGGTATCAGAAAGATTTCATTTTAGGCATCATGTACATCCTCATGACAAAATAAATACTAAATAGATGTAAGGTAATCTTAGCAGGGAAGGCTTTGGGAGCTGGGAACTAGGGGGGAGGGGATGACTAGGAATCATCTAGGGTAGTACTTTGAGCCTTGGGAAGGAAGTTAGGGCAGAACTAACGAGTTCTTTTTACTGAAGAATACTGACATTACTTTTCATGTGTGCTAGTGAGCTTTTATCAAAAAAAGTTTTGTTGGTTTTTTTTCCCCCTAACCTTTTATGTGAATATGAATACCACCCTTGATTCCATAGTGACTGCTTGCTTACAAAGCAGCCTGTTGATTTCACCCCCACTGACCTCTGCCTCCCAAGGTGTAGTTCACATTTACCCAGAACAGAGCTACTCTTTCTAACTCTGGTCCCATTGTGCTTCTGGAATTGAGGAAGTGCCTTAAAATACTATGAAGTGAATGCAGTCTGAATGCAAAGAAATGATTATTAGAAAGTTAGAAATAAAGGAAGAAAAGAACAGAGCCTGGACAAGAGAAAAGTATGTTCAAGGAGCCTGCAGGTCAGTAGATAGGTGGAGATTCAGATGGAATCAAAGGCAAATCTGTTTTAGAATTGACATCTACTTCTTGGCCTCCACTTACAGGGAGAGAGAGTATCATTCATCAGCATTTGGAAGCTATTAATTGTTCTTGTGAACAATGGGAGTTTCCCAATCAAGAGAGGGAAGATTTCATTCTAATTGAGCTAATGCCAGCATCTTTGTTGGGGTTCAAAGAATCAAGAACATTGGGAGACTTCCAATGTAAAAGTCATCTACCCACCAAGGTGGCTCCTCTGGTTAAGAGCATAGGGACCAAGCCCCTCAGTATCCTTCTGGGTGATACAGTGAGTGTCATCAAAAGCTCATCCATCTGGGTTGGGAGGGTCCATTAGTGGCTCTGCTTTATGGAAAGCATTTGATTCATCAGAACATGACAACAGCTCACAGTGTTAAATGGAAATGTTCTGCTCTTCTAGAACTCACTTCCCATACCCTGCACCATCTGTTTCAGAGTTTTTGTTCTGCCAGATATCTATTCTTGTTTCCGTTTTCCACTGATTCCCCGAAGAGAGGAATTGTAGACCAGCCAGGGACTCGAAGGATAGGATTGCTACTGAACCTCCTCTTGGAACCAACACAAGGAGTAACAGGACATCTCTCAGATGTGTGAAGTTGAGAAAGTCTATGGGACTCTTGAGTAGCTCATGGTTTCTAGTTCATTTCTATCTAAAACATCAGCTCCTCCAGGAAGCTTTCCAGGATTTAATGAATTATTTTTAATTTATTAAAATAAGCCACTAATCCTCTCATACTCAATACCATCTTCCCTGCCACTGCAACTTTGCAAAGTTAGTCCATACCTCATCCCAGTCATTCAAGATAACTCAGTGCCATCTTTTGCTACTAACTTGTTAAATGGCATTCTTATTCAGTTGTGTCTTACTCTTTGTAATACCCAGATTGGTATTTTCTTGGCAAAGATACTGGAGTGCTTTGCCATTTCCTTCTCCAGCTCATTTTACAAATGAGGAAACTGAGGCAAACAAGGTTTAATGACTTGCCCTGGGTCACACAGCTAATAAGTGTCTGAGGTCAGATTTGAACTCAGGAAGATGAATCTTTCTGACTCCAGGACTGACACTCTACTCCCTATGCCACCTAGCTACCCTGAAAAACTGCAGTTTCTCCAGGCTTTTATTCTTCATCTGATAAAGAGACATAATAATGCTTGAATTGCCTGTATTAAAGATTTTATGAGTTCAAAGAGCTAGAGTTGGAAGAAACCACCAAGGCCATCTTTCACAACCCCTTCATTTTAAGGCTATCATGGCCCAGGAAGTTATATGACTTGCCCAAGGTCATCAAAATGATTAGTGTCAAAAGGAGAGTTTGATCTTGGCTCTTTGAACTACTGAGTTTGTATTCTTTTCTCTGTTCTATGTTGTGAAACTCAAACATGATTATACACGTGTGTGTGAAATGTCTTAAAATCATACTGGTCTGTTATCACTCACCATCAGTTTGTGTTTTCAATGAAACAATCTCATTTAATATTACTTAAAGCAAAACTTAACTAGGATGGCAAATAGAACAAAATAAAAATAAAAATCACATTACATTTCCCAAAGCTTCCCAAAACATTTTTAATTGACATATTTTGTTTTGACACAACAAACACTCAACATCAAACACCCAAACAAACCACACCTTAATGCACATACCCAGAAAACAGTGAAACAAAGCTTTTTCTCAGACTATGTTCCCTGCTTCAAATATCAGGGTCTCATCTCTGGTTCTCTTCTGAACCAAACCTGGGCTGTCTTTCAAGACTCAACTCAAATCCTATCTTCTCCTCTTAGATTTCCCAACTAGCCCAGTTCACAGTAATGGGGAAAAGGGAGAGGGAGGAGGGAAGAGAAAGATGCAGCAGATTAAGCACAGAATTTGGCGTATAGAAGACCTGAGTTCAAATCATTTATTTGATAGCTTTCATTTACTGACTCTTTATCATTTCACTTTTCATGGTTAGATGATCTTTAAGGGCTTTTCCCATGCAAACATCATTTGAGTCTATGATTCTATTTTTATCTATCCTGGTACACCAAGTAGAGTGTAAGACACTTGAGGTCAGGGACTTGCTCTTAGCATATTATTTGTAATGGTAAAAATATTGGAAGTTTCATTCCTGGATCTGGTATTTCTAGCTTTGAGACTCTGGACAAATTATTTAACCACTCTTGAGTTTCACTTTTGAATTAAATGGAGAAAATAATACTTGAGATACCTACCTCACAGGGTTTTAGGAAGAAAGTACTTGGTAAACTTTAAAACACTATAGAAATCTGGGGGAGGAGCCAAGATGGCTGAGTAGAAAGACTCATGTATGCTAGCTCCGAACCTACAGCCCATAAATTTTCTATAAAAAGAACTCCCCACAAATTCTGGAGCACTGCAAGCCACACATCAATGCAGTGGAGGAGATTTCTGTTCCAGAGAGCCCTGAAAAACCGGCACCAAAGGTCCGTCGTGCCCCAGACGCGGAATGGAGCCCCTGCCCTGGCAGCACAGCCCCAAGAGGAGCAGATCAGAGCAGGCTTCAGGGACGGAACCTCCAGCGGCTGCGAAGGTCCCTCCACCCACAGGTGCTACAGGTCAGTGAGAGAGACTTCTGGGCTGGCCAAGAGGGGAACGGAGTGTCTCTGTGACTCTTCCCCCTTGGGAGGCAGCGGCAGAGGCAGTGGCAAAGGCAGTGGTGGCCCGGGACTCCTGGAGCAGCCAGGAGCTCCACTCCATTACTGAAGATCTCTGCATAAACCCCCAGAGGAAACTGAGCCTGGGAGGCAGCCCTGCCCCCACCTGAGCACCAGAACTTGAGCTCACATTGAATAGCAGCTGTGCCCGCCACTGAAAGCCCTGAGGCTAGAGAGCAGCATTTGAATCTCAGACCCCAAGCACTAGCTGGGAGGATCTAAGTGGGAGTGGAGAGGAATCTCAGAAGTCAAGTAACTGGCTGGGAAAATGCCCAGAAAAGGGAAAAAAAAAATAAGACCATAGAAGGCTACTTACTTGGGGAACAAATGTTTCCTCCTTTCATTTCTGATGAGGAGGATCAATGCTTACCATCAGGGAAAGACATAGAAGTCAAGGCCTCTGTATCCCACACATCAAAAATAGATATCCAATGGACTCAGGCCATGGAAGAGATCAGAAAGGATTTTGAAAATCAAGTTAGACAGGTGGAGGAAAAACTGGGAAGAGAAATGAGAGAGATGCAAGAAATGCATGAAAAATGGGTCAATACCTTGGTAAAGGAGACCCCAAAAAAATGCTGAAGAAAATAACACCTTGAAAAACAGGCTCACTCAATTGGCAAAAGAGGTTCAAAAAGCCAATGAGGAGAAGAATGCTTTCAAAAACAGAATTAGCCAAATGGAAAAGGAGGTCCAAAAGCTCACTGAAGAAAATAGTTCTTTCAAAATGAGAATGAAACAGATGGAGGCTAATGATTTTATGAGAAACCAAGAAATCACAAAACAAAACCAAAACAATGAAAAAATGGAAGAGAATGTGAACTATCTCATTGGGAAAACAATTGACCTGGAAAATAGATCCAGGAGAGACAATTTAAAAATTATGGGACTACCTGAAAGCCATGATCAAAAAAAGAGCCTAGACATCATCTTTCATGAAATTATCAAGGAAAACTGCCCTGATATTCTAGAACCAGAGGGCAAAATAAGTATTGAAGGAATCCATCTATCATCGCCTGAAAGAGATCCAAAAAGAGAAGCTCCTAGGAACATTGTGGCCAAATTCCAGAATTCCCAGGTCAAGGAGAAAATATTGCAGGCAGCTAGAAAGAAACAATTCCAGTATTGTGGAAATACAATCAAGATAACACAAGATCTAGCAGCTTCTAGATTAAGGGATCGAAGGGCGTGGAATAGGATATTCTAGAAGTCAAAGGAACTAGGACTAAAACCAAGAATCACTTACCCAGCAAAACTGAGTATAATACTTCAGGGGAAAAACTGGTCTTTCAATGAAACAAAGGACTTTCAAGCATTCTTGATGAAAAGACCAGAGCTGAAAAGAAAATTTGACTTTCAAACACAAGAATGAGAAGAAGCATGAAAAAGTAAACAGCAAAGAGAAGTCATAAGGGACTTACCAAAGGTGAACTGTTTACATTTCTACATGGAAAGACAATATTTGTAACTCTTAAAACTTTTCAGTATTTGGGTAGTTGGTGGGACCACACACACACAAACACACATACACATGCACACACATGTACACATGTGTGCACACACACATACACACATGCACACACATACAGAGACAGAGAGCACAGAGTGAATTGAATAGGATGGGACTATATCTTAAAAGAAATTAAGGTAAATGGTGAGAGAGAAATGTAGTGGGAGGAGAGAGGGTGAAATGGAATGGGTTAAATTATCTCTCATTCAAGAGGCAAGCAGGAGACTTTTTAGTGGAGGGAAAAAGAGGAGAGCTGGGGAAAAAAACATGAAGTTTTCCCTCATCATATTCGACTAAAGGAAGGAATAAAATGCACACTCATTTTGGTATGAAAATCTATCTTACAATACAGGAAAGTGGGGGAGAAGGAGATAAGCAGGGTGGTGGGAATGATGGAAGGGAAGGCAATGGGAGGAGGGAGCAATTTGAAGTCAACACTTGGGGAGGGACAGGATCAAAAGACAGAATAGAAACAATGGGGGGGCAGGATAGGATGGAGGGAAATAGAGTTAGTCTTACACAACATGACTATTATCGAAGTCATTTACAAAACTACACAGATAGGGCCTATATTGAATTGCCTGCCTTCCCAAAGGGAATGGGTGGGGAGGGAGGGATGGGGAGAATTTGGAACTCAAAGTTTTAGGGACAACTCTTTAATATTGTTCTTGCTACTAGGAAATAAGAAATACAGTTAATGGGGAATAGAAAGTCATCTGGCCCTACAGGACAAAAGAGAAGATGGGGACAAGAGAAGGGAGGGATGATAGAAGAGAGGGAAGATTGGTGATAGGGAAAATTAGAATGCTTGGTGTATTGAGGTGGGGGGAGGGGATAAATGGGGAGAAAATTTGGAACCCAAAATTTTGTGAAAATGAATGTAAAAAGTTAAATAAATCAATTTGTATTAAAAACAAAACAAAACAAAAGACAGAAAAAAAAACCACTATAGAAATCTGAATCACAGTTGCTCTTTGTATCTCCCACCAGACATAGATCATAAGATCTAGGCTTAGAGCTGGAAGGTACCCAAGAAGTCCTCTAATCCAATCTCTTCCATTTACAGGTGAAGCAATTGAGGCACAGATAGGTGAAAATAACTTTCCTAGATCATACAGATAGTAAATATCAGAGCTGGAATTTGAACCAAGTGCTCTTTCCCACCGTACTGGCTGTCTGATTTATAATTAATTGACTTTTTAAAAAATTCTCCACTGGTATGGAATATCCAAACCAGGACTTTCCCCTAGTGGCATGGATAGCTGAAAATTGGCTTTGTCTTCGACAGCTCAGTACCAAGTGCCAAGTGATGCTTCCATGGCATGTACAAATAAAACCCTCCTTACCCTATATTCTACCCTCCCAATTTCCAGAAAGCCCTTTTGTGCAGACCAATCTCTGTTCCTCTCTGTGGGAAGACACTTTCAAGTGAGTTTTCTTCTCACTTTGCCTGCCAAGCTTTGCTGAAGTCTGAAGCTCGATTTGTAGGGTGACTTCAGTGGTAGTCACATACACACTGACAGAAAAAGAAAGCAAGCTGGTGTCCAAACAGACATGATATTGCTGCCTGTCTAGGTCTGTCTGTAGTAATAGCCATGGGAGTTATATCCTAAGGCATCTGTAAAAGGATGAATGGCCCCAGTAAACTGTTTCATGGCTTTAGAGTTCAGAGAGGCAGCTTTTTTTTTTGCACCTCCCCAACTCTCAGAACTATGGTTTGTCACAAAATCTTTCAACGTAGCATCTTGTTCAACACTTACTTGGCGAGGCGTTACTAATTACAACCACTAACCATGTGAGCAAGTATGCCTGAAATGACCATGATCCTGGACATGACCCTCTGTACGCAGCCATGACTATGTGCAAAGTCATACATATGAGTATGTACATAGTCGTGAGCCTGACCATACTCACAATCCTTTGTTCACAGCCATGCTCATGACCATGAACTTTTGTAAACTGCCTCATTGAAAACTCACATTCTAATCTGTGGCAGTTAGCGCATTTTTGAGGGACCTGTTGATCTTTATAATTATTCCCAAGATTGGCCTTTATGCATAAATGCCAAAATAGCCAAATGCTTTATCACTCTAAATAGTCAAGCATGTTGCATGACTGACCAGTTGGCTTATTTTCAATGTCCAATTAAGTATTTTCTTTGTAAATGTGGGTGTCTTGATGAATCTATGATGTCACTGGTTCAGATTCTCCATGTAGCAATGATGATTATAAAACCTCAGGTCTTCTCCTGCTGTGACTATTGTCTTAAGTCTTTCCATAAAACCTCCATTGTACTACAGATCTTCAAGTATAAGCATAGACTTCAGTCGTAATGTAGGTAATGCAAGGAATAGCTCAGTTAAATCAATTACTTTCGAGCATGCAAATATTAGGAATTACAAGACATATTGATGACATGACTGTAATATCCTCAGTGGCTCAGCATCATGCACACAAAGACTCACACTTCACTTGGGTGACCTTAGTCACAGGAAAACTGGCTCCCCTTCTCTACCTACCACCTTCCCTGCAGTTCTTCACCAGACTGCTTTGTCTTTCCTCACTGTCAAGGCATGATGTGGTCAAGTTAATTCAACAAGCATTTATTAAGTGCCTACTGTGTGCTAAGAGTTTTGATTTCTTCTTTTTCTTTTACTCTCTGTGTAACCTTGGCCAGTTCATTGAGTCTTCCTTATCTGTAAAATGGGGCACGTGAACTAGGAGACTCTTAAGGTTCCTCTGATCTCTAACTATAACCCTGTGAATTCTGGCTGGCCAATCTGATGACTCTGGTTTTTTTGGCTATACCACTTCTGTAAAAATTAAGGTACTAATTTTGGAATAAGAATATCATTTTTGTTAATATTGCATGTCTTAGAGAAGTGATATGACTAAATGCATTTCTATAATTTATTGAGAAGTTTAAATGGCAAACAAGGACGAGTCTTCATTTTCGGTGATAATTCATAATTCGGTGATTCTTGCCCTTGTGACATGTTTTCTCCCCTTTCTTACAGGACTGGGAATGGAGAATATTGGTGGAATCTTTGTGGTTCTTATCTGTGGCTTAATTGTGGCCATTTTCATGGCTATGTTGGAGTTTTTATGGACACTCCGACACTCAGAAGCAACTGAGGTAAGACATCTGGGAACCACTGTATTTATAGAGTTAATTGATGGAGTAGAGTTCAAATGTCTGTAAATCATTTAGGAGGAAACATGATACAGTGGAAAGTGTGCTGGATTTAGAATTCAGATGTGGGTTCAAATCTTAGCCCTGATCCTTAGTAGTTTTGTAACCTTGGGCAAGTCACTTAATTTCTCTATTCCTTAAGCTGTTTCTTAATTTCTCCATTTTCTCACCTGTAAAATTACCTAGCTCCAAATGAGTGATCAGGTTTTATGCTGTGGGGGCTGAGACAATTTCTATCCTGTATCTCAGAAAGTCCTAGATGTTCATGGTGTGATTCAGAAAGCTGATTAAAAACACCATTTGAAAGGAGGCAAACCTTTGAGCTTTTTAGTGTATCTTTGCCTTAGAGTTGAGGAGATTTGGAGGGATAATTACCAATTTATGTAGGAATAAGCACAAGAGGAAATTTTTCTTGCATGACTCCATATATATAATAGGTATTATATTTCCTACCTTCTCAATGGTGAGGACAGGGAGAGGGAGGGAGAGAATTTGGAGCTAAAAATAAAATTGTAAAGGAATACATACTAGGTATGTTTTATCACTTGTAGTTTAGAAAGAGCAAAATTAACCTGTGGATTAAAAAATATATTCTCATGTAAAAGTATAGATAGGGATGGGAAACAGCATGATACAATGGGAAGATTCCCGGATCTGGAGCAAGAAAACCTTCTGCTACTGTGTCACCCGCATGACTTTGGGTATGTCACATGGTCTCAGTTTTCTCCTCTGCAACATGAGTGGGCTGAAATTAGATTACCTCCGCTGTCCTCCTACTCTCACCATCACCACCCCATGCCTGGAATTCTCTTATTCCTCCCCATTACTACCAGAAGCCCTTACCTCTCTTCAAGGCTCACTTGTCCAAGAGCTCTTTTCTGATTTCCTCAGTTGTAAGGGGCCACTCACATCACTTTGCAATTATTTTATATACAGGGTGTCCCAAAAGTCTTAGTGTCGTCTGATCCTGTTGAAGCTTCAATCGACTTGAAGCTTACAGTCTTTATGAAGACATTTGGGATGCCCTGTGTATCCTGCACTTCCTTGACTGGGAACATGTGATAGCACCCCCCCTACAGAGAATGGAGGCACCTTAAAGACAAGAACTGTCTCCCTTAGGCATTTTTATCCCCAGCACTAAGCACTGGAGGTGTTTAATCCATCAAAAAACATTTATTAAGTGCCTATTCTGTACCAGGCACTATGCTAAGCTAAAGCTCATTGATTGATCAATTGATTAAATCTCTTATCTATCTGTGGAGAATAAGAGGAATGAGTATTATGTCTCTTTCTACCTCATGAAAACTTTTTTATTTTTACCTTGAATTAATAATTATTAATGCCTTATTGTTGGCATAGCATATTTAGATTTTAAATGTAATTCCACATCTATCACCTCACTTGATTTTCACAACACTAACTTAGGAATGGATAGGAGCTGGATCTGTGCTTTCATTGGCATAGGGAGCTAGCTCCCTGGGAGAAAACTCCCTCCACTAGTGCAGGTCAGCACTTTGTCTGCAATTAGTAGTCTTAAAAATTTACCTAGAAAACCAAGAAGTTAAGAGACTTGCCCAGAGTTACCTAGCCAGTTGGTGTCAGTGATGTGATTTGAACCAAGACTTCCCAACTCCAAGATGCTCTCTATGACTTACCACAATTAGGAAGGGCAAGTATAATTATCTCCCTTTGACAGATGAGGAAACTGAATCATTAGGTTAAGCTGTTTATTCAACTTCAAGCAGCTAATCAGTGCCAGAGCTAAAATTAGAACCTTTGCCTCTTGACTCACATGGAGTTGAAATTTATTTCTACCAGGCTACCATGTTTGTCTGTGGTTACTTGATTTCCCAATCACAATGCAGGGAGAAGGTTGGCTCAGGATGCGCAGAATTCTTCCAGGAGCTCATTGGTGACCTTTTTCCACTCAGTCTAATACTGCTGTGCTCTATTTTCAGAGCTGCCTATTTGATGCTGGAAGAGCAGTGACACCTAAGCTGGGCACAAGCTCTTGAGACAATAGAGGGGGTCCACAAAGGCTACCCAGGGACAGGACAGCTCCCTTCCCAAAACTGAGTAGAGAGTTGGACAGGAAGTGCCCATCTCTAGCCATGAACATGCAGTCTACAAAGGATAACCTAAACACTGTGTCTTTGGCTCTGAGAGACTGGACCCTTTTCTCTTTGTGTCCTGTAGGTGTCTGTCTGCCAGGAGATGGTGACAGAGTTGCGCAGCATCATCCTGTGTCAGGACAGTTTCCACCCCCGCAGGAGGCGAGCTGGGGTGACCCGGCCTCGACCCCCCATCCCAGAAGAGCGGCGGCCCAGGGGCACCACCACACTTAGCAATGGCAAGTTGTGTGGCGCTGGGGAGCCAGACCCCATTGCCCAGAGACTGGCCCAGGAGGCTGCTTTGGTGGCCCGTGGCTGTACACACATCCGAGTCTGTCCAGAATGTCGGAGGTTCCAGGGCCTAAGAGCAAGGCCATCCCCAGCCCGGAGTGAGGAGAGCTTGGAATGGGAGAAGACCACCAACAGCAGTGAGCCAGAGTAAAGCTGACACCAGGGGAGTCACCATCTCTGGGATAGGGAGGGTGGGCAGGGATCAGATCAGGTGCCACTGCACAGAGCTCAGACTTGTACAGTGTTGAAACTTCTCTCCATTTAAAAAAAACAATAATAATTTTTTTGAAGAAAAAAAAAGATCAAAGAACCTGATACCCCAGCCTGAGATAGGACCCTCATAAGAGAGCTGGGTCCTTCAAAAGACTTTGCAACTAGCAAGTAAAGGGGATGCTCACCCTCCAGACTCAAAAGGCCTAACTTTTTTCTCCCAAGGGGCCTTTATCCTTTAAGACAAAAAGACACTGTAAGCCTGGGGCTGGAGAGGCCCACCCAGACCTGTCCAACTTAGAGGACAGAATTTGGGGGTGAATTGCCTGGTCTAGAAAATGGCAATTGCTTCCTGGGTCCAGTTCTCACAGAAAGAAGTAAAACTCACCAGGGAAGGTTTTCTTTTCTGGAATTTGAGTTATTTTGTTTGAGTCTTTGTTTTGAATTTTATTTCTGTTTATTTGTTTTCTGCTTTTTGGTGGGAGAGAGTGGGGTTAGGAAAAGGAAGAATCAATAATCTTTTTTTTCTTGTACTTTAGGGCCTGGAGTCTCCCAATGAATCAGACTTCAGGTGCCGAACTCTCCTTCCTATGCAGTGATAGGGGGAATAGGAAATGGGTCTAGGGAAAGAAACAGGTGGAGATTCTCAAATCCAAGCCCATTCAAGGAGGTTTTTTTTAAAGAAAACAAAACACAGATGCCAAAAACTAAACATCACATAAAGTCAACTCAGAGAGGCCTTGAAACGCCTGGAATTTCAGGGGTTATGTGTCTTTTTTTTTTCTTCTTCCTTCTTAATTTCATTATTATTTGGTTTGGTTTGGTCATTTGAGAGTGTAATGCTCTGAAGAGGAAGAAATGTACATTGAAGAGTATAATCCTTGGAGGTATCCCTAGGATGCTCTTTTATGGAATTGACCTTCTTCTGTGAGCAGAGGGGAATGGGTTAGTATTTTCCCAACCTACAGTATTCACTTTGAAAAGCTGGTAAGCGATGTTCTCTGAGGAGCAAGGCTAGAAGTCATCTCAGTGGAATGGAATGCACTTTTTGACAATTGTATCATTTTAATCAAGTTGGTAGCTACCTGGGGAACAAAGTTCATGGGGCCATCTTGGTTTGGGAGATTTCTTGCTACTAAATACAAAGACTAGGGGTGTGTGTGTGTGTGTGTGTGTGTGTGTGTGTGTGTGTGTGTGTTAAATGGAAGACCAGAAGCAGTAAAGAGGGGAGTTTTTCAGGCTCTGGAGAGTAGATCTGGGACCCAAGAATTCCAGAGGCCCAATCTCAGCTCTGACAGAGGACGCTCTTGTTGTGGCTTTGGGCAAAATATTTAACTTCTTTACCAGCCATATAAAGGTGTGGGGGGAAGCTAAGGACTCCTTCCAGGGTGTCAAGTGAAATAACTAGCTATTGCTGTACTTGAGAGGTGCTAGAGTGCTAAACTGATAAAAGGAAGTAAGGCTTCTAATCAACTGTTTGATCTTTGCTTGGCTTCTGTGAGACTTCTATATGGACAGTTTTCATTTTCTGATGGAAAACAAATTCTATGCAATTTCTGATTGTAAATTTAGAAAATTCAGAGGGGAAAAGAAATAGATTACCACCACCACCACAACCACCACCACTACCACCACCCTGAATCAAAGATATGTCTTGTCCTCAGATTGTTTCTGTCTTGAATGTACTAAAATAAAGACATTCTTGGAAGAAGACGTTTATTTTCATGCTTTGGCTGTTTGGGAAGGTTGGCGTCCTCTCTGTGCTAGGGCAATCCCAGGGGCCCAGTGCATTTCTATAAAGGATGCCCATTTTGTCCTCAGCCAACCTAGCCCCTCTCCTGGACCTAAAGCCACCTTTTTCTTTTCTTTCTTTTAGTGTTCTTTCAACCATTGATGACAATAAACTGTGTAGGACACTTAATCATTTTTTATTATCATTACTATTAATCTTACAAAGAAAGTTTGGATTTTGAGGAAAGGGCATCTGGTAGCAGACTAACTGAAGACCCCCTTGGTGGCATGCTAACTTATGACCTAGGGCTTTGTCCCTCATTTGTGACAATGTGGTCAGGACTGTAAGATCGCATCTGGGGTGGGGAGGGTTGTTTTTTAAAACAAACAAACTTGTTTTTATGAGCTGGAAATATTGATGAATAGAATTTTTTTTTAAAAAGTGAACTAGCAAAATAGGTATTCCCATGAAGCATTTATACAATCTGTTTCTGCCGTGAGTGGAATAAAGATGAGACTGGTAATACTGTGCAGTTCCCGATAGCTGCGGAGACCATCACAGTCCTTCACCCCAGCTGATCAGTGAAATCGCAACCAGCTATTTTCTCTCTTGGTTTGTCTTAGCTTTTTATTTGTTCGTTGTGAAGTTTCCTTTTCCCTATTTGTATTTTCTATCTGATTCTGTATATTAAGGAGTTTTTCCTTGTCGGTTTCTTCCTTTGATTGGAATATTTACAATAAAACAAAAATAAACCCTGAAATGTTAGTGGATGGATAGATGAAAGCTGATTTGGTATGGAAAGCATGGTGCCATGTGGCTAATCCAAGTCACTTGGAAACAAATAAACACAGAAATAAATTCTCTGTCTTCCCCTCAGACCAGCCCTGCCTACCCACCCCTCCCCTTTCTCCTTTCTCAGCCTTTCTGCCTTTCTCCAGTCCTTTGTTCAAATCCCAGAAACGTCTGGGTGGCTCTTTTCATTTGGTAGCAGCTTCAGGAGTCTGAGCCAATCCCCCCCAAATGGATACACATGTTAATGAAGTACAGGATTCGGAGGGTTTTGTCTCCCTAAAGGCACTTTTCACAGAATAGTCATCTATTGATTCTCAGGGAAACTCTAGTCAGATATCACCCCAGATTCCACTGGGAGCTGGAAGATTACATCAATTAAAATATAATACTTTGCTTTATTTCTTTTAATTGCTTTGCAGGGCCCCACCAGTCACAAGATCTCTCCTTCAGAACCCAGGTGGGGTGTAAGTTGAGCGCATAGATTGCTGAAAATCTTTTGGCTTTCTCTAATCCAGAGCTCATAAGAGAATATTCATCCTGGGAACTTGCCAACCAGCCCTCTTATTGGTTAGGTGAGACTGAAATATCATGATAACTAAGCCACCTGGGGCTGCTCTGTGAAAGTTTATTAGTTTTGGGTTCCAAGGAGTTTAATTTTCATCTGGAATCCAATGGGGGATTTCCCTGTAGTATAGCAGTAAAATACTGGGAGGTGGGAAAAAAAAGGCTTGAGACCTTGCAAAAATGGCTGGTTGATGGCTAGAATGAGCCCCAGAGAATCACTTGTGGCTCTCTGGCCAATGGGGCTGCATGCAACCAGGTAAAATAACCTGGAAATGATAAGGGAGATTTGATTCCCTGACTGGTTAGTTCTCCTGGGATAATAACAAAGGGGTCTGTTTGGAAAATTCAGAGAAGGAACTCTTTCACAATGATTACTTAAAGCAGGCCCCTCCTAAGGGGCCTACAGGGCCTCACATAGAGAAACCAGACCTGAACTGCTTTGGTTCCCTTGTGCTATGAATGATTTCTATGCTTTTCTATAGAGAGTAGACTTTCTTACCATGCTGAAGAATCTACCTCCTCACCCCCATCCTCAAAGGAGAGTGCCCACTCAGGCACTGCTCAGCCATAGTAAACTACTCACATGCCTCACAATGATGGACTGCATGCTTTTAAACAGTTATTCAGAACAGCCTTCCAATAGAAACAAACAGTTGGAAAGGAGTGTGGCTTCCCAGCAAAGAAAGATACAAATATAGAGATGTACAAATATCCTTCAGCATCATGAGCCAAAGGCATCATCGCTAAATCCCATTGAATTCTGAGGGTTACAGATGGCCCAGTGAAAACAGGTGGCCCATTCATTCTTGAGAACATTATTTTTATCTTTTAGTTTTTACTCACCAAGTTTTATTGATCTCCTACCTACTCTTGAGGCAGAGCAATCAGTGAAAAGAAAATGTTCATATTAACATTAGCATAGCAGGAACTAACTAATGTCAAGAAAGAGAAATAGATGGGTGGGAAGAGAAGTAAAAAAGGGAACCCAGAAAAATGATTCAGGTGTTCATTCTTGAGTATTTCTGAGATGAGTTATGTCAAAAATTCCGGAAGAAAGGAGAAGGAATTTTTAAAAATACTGAAATGCCCCTAGAACAAAAATGTATATGGTGTCCATTTCTGATGATCTATTTCCACTTCTCAGACTTGTCATAGTGGAGTAGTATCTTGGGATCACACCATGTTGACAGGAACTCTAGCCATGGAAGACAGGACTCAGAATTTAAAGTGGGGAGAAGTCATCCTTCTATCACACAATCAACAAAAGAAACCTGTTTTTTCAGATTCCCTTGTACCATTCTCCTTGTTCTCTCCCCTTTCTTTGTTGATCAGCTAGAACGTTACAGACAAGATAACTCAAGTTTACTGCACTTGTAAGAAGCAAACATTAAACACCTAGAATTATCGGTACCAGGTGAGATTTTTTTTAAAAAGTAAAAGACAAGGTTGGCGATCCCAAACTTATGCTCCAGAAACCATTAAGGAACAGTGTAAGAGAAGGCATAATGAAGTGCTCTGTTGTGTGGTAAAGGCTCTTAGCCCTATGGGACCTGAGGAAATGAGAAGGGGGAGATCATTGTTAGCTGAGGTACCCTAGAAAGGCCAAATGAGGGAGGTGGGATTGAGAGGTTTCTGGGGCTTCAGTTTTATATTTCTGGGAAGCAAGACTTGCTTCATCTCTCTTGTGAGTTGAAATCTGGCTAATTCATGATGGTTAACTCTTCAGAGCTTCTAAGATAAAAGAATTTTTTTCATTGCCTTTTTGGTGCATTCTTTCAGGAGGTTTAAGTTTATGTTGCTTATTTCTTCTAGTCCACTGCCAGTAATGCTCAGAGATTCTCTATCCACTACTTCATTCATACTCTCCTTTAACTGGAATTAGGGAACTTGGTTGTCACAGACATAGAGAATCCCATAACCTGGAAGCATGATCACAGGCTAGATCCATCAGAAATGGATCAGAAGAAAATGCTTTAGAAACAGATTGAGGGAGGGCAAGAGGTACAGAACTGAAGTTGTGATAGCAACGTGAAAAGTGAATTCAGAACAAAACTTTCCTATTTCTGGTACCTAGATAGATCAGGAAATATTTTCCTGTATGAGGACAATAAACTAGTCTAGTTACATGTAGGGTCGAAAAGTTTCTAATGAGAAAACAGCTATGGAGACTTCCTTTACATTGTGGGCAATTTCACAACAAGGGAAGGTTGTAAAGGTTCCATTTCTATACAGTCCCAATCATGTACACACATATACTCACATACACACACACACATACACCCCAGTATTTTACATTACTGGAAACTTGGTTGTATCAGGGGTCAAGGAAAAAATATCACATCTACTTTAATAGCAACTCTTTCCCAAAAGACCTTGAATGTCCCCAAAGCTCAAATGTGTGATACAATATAAATAAAATTGTTAAGTGCCTACCATGTGCCAAGTACTATACTAGGCATATATATATATATATATATATATATATACTTATAAGTGTATATGCACACATGAATTGTTCCTATAGGTTAAATCTGAGGGTTGTCATTCAGCTTTCATATATTTACTTCTTCTTTTGATTTTGATGTTAATATTAGTGTATGTGTGTGTATTTATTTATGAGGATAGATATATGTATTCATGTGTATCTATATATGTATGTGTGTGAAAAGAGGTAGCTTAGCCTAGTCTAGTAGACAAGATGCTAGACATGGTGTAAAAAAAATCTGGATCCAAATTTCTCCTCTGACCCTATTCTGAACTTATTAAGTCATAGATGGATTGTGATTTGAATTGGTGGAGGGAGTTCTCACCCTAAGAATATCATAGATCCACAAATATGCTGTAAATATTATATATACTATAAATATATATGTATAGTTACATGTATGTATATATGTGTTTTTTATTTATAGACACATGCATGTGCAGATCTGTGTATATCAGATAAGTGAAGTACATTGAAGTCGAGTCATCATTTTTCTGTCGCCCTTCAGCCTTTCTTTGTGCTCCTAGATAATGAGGCTGGATTTAGTCTTCCAGCTTTCAGAGGCTTAGTTTTCACCAAATAGGCTTTGATGTAATTTATTTCTAAGCCGAATGTCTATGTAGATATGTGAAAGGCAGGAAATTTTTTTTAATTCCCAATTGAATATTAAAGTGATTGAGCTGACTGCCTAAAATCTACCCTCTTTGACAAACTGTAAAAAATATTCCTCCAGTGTTAACAAGCACCTAGACAAAAATACAAAGATGATTGTTTTGTAAGCCACAGTCAGCAAGATAAGTTGGATGGGGAAAACTTTCAATTTTACTCAGTGTTGCTAATAGCCATTTAAAACTCAAGCAAAAGGAAACTTTTTGGAAGGTCAGACAGTGAGTCCTGAAATTAGAATAATTACGTGACTCCATTCAGTTTACAAATGGGACTTTATTCATCTAGCATCTACATGACTGTTTCAATTTCTGTTTCAAATAAGAGCAGATTAAATGAGACCAGGTCTGTACACCATACGGCCTATGGGCCACTTGCGGCCTGCCAAAGCAACCCTCGGGCGGTATGTTACAAGTGCCTGTGTTTACATGCTCTACATTTTTCTGCAGATGGCCCAAAAGCCTTCCACGGGTAGTAAGCACTCCAGGCCATATGTTGTTCAGGCCTGAACAAGACCATTGTTTCCAATGGAGTAAAAGGTAAGCTATAACTAAGGTGGAACCACGGAGCTTTATTCCAAGACAGAAATTTAGAGAGTGTTGCAGTTTTTCAAAAGCATGAAAACCACTCAGCTTAGCACCTGGTTAGCAGGAATAATTTTTTTAACATATTTTTTCTTCTTTTTTAAAAATTTGTTTGTTTTCACTTTTCTACAATCACTTCCGTAAGTCTTAGATTTTCTCCCCCTCCATCTTCCCTCCCTCCCCAAGACAGCATGCAATCTTATATGGGTTCTATACAAACATTCTTATTAAACACATTTTCATATTAGTCATGTTAGCAGGAAAAATTAATCAAAGTAGAAAAACTCTCACAGAGGCTCTCTCTCCTGATTGTACTCTGAGTTAGTGCCTCCATCACCACTTGCCCCAGGTGCAAGAATTTTAAGTTGTCCTTTGGGCAAATGAAATTGATTTCAAATGTATTCAAAACTCCTCCAGGTATGATAGGTGCATATTGACACATCCCTGGTTTAAGGTAGTTTTACAGTAGCTACCTGATTTGGTAAGTAATAGTTCACATCAATGAAAGTTATAATGTCATTTATTTTACTAACCAGGAAGGAGTAGGGGGAGACAGGAGATATTTAGAAAATATCTGTGGTTTGGTGAAATTTTGAGTCTGATTCATAAGATTCAAAGGAATGTTTTCTTTCCCAGGATCGTAGAATCCTTAATCTTGACTTCTCAATCCCTAGGCCAGCTGTTGTCACATTGACCGGCTTTCTTCCCATATTGTTCTCAAAAGGTTTTCTCTGCTCCAAAACAAAATTATAAAACCTTTGTGCCTGAAGTATATGTTCTACCTAATTGACACTAGGGTAGTAGTATTTTTTTTGGTGTAATCTTCTTTACTAATAATATAATAATAAAATAAAATCCAAAATATGTATTTCCTCCTTATGGAGAAGAGGAGAGAGAGAGAGAGAGGCAGGGAGGGAGGGAGAGAGAGAGACAGAGACAGAGAAACAGAGAGAGAGAGGGAGGGAGGGAGGGAGAGAGAGAGAGAGAGAGAGAGAGAGAGAAAGAGAGAGAGAGAGAGAGGGAGGGAGGGAGGGAGGGAGAGAGAGAAGGAGAAAATCCTTGTAGCAGATCTGCATAATCAAGCAGAAAAAAAGATTCCTACATTTGCCATATCAAAAAAAAAGTTTCCTTCTGTACCCTGCATCCATCACCTGTCTCTTTCGGGAGGTGGGTAGCATGCTGCTTCATCACTGGTCCTCCAGAGTCATGATCAGACATTACATTGTTCAGAGTTCTCAAGTCTTGCAATGCTGTTTCTCTTTACAAGGCTGTTGTTATTATACAGATTGTTCTTCTGCTTACTTCGCTCTGTATCAGTTCACAGAAAACAATAGTTGCTTTTTCAGAAGAAACAACTCTGAAGCCATAGCATCCAGAGTGATCGATTTAGAAGGTTGTCCTGTTCTGAAAGGGGGAGGATGCTGATCTTTTCCTAAACTCTAGTGTTTTTGTTTTGTTTTGTTTTTTGAAAGGTGTTTGGGCTGGTGACCACTGATCCTCTTGTCAGTGTTCCCTCTCCAGGGGATGCTGTGGAGAGCTCTCAAGAGCCCAGGCCCATTTAACTTTCATCAGCTATGAGCCTTGCTTTTGTTGCTTCTAAAAGCTCAGTAAGAGAAAAGTCATTTTGGTCCAAGTCCTCAGATTAAGCCAAAGATTCTTTTAGCTGTGGCTGCAACCTTCCCTCTTGAATGCTCAGCAATCATCAGGGATGTTGAGCCTACATCCCTAGAGATGGAGTTTCAGCAGATCCAAGTGTTCTATGATTAGATTCCTCTTATTAATAGCAAAGAGAGTTTACAATTCTAATGCGATGCATCTCATTGACCCAGAGCAGTCCTTTATTTATCTGTAAGCCTTTTGACTGATCTGGGATTTTTGTTCCAGAAATAAAAAAGTCATGTTCTCTGATGAGAGAGACTAAAAATAAGAAGCCAGAGTAAGTTCCTCATAGAGCCATAGGAATGCAACACAGAAATTCATGGTTGGCAGGGTCCTATTACAGGAATACAGCCAGAACTGTATCAAGAGCAAGATAAGGGAGACACTTGCTGTGGGCCCACAAAGGTTAGGGGCACAGAAATCATATAAAATGTGCATCTATTACCAACCTTGCCATACCATTGGGATAGAGATGAATAATTTTATCTTCTTGCCTCTGGTGCAAAATTAGTTAATTACAGCGTTACCTTGAGAAATCAGTGGGTTTCCTCATACTCCTAGAAGCCATCTCAGTTCAAGAACTATAAACTTTTATTAAGCTCCTATTATATGTAAAGTGGCAGCTAGGTGGCACAGTAGGTAAGGTGTGACCCTGGAGACAGGAAGACTCATCTTCCTGAGTTCAAACCCTGCCTCAGACACTTACTAGCTGTGTGACCCTGGACAAGTCACTTAACCCTGTTTGCCTCAGTTTCTGTCTATAAAATGATTTGGAGAATGAAATGGCAAAACCTCTCCAGTACCTTTGCCAAGAAAATCCTAAATGGGGTCACGAAGAATTGGACAGAACTGAAAAATGACTAAACAACAAAATTATATGTAAGGCCCTCTGCAAGGTACTGAGGATACAAAGACAAAATTGGAAACTGTCCCTGCCTTGAAAACCTTATTTTCCACTGGAAGATGCAAAACAGATGCAAATAAATAAATTTCAGAAGGGAGAGAGAGTCCTAAAAATAGTGTGGCTTAGAAAAGGCTTCCCATAGGAAGTGGTGCCTGAGTTGAACCTTGAATGCAGTCAGGGTTCCAGAAGGGGAAGGTTAAATGGGAGTGTATGCCAGGCATAGGGGACAGCATAGAGTCAGGAGATGACAAGTGGAGTTCAGGAAACAAAGAGTAGACCAGTTTGGAAAGAACACAGAATGAGTAAAGGGGAGTGATAGGAAGGAAGATAGTAGTACAGGCAAATGGTGGGACCGTGTTCATTCAACCATCCATGCATCCATTCATTCATTTACTCATTAAATATTTATTGGGTCCTTTATTTACTACATTCTCAGTTCACAGTGCTGTGATAAATAAAAAGTATAACACTTAGAAATCCATCACTGTATTGAGTCTGTACTGAGGTTAAGCAAGCACGGAGCTCCCTTGGTCCTTAGAACAGAACCCTACATAAAGAAGCATTTGATAAATATTTATAGAATAAATGAATGACCAGGAAGTAAAAGATACAGTCATTGTCCTCAAGGAGGGCAAAGAAACATAGATAAGTGAAAAGGGAGGGAAGCAGGGAGGGCGACAGAGACAAATTCAGCCATTCATACTGAAAGATAGAACAGAGAGATTAAAAAGAGAAAGACCCAGAGAGAGTAGTAGGGAACATCTGTGTCCTTCACAATCTGGCTCCAGCTTACTTTTTCAGGTTTATTATAAATTACTCTTCTTCAAGTACTCTCTTTTCCAGTCAAATTGCCCTAGGTAATGTTTCTCAGTTCTTCTTCTACCATCTTTGTATTTTTGCACATGCCTCAGATATCCTCCCTCCTCTTAGAATTATCTATCCTATGTCTTAGAATTACAGACTCCCTCTAAAGATTAGCTCAAATGCCATCTCCTAGACAAGCATTTTCTGATTCCCTCTGCACTAGTCCTACGTCTGACTGCTAGTTTAGTCTCATAATTTCTCTGTATTAACCTTGCATATCTTTTGTGTTCACTTAGATGTATACTGCTGTTTCCTCCTTTAGAATATAAGTTCCTTGAAGGCAGGGATTGTTTCATTTGTTTATGTCTTTGTATATTCTCATTTTGCTTAATTGATGGATGGATTTATGAGGTCACAGATCCACTTGAGAATTTTGAATATATTTGAGACTATTCAACATATGTTGGGACATGTTAAATATACAAGTCAGAGAGTAATTATTTGCTCAGCAAGTGGGTCGGGAATGGTTGGTTGAGTAAAGTGATGTATGATAGACCCATGGCAAGGAAATACAAGCAAAACATTGGGAGAAGTAGAAGAAATTGAGGTTTATTTTTACTAGTAATTTATCTAGCCCCTTCCCCAGAGTAGTAAGTTGTTCTATCTCAAGCCATCACCACTGTCCTAATTGACACTAGAGCAACCTCTTTGTTAGCTCTCTCAGTTGCCTAGCAATATTCTTAGCAAGCAAAAGAAATTCAAGGTCTCCTCCTCATAAGCAGTCACTACCCACCTTAAAAGAGGACTTGCCGTTATTTCTTCTCCAATTCAGCAGTAAGAAGGAGATTCTAAGGCCTTAATAGTAAACCTGCTCAAAAAAGCTTTTGAAACTATGTTCATTCACATTTATCTCCTTTGAGTTGAAGTTTACTGACAAAGGTTTATTGCATTTGATTGAATTGAACAGTGGAAGCAGAGAAACAGTGCTCTCTCCAGCTTGGTTAATCTAATTAGGCAGTCCTGTACCAGTGCCGCTAGAACTTGCGTGCAGGCATATTAGGGAGAAGTTACTTCCAACGAGCTCTGACAGATAGTTAGTCAGACATACACCAGGGACCTAGGGCCTTCTTGTCTAGTTAGTATTCAATTAATGATTCATAGTTAATCAATGCTGGTATAACGATGATGTAGACATAAAAAAGGACTGGATTGAAGGATTTCAAAGTAATCATCTTGGAGAATCACCCCAGGTAATAAGCAATGCCTGATAGCAAGCATTTGGCATTTGGCAACCAAAAGCTAAGACTGTGGCAGCTTGTCTCACAAGATACCTGCCCCTGTAATAGCTCTCTTGATTCCAGATGAAATGAAAATTCCATCCTTAGCAATCATTAAGACTCTAGTTTTATTTCTCATTATTAAACCATGAAGTTGGCCAAAACATGTAAATGGAGCAAAATGAAGAGATCTGCAAGCAAATTGGAATCCTGGTGCAAAACTGAAGCCTAATCTTCAAAGATAAAGAAAGGCAAAATAAACATGCTGTTGAAGAAGCAGCTCCCCCAAGCCAGAAGAAAGTATGCTTAAAGATTTGACACCTGGGATCCCTTTTGAAATATCTCTTTACATTTTCCCCCAAAAAACTGAAATTTCTAGATGATGAATTCATGTTTCAAGAATCTAAATGGTTCAAGAAACATTGAAATAAGACTCAAGAGGGATTTTATTCTTGATCAGAAGGACTTTTAAGTTTTCCCAGGAAGAAGAAGCCATGAAAATATGAATCATTTCTATCTCCCCTTGGCCCAGAATGCAGCCCTCTGAGAAGTGGCCAGCCTGGAGAGAGGAACTCATATGTTTGATCATCACCTTTTCTACTATGACTGTGAGGAGCAACTGAATGCCTAGGGAGACTGGGGATGATAGTGGTAATGGTGTGGGGAAAGTGGGAGGAAGAGAGGGAGGCCCAGCAATGTTCTGGTAAATGTTTAATAACTGGCTATCAAAATGAAATAAAATGAAATAAAACATGACATGAAGCACTTTTAAATTAAATCTGTAATATTAACATTTTTCTCCACCACTTTCTTAAGTCTAAAAAATCAACAGAACAATAAATCAAACCCCATTTGTAGCATTTGCTGATTTCTGAAGTATAAATGCCCACATTGTATTTAACAATTAGGGTCCAAGGAGCATGTTTGAGCTGGCTCCAATAAACCCCTAGAGGTGCCTATTACTAATGGCTCATACACAGATACATACCTCCCTACCCCACTCCTGTCCTGAGTCCTGTATTAGTAAGCGGCATTCATCAAGTAAAATAGTACAGTTACACAAGCAAAATTACTTGGAATTGTGGAATATTTGAATTTTAAGGGACTTCAGAGATCATTTAATCAAACATCCCAACCAGATGTTGAGATCATTGGAAAGATTATAGGATAATAGACCCATATGTGAAAGGCCAACAGAGAGCATCTAGTCCAGCCCTTTCGTTCCACAGATGTGAAAACTGAGGCCTAGGAAGGTTAATTAATCTAGTCCTGGTCACCCAGATAATAAGGATGAGAGGTAGGTTTGAATCTAGGTCCTCTGATTCTAGTCAGTACTCTTTCCAGGAGGCTGAACTGAAAAATGAGGATGACTAGGAATCTGGAAACTATTCCATAAAGAATCAGATGAAGTCCTCCAGAAGATTTTAAACAAAAGACTTCAGAGGTACGTGACTGCCTTCTTCAAGTATTTGAGAGGTCCTCGACTGGACCCAGAGGGGAGAACAAGGACCAATGGACTTCTACATCAATAGCAAGAGGAGCTGAACAATTAAAGAAGCCCAACATTGGAAGAGTTTTCAAGGCAAGGATAAATAATCACTTGTAAGAGATGTTAGAAAAAGTTTTCATGATTCAGGTAAGGATTAGGCTAAATGATCTCTAACTTCCTTCCAGCACTGGTAGTCTTTCATTGTGATATTTCTGCCATGTGGACATCTACTCTTTGCCTGAACTCTTAGAACAATGACACAACCTGTTCTAAGACACCTTTGTTAGAAGATTCTTTCTTTTATTGAGTCAAAACCTTCCTCTCTGTTATATTCTAGCAAGTGAGAGGTGAAAATTTCCTTATACAGACTTCTCAGCCACAAACCACTAAGTGCATTTTCATTTTAGGCCAAAAAATAGCAATAAGTAGCATTTGTAGAGACACTTTAAGGCTTGTAAAATGCTTGATACATGTTATCTCATCTTATCCTCACAACGACCTTGGGAGATTGGTGCTTTTTGTTATCCCCATTTTACAGATGGTAAAACTGTAAGTGACAGACTTGCCTAGGGTCACAACTACTAAGTGTCTGAGCTGAAATTTGAACTTATCCTCCTGATTCCAAGTCCAGTAGCTCTAACCCCTTAACTGTACATACATTCTTGATCATCTAGTCCTTCCTAGAGGTAAAAGAAACCAGTCAGTGTAAGGGCATGTAAGGAAATCGGTTTTTCAATGTACCTTTTCCAAAGGAAGACTCAGTAAATTCATTTGTCAACCTGATTTCATTTTACTAGAGTTTGGGTCTAAGCCCAACTGACATGACTAGAGCAGCTATAAGAATGGCTAACTTCCCCAAAATACCTTTCCTCCCTCTCCCCCACAACCTCACCAGCTGCAGCCTGCCAACATGCCAAAAATGTTACCATGAGCATTACCTTCTTAGATTAATATTACTAATGACAGCTAACACATTAACAGAGAACAACAGCTTCCAGGATAGGCATAACGACACTTTGATGGATCAGAAAACCTCTTCATGTGGCACTCTCTCTGGCCAATGCGGTTCCTAACTCTTCTCTGTGATAAGGAATTCTTGCCTTTCTACAAATCATCCATACTGATCTTTCCTGCTTTTGGTATGTAATGTAGCCTCTCAATATAGCCTCTCATTTTCTTAATTTTTTTTGTCCTTTAACATTTTTATTTTTTCCTTGATAGTATTTTTTTACATGTAAAGATAATTCTCAACATCATTTTTGCAAAATTTTGAGTCTCAAATTTTTCTCCCTTCCTCCCTTCCCTCCCCACTCCCCAAGACAACAAGCAATCTGATATAGGTTATAGATGTACAGTAATGTTAAACATATTTCCACATGAGTCATGTTGTGAAAAAAAGAATCAGAACAAAAAGAAAAAACAGAAAAGGAAAAATAGTATTCTTCAATCTGTACTCAGATGCCACAGTTCTTTCTCTGGATGTGGCTAACTTTTTCCATCATGGGTCTTTTGAAATTATCTTGGGTCATTGTATTACTGAGAAGAGCTGTCTATCATGGTTAATCACTGTACAATATTTCTGTTGCTGTGTATAATGTTCTCCTGGTTCTGCTCACTTCACTCAACATCAGTTCATGTAAGTCTTTCTAGGTTTTTCTGAAATCATCCTGCTCATCATTTCTTATAGTACCATAGTATAGCACAATCATATCCCACAACTTGTCCAGCCATTCCCCAAATGATAGGCATTCCCTCAATTTCCAATTCTTTGCCACCACAAAAAGAGCTACTATAAACATTTTTGTACATGTGGGTCCTTTTCCCTTTTTTAATAATCTTTTTGGGATACAGATCTAGCAGTGGTATTGCTGGATTAAAGGGTATGCACAGTTTTATAGTCCTTTGGGCATATATTTATAGTCCTTTTCAATATATGATTGGCCTTAATTATCCATTTCCCCACGATTTTTATACTACATATCACATAGAAGTTATCATTGGTAACATGATGTGACCTACTCCCTCTCACCCATTATACATCCATTCTTTGACCCTTGGGTTACTTAATTTCTGTTCTTTCCAGTTCAAGGTGCTCCATGACTGGCAGACCTAGAGCATCAGTGGGAGAATATTGGTTTTAAAAGAGAAAAGCTCTTGCAACAATGTATAATTTAGGATCATCTAAAGGATGGTATAATTTCCCAAATGAGATCCATCCTGATCACCTCCTACTTAATTCCGGGTCCAAATCATTATACATCTGCAGAGCCTATTCAAGATGTATCTTTGTTTTGTGTGTCTGTTTTTGTCTGTATGAGTGTGGAATAATTCAACCTAGTGGGTATCCAACTGAATATCATAGCATGGATAATATGTTTTTCATCTACTCTGCTTTCCCAATGTGGATAATAATAGCTGGCATTTAAAGAGTATTTTTCACTTACAGAGCTCTTTCCATGCATCATCCTCTTTGAATCCTGACAACAATCCTTTTTCAGTAGTAAGGTATGCATCATTATCTCTTTTTTTGGAAACAGAGTCTCAGAGGGGTGAAATCACTCACCGGTTGTTACACAACTAGTTAGTAGCAGTCCCTAGACTTGACCCTAAGCTGTCTAGCTTCATGTCCTGTTACATTACTTCTTGCTGCCTCCTTGGAAGTTTTTGAGCTCATTACAAGATATGGAACATGCAATGTTTACAAGTCCAGGTGAGTCACTATGATAAAGGGTCTAGATAGTCAAGAGGTAGATTAAGGACACTGGGCAAATTTGGGGAAGGGGGGCTACCAAAAAGAAGAGGGAGGGAATTTGCTTAACATTTTGGCATTTGCCCTTTAGCAACAGCCTACTTTGGCTATAACACTCAAATTTTCTCCTCTATCTGAGGGTAGCTGGGCTTTGTAGAGAGAATTCCAGTAGAAGTGAAAGGACAAAATATATGGCACATTTTCTCTCCATACCCCGAGAAAGGACTAGGAAACAACCTCATAAAGTGCTGTGGGTGAATAGAGTCCAACTGTCAATTACTAGCTATGTAGCATAAGGTAAGTCACTTATGGTCTGGCTCTTTGTGATCACTGTCCTGTCTAAGTTTTCAGTAACTTTCCTTCTGTGAAGATGTTCTAGACTTTTTACAGGACTCAAAATCATGATCACTATGTATAGTTTGCAGTTTTCTCATCTGTGAAATAAGTTGGATTTGATCATGTATCTTAAAGAGCTAATATTCTATTAACAGTATGATATCATGTTAACTTTTTAAATGTTAACTTAGGCTGGAGTTGTGGAGGAATGGCATCCGTAGAGATGACAGCCACATTGTGCTCTGCCGTATTTGGACCGCTTCTATGACTCTATGATTTGTATTTTGAGGTGGCATATTTTAGAAAGATCACTGAAAATCTGGAGAGTATTCAGAGGAGGGTAAGGAAGATGAGGACGGTCCTTGAGATCACAGCCTATGTGCACCTGTACTAAAACCTCTTATCTATTATCCAAATTGCTCAACCATTTTATCTTTGTCTACTATACTTCAATACAGTATTGTCTCCATTTCTGCTTCTTTTGATTTTCACTCAAATAACTCTCTACCATGCTTTTATTCCCTCACTGTCCATGAATTTCTCCACATGATTGTTTTGTATTAATACACAATGCTACTCCACTTCTCCTATTTTATCTATGTTATATATTTTGAATAATATAAACATTTTCAGAACCATATTCCCATCATGGATCTCATTACACCAGAACTCAGTGATAGCTAAGGTCAAATTGACTTCTTTGCCTTAGGATCTCTAGTCTATCTTGCTCATTAGCCATTTTGAGAATTTATAGTCATAGAGCTTTTTATCTGAGTGTATTAATTTTATTTCTAGTTCCTTTCCATGAATTCATGCATGTCTTTATTGCTGTCCTTCTCCTATGTTGTAGCTCACCTCCATAGGATTTTGTGTGGTGAGTATATGTAAGTTTTGTTTTTTCCCCTTTTATTTTAAATTTAAATCCCTGTTATTTTTGTTATAACTGATGATCCAGAAATCCAAATCCCATTCTCAGAGACTCTCTAAAGCAACTGCTCACATCTCAGATCTGCATTTCTCTCCTGAAACCTTTGTCTTCAATGGGCAACAGTGATGAAAAACAGCACCTGTGTCCCTAAAGTCGATAGCTTCTTACCTTAGATTTAAGTATGTTTAACAGTCTCTCCTAGGTTGCTTCTGGAAGTATCATTTATACTCACAGGAATCACCACAATGGGCAGTAGTCACCTCTTCTGACAGAGAGTGGGATGCTCTTTGTTATATCTTGGATATATACACATACTCTAGAGGATAGCAGAGTGACCTGTTGTTATCTAGTCAACAAATTGGTGCTTCACTGTTCGTAAGTAGGAAGTCACTGACCACAACCACTTAGCTCTCCTTTCTCTGAAGCCTACCAGATGATGTTTTACTTGTCAGCATGTGTGGATCCATGGCATCATTCCTTCGAAGTCAAATAGCTTCTCTCTCTTCAGAGTATACAGTTCTTTTCCATTAAGGAAGAGATACATTTTTCTTCTTACTTCCAAATATTCAGTGATCTTCTTTCTTTTTTCCTTTGTGTCACATTCAGACATTGTGCTGGTTACATCAAACCTCAGTATACTGCAGAGTCTCCTAGAAGAGATCGGTTAGCAACACCAAAGAGTTTGAATTAATCATCTACGCAGAAGGATCAAGTGGATAAAGCATGTCTATTGTCCAGATGATATCTTACATTTAGATGAACAATAGATAGATCTTGTCCATCAGTATGTATATTGATGCATAATGTATATATATATATATAAACATATTAGTATTTACTAATATATCATATATCAGTAGGTATATCTAGGAAAGACAATACAAGTGAACAGTGAGCTGGACCCAGAATTGATTAGGAGAGAAATAGGTTAGATTGCTTTCAGCAAATTGCAAAGCTCTTTTAGTGACCCATGCAGGAGACATTTCTAGATGGCAGAGTAGAGTGTTGGGTCTGGATTCAGGAAGACCTGAATTCAAATTCAGTTCAGAAACTTCATCTCTGTGTGACCCTGGACAAGTCTTCCTTGACCCATAGTAGGTGCTTAATAGTGTCTGTTTTTTCCCCAAGTTTCTCCTGGAAACAAATACCTATCTGTTTAATACCAATATTCTACCAGTGCTGCTGTATGGATACCACACATAGAACAAAACAGTCTATGAAGACCTGAAAGTTAATATAACCTGAAGAGCAACAGAGAGGTGCAGGGTAAATGTGAGCAGGCTGTAATGTAAAATCAATGAGGACCTTTGAAGAAGAACTGGAGTAAAAGATATCTTCAGGAAATGTGTGATTGGAAGAGAAAAGGAACCGGTCCCATACAAAGGTGACAGACAACAGCTGAGCAGCTCTCAGGCTACACTTGGCATCTTAGAAATGTCTAGAGAAAGCAAAAATGACCCCTGGGAAAAATAGGAAACTGATAGGAAGGCAAGGAAAAGGCTGACACAAGAAAGGCAAGCACTGGTGTGGCTGAATTGGCATTCTTGGAGGGAATTTCCTGCTGATAGCTTGCAGAATCTACTGAGCTACCTTCTGATTCTCCTCCTTCTGACATTCAAGTGTGTCACCTTCAAAGATATGAAATCAGAGTTTTACTGTATTGTGACCCTGAGTAAGTCACTTATCTTCAGTGGAGCTCCATTTCCTCCCCTATAAAAATGAGGGAGCTAGACTAGATAGTTTCCAAAAAAATAGTGGTTCTTTCTGTATTAGGTAGCATGATGGATAGAGGGTTGGACCTGGAGTCAGAAAGACCTGAGTTCAAATCCTGTCTCAGAAACTTAGTAGCTGTGTGATCGTGGGCAAGTTACTTAACTGATTCCATTTTCTCATCTGTAAAAGCAAGGAAACAAGCATTTTTAAGGGCCTTTTATGTGACAGGCGCTGTGACAAATGCTTTATAAATATTTCCTTTGATCTTCTCAACAACCCTGGGAGTTAGGTGGTTTTATTATCCTCATTTTACAGTTAAGGAAACTGAAGCAAATAGAGGTGAAAATATTGTCCCAATGGAGACTATATTTGACCTCGGGTCTTTCTCACTCCAGGCTCAGTACTCTAGCCATTGAGCACCCATATACCTCTCTGAAAAAAAACCAACAGTGGAGCAAATAATAGCACCTACCTTTTAGGTTTGTTGTGAGGCTAAAGTGAGACGTCTGTAGAGCACCTTGCATACCTGAAGCATCATATAAATGTTGGCTAGTTATTGTTTTCATTATTGCTATTATCCTCTTGTGGTAGAACAGCAGGTTCATCACCCTCCAGAAAAATCCTTCTATTACCCTGTTCAAGGTACAATTTGCTTAATATCCTATTAAATTGAATTATGATTTTGAAGCTATCTTTAAGATGAAAGGTCAATTATGTCTGTACCATTTAATGGGAGAAAACATTTGTTCTACTCAATGAATTTATCACTATTTCCAAACTAGCTTTTCTTGAAAACAATTGCTAATTGCACGAGATAAAAGATATTTCCTCAAAGGGTTGCTGAAGAGGTTTGGTGGATGACATAAATAAATAGAGTGTTAATTGTCCAAGTGTATGGACTTGGTGGACACAGGTGTGACATCTTTATCTTGCTGAAACAGATACAAGTAGAGAAACCAAATGGAAAAAAAAACATATTGTATCTTCAAAAGGCCTTATCCTGGATGTATAAACAAAGTAATAAGTTATTCAAAGGAATACCAATAAGTGGTTTTTAATGAGAACATGTGAGTAAACATAAATCTGTCCTAGACTTTTGAGGAGCTGATAGTCCTATTGCTACAAAACAAGGAAAAGAAAAAGGAATGTGAGTTTTGTTGCTTTCATTGTTTTTAAATTGCATTCGAGTATTAAATTGGCTAAAAAAATAGAGAGGGTTATTTTTGTATGGATGCCAGTGCTACCCATTTGTTTTCATCTATGTAGATGCCATGCAAATTATTCCAGAATCCAAAAGAAGCCAGGAAAGAATTTAAAGAAAAATATTAAAATAATCTTTCTTCAGGCTAATGCTATTCATTGCTAGTAAATGCATCACCTCTATAATGTTGGTCCTACTGATGGGAAAGAGTGTTATCACTTTATTTGGGCGGACCAAAATTTGTTACCTGTTTTTAAACATTTCTCATCTAGCATCTAGGGACAAGATAAAATGTCTTAATTTCATATGATAATTGGTTGGTCTGTTATAACTATAATAGTTCACATTTATATAGCGCTTTCTATACATAAAGAGGTAGTGTAGCATAGTGGACTGAGTGCTATACTTCAATTCATTGGGCATCAGATTCAAATCTAACCTCCTACACTTACTAGCTATTTGAATATTGCAGAAATTATTTAATGTCTCTCTGTCTTAGTTTACCAATCTATAAAATATGTGTATATATATATACACACACACACACATATATATATATATATACATAATATGTGCGTGTGTGTATGTGTAGGTGTGTATATCTATATTACCTATCTCACAGGGTTATTGTGAGGATCAAATGGGATAATATGTGTTAAACATTTTGCAAGCTTTAAAGGATAACTTGAAAAGGTAACATAAACAAACATATATCTGGACATTGTCACCATATTTCATCTGCCATTTCCCTCTGCCCCAAAGGTCCCTTGTCCTGTTGATAAGTTCCTACCAGTACCCCCATGTTGAAGAAGGACACAAGTCAACCATCTTTTATTCTTTGGACTTTACCAAGACACCTCATGGAGCCATCTCTCCTCTCCCCTCCTCTCTTCCCTTCCCCCATTAGAACATAAGCTCCCCGAGGGAAGGGACTGTATTTCTTTTTACTTGTATTTGTATCCTTAGCACTTTGCACAGTGCCTGGCACATAGGAAGTGGTTAATAAAAGGTTTGGACCTGGCAGAACTTAATGTACATTATCTCATTTGATCATCACAACAATAATCTAAGGTAGATAATATAGCATGGTGTGATAGGGGTCAGACTGAAACACATTCTATGAAGATGATGATGGACCCTTGAAGCAGTCCTGTGGGCCAGATGTGGATCTCAGCTGAGCTCTTCAGGGCATTTCCAGTAACACCAATGGTCCAGCAATGATGGATTTCCTCTTGGGGTGATGAATCAATCCTCCACCCCATGGCGGGGGTACCAAAGAAGATTGGCTGCTGAGTCAAGGAGAACAGACCCTTCAGGAGGTCTTAAAAGTAGTGAGTCCACCTCTCAGATGCTGAGCATGTGGGGACTTTGTGAATCTCTCTCCTTAAATTTTTCTTCTTGTAGGCAGAGCAGGAAGAGGTAGTTTCCTCTCTATCTTAGTAACTTTAGAAGATGCTCAAGGGTTTGCATCCAAAGCACTTATGCTGCTGACCTGAACGAGTCTAAAACAGGACCACAAGTCTCTGGCTGCCTCTCAGCTTTGTGCTTCTTTCTGTGGCATAGTTGACCAATAGGAATTATGAGTGATGTGCTTTTGGGAATTGTCTGTCATGGAAGTTGAGGAGCTTCTAGTTTTCTCAGTCAGAACTCCTTGGAAGAAGCTTTTGGCAATTACATCCTTCTCAGAGAAGATGAATACCAGAAGAGTTAAGTCCAAGACCTAGTCTGGCTTGCCAAAAGACAAAGACCTTAAGAAATTTGTTTGGACAGTGTCAGAGCCAAGGTGAAGGTATAATGTCTATTCAGCAGTCCCAGGATAAGTTTAATGTTTTAAGTATCAAGTACTTGGTAAGTGTGATAATAATTATATGCTACTTTTTCAAATTTTAAGTCTTTGTCAACATGCACTTATGAGTCTTTTGTAATTTAAGTATTTCTTTCGTGTGAAGAAAGTACATAGCTGTCCTATAGCTGATTTACATTGTACTGTGAATTGAGTATCTCTTTGACTTCCTTTAGGGAGAAACTTTACATGAGCCATACTTAAGTTTTAAATGAATTTCCTTGGGTCTTCAGGGTACAGGAGTAATGAGCTAGAGACAAAAGTCTCTTTTTAATGTTAATATCTAGTATTTATATATTACTTAAAGATTTACAAAGCACTTTACAAATATCTTATTTTGTCTTCAAAACAACTCTAGGAGGGAAGTGGTATCATTATCCCCATTTTACAGATGAAGAAACTGAGGTAGGAAGAAGTTAAGTGACTTGCTAGGGTCACATGTCTACTAAGAGTTTGAGGTGAGATTTGAATTCAAGTCTCTTCTAACTCTAAGTCCAGTGCCCTTTCCATTGCAACCTAGCTGCCTCTTTAGAGGCAAGGATCCCCTTATTCTTAACCCACTTTGTGCTGGACCCAGAGCTAGGGTATCCTAGTGGTAGAGTGAACTTCTCTCCCTCCCCAAATGCTTGACCAGAAGAGAGTGCCAGAGGGTGGAGTCATTCCTTATAGGATCTACTGAGTATGTGTACTTCCTGGTTCAGTGACCAATGCTCTGAAGCTCTGTCCTATCAGGAGGTGAGGAGATCTGTGGGAGGATTGCTCCATCATTCCAAAGCACAAGTCCTTTAGTGCTGAATCACACAATTCACCAGAAGTGGCTGGGCAAGCTCAAGTCCATGAATACTTTACAAACTGGACCCTGCAGGCCCATCCTTACCAATGCTACCATGGGTTCCAATCCATGCCCTGCTACATAGTAATGCATTTACTGTTACATAATAGTAATAATACTATTATACAGATGGGGAAATTAAGGCCTGAGAGGTGAAGTGACTAATCCAAGGTAAAACAATTAGAAAATGGTAATCCAGGTCTTCTGATTCCTAGTTCTAGTAATTCTTTCTATTGCACCACACTGATTCAATTTAATCTCTTCAAGATACTTTTTATTTTTTTTGCATAGACAATATTACCGATGGATGCTATCTGGGGATAGAATTTTTGTGGACTAGCCAAGCTAGTCAATCTCTTTATTTTTTGCTCTAACACTTTTGTGAATGCACATTTAAATGCTGCTCTTAAGAAGGCAATTAAATTGTTAACTCCCATCTAGACTCTGAATAATGTTGTTCAAAACACATCGTTTGTAATATACTGTTGTGCCTCAGGAGCTAAAGCATTAAGGTACTGCTTGAGACATGCTGGGAAAACTCTAGAAAATAACTTGCTAAAAGGAAGACAGTGCAGGAAAGCACTGTTTTGTGCTTTGATGTTCTATTTTCCTAGTAGGATGCTATCAGGAAGGGAAAGGGGAAGGGGGCTCCGTTTATGTGTAAGCAAAAATCTAGTGCTGAGGCCAGAAGAAAGACAAATACAGCAGCATCGAGACATTAAGCAATGTCACTAGACCAGTCATTTATGTGGCCAAGAGTCAGATGAATTGTACCTTTGCAGTCACTATAACCTTTATGCATGAAGGACTACCACTGTACCCATGACTTTCTGTCTTTTCTCTGCCTCTCTGGTATATCTGCTAAGAAAAAGAAATTAAGCCTTGGAGAAGGGTCACAGGTGCATTCAGATTGCACGCATTGTCCCCGACAGGGAAAATGCACGTCTTGGACCCATTAGCCCTATCATCTGTCTGGGTTCCTATTTTCCTCTTCAGGAAGACCCTGACAGCATCACAACTACTCCCTAAAGATATTTTTCTCAAAAATGTTGGTAATTGAATATTCTGGAAAGATGGTGGAGTAGGTCAGAAAACTTTCAGCTCTCCAAATTTCCTCCACAAAAAAAGACAGAACATCACCTCAGAGCAGCAGAAATAAACATGGGGTAAAGCAGTTATCCTTCCAAGACAATTGGAGAAGATTCCCCAGGAAAGACTCAACCTGCAAGGGCAGAGGTTTGGCCTGAGTGAAGTGCAAACACCTCCAGGCTGACTCTGTAGAACAAACAAACAATCCCTGGGGGCAGCCTCGGCCTCAGAAATCTTCAGCTAGCAGTGTTGAGATTGCATGGCTATGTTTCGCAGTTTGATGAGAAGACTGAAGGATCTTCCACTGGTGAGAGATGTCAAGCACAGCTATACTGACCAGACTCTTTCCAACCTTTGGCTGTGGGAGGAAGGAGCTAACACACCCTTGGTAAGTGGTTTAGTGAGGGACTGGGACCCTGTTGGCTGCAGGCACTTGGAGATCAGAGTCCCTGGTCTCAGTTCTGAGGCAGGGAGAACAGCTGTAATTTGCCACTGCCAGAGGGACCACAGGGAGCAAGATAATATGACAGTGGGATAGTGTTGCTGGCTTAGGAGGGGACAGGAGAACCCAAGTTTGGGCCCCAGAACAGACCTCAGAAAATAACAGTAAGAAGAATCTGAGGCTTGGGGCATTGCTCCCCATACCTCTTGACTAAAACTTGATCACACTAATAGCTGCAAAAAAATAAAATAAAATAAAAATGAACAAGCAAAGGAGAAAGAACCCAACCATGGATAGCTACTATGAGACTAGAAAATATCTGGTTTCATATTCAGAGGAAGATAGTAGAGCTAAAAAAAAAAAAAAAAGCCACTCCCTTCTCAATGAGAAATGTCAATTGGTCCTAAGCACAAAAAGAGTACTTAGTAGAACTTAAAAAGGACTTTAAAAATCAAATGAGAGAGATCAAGGAAAAATTAGGGGAAAAATAAGTGAATTCCAAGAATATCAAGAAAATTATGAAAAGAAAGTCAACCAACTGGAAATAGAGAATCAAAAGCTTAAGGGAAAAAATAATTCCTTGAAAACTAGAATTGGGTAAGGGAGAGCTAATGGTGTTCTAAGATACTAAAAATCAAAAAACAAAATCAAAAGAATGAGAAAAATAGAAGAGAAAGTGAAACATAAAAAAAACCAGTCTAGAGAACAGAATGAGGAGAAATACCATAAGAATAGTCAGACTCCCTGAAAGTTATGATTTTTAAAAAGCATCTTGATACAATATTACAAGAAATTACAAGGAAAATTACAAGGAAAATTGCCCTGAAGTTCTAGAATAAGAAGGCAAAGTAAAAATAGAAAAAACCCACTGATGACCACCTGAAAGAGATCCCAAGAGGAAAATCTATATTTCCAGAAGGAAAAGAATATCATAGCCAAGATTCAAAGCTCCCAAATTAAGGAGAAAATATTGAAAGCAACAAGAAAAAAAATTTTAATATCCTGGAGCTACAATAAGGATTACACAAGACCTAGCAGCTATTATATTGAAGGACCATAGGTCTTGGAATGCTATATTCCACAGAACAAAAGAGATGTGGTTACAACCACAAGGGTTACTTAAGAAAAATTAAGTATAATCCCCTCTCCCCCTCCATAAAAGGACATTTAACAAACTCAAAGACTTTCAGGTTTTTGTGACAAAAACTCCAAAACTTAAGGGAAAATTCAACATATAATATCCAGGATAAATATAAATTAAACATTAAAGACCAATTATAAGGAACTCAATAAGATCAAACTGTTTACTCCATATTTATGAAAATATTAGCAGTACTGTTATGACTGTCATCATTATTTGGGTAGTTTGAGAGAAAGGTGTGGGCTGAGCTGAGGATGATCAAATAATTCTTTTTTAAAAAAACTGTGTGGGGAGAGATATATAGGAGTAATTATCTCATACAAGTGAGGCATAAAAGGAAAATTTGATACAGAAGAAACTAGTAGTGGGGAGGACAGGTAGTGCTGGAACCCTACTCTCATCAGGAATGAATTAAAGAGGAAACAACATTTACATCCAGAAGGATATAAAAGTCTTCTAAATTCAAAAAGAAATAAGAGGACAAGAGCATAGTGTGGTGGGGGGGAGATGATAAGGGAAGGACTCTTATAGGTGTGGGTAGGTTAAGGAATTGGAGGGCAAGGTAGCAGGAAGAAGTAAAGCAAAGGAGTGAGTAGGGATAGAGTAAGTAGGGTGAGGATAGTGAGGAAAAATAGGAAGGAGGAAAATATACAAGTAAATGTAGCTTAGAATGTGAATAGGACAAATTTACACATAAAAAAAGAATGGATAGCAGATTTAAAATTTGAATTCAGCAATATGTTGCATTCAGGAAACATAAAAATGAGAGATACACACAAAGACAAAATAAAGGGCAGGAGGAGAAGTTAGTATATAAAAAAAAAAGCAGGGATAGTAATCATGATTTCTTACAAACTTAAAGTTAAAATAAATTTAATTAAAAGTGAAAAACAGAGAAACTATATTTTGTGTCAGCAACATTATTCAATATTATTTAGACCATTTAAAAGAACTAGACAGAATAAATTCCTGAGCATATACCTGCCAAAACAGACACAGGAACTACATGAACATAATCATAAAGCACTTTTTATATAAATAAACTCAGGTCTAAATAGTTGAAGTAATATTTATTGTTCATGGGCAGGTAAAGTCAATATAATTTTTAAAATCACAATTTTACCTAATTTATATATCCAATATCATCCCAAAATTATCACTGAGTTAGAAAAAAATAATAACAATGTTCATTTGGAAGAACAAAAGGTCAGAAACTTCAAAGCAACCAGAGAAAAAAGATTCAGCAGTACCATACCTTAAACTATACTATAAAGGTGTGAGCATTGTTGTGTAAAAAGGATAATTTTGATTATTTTAAATTAATTTTTTCTTGTAGAAATAAAATCTATGCAGCCAAGAAAAGAAAGAATGTAGAAAATTGGGGGAAAACTTTCCAAGATCATCTCTCTGAAAGGATTTAATTGGATTGGAATATTGCTGTGGTGTAAGAAATAATGAGTTGGTACATTTAGAAAAACATGGAAAGACTTGGACTTACGAAGGAAGATACTATCTACCTTCAGAGAAACAGATGTTAAAAGGAAATAAGCACAGTATGGTCTTACCTATATGTGTGTGAGTGTATATGTGTATATAGTGTATGCTTATACATATCTACATATATGTATATATTGCCATGCTTAATTGTAGCCTTCTTTAAGGTGAGGGGGGAGGGAAGAGTAAAAAAAAATTAAAATGCACAGCAGAGAACAAATGAAAACCAATGAGGGAACAAAGAAAAGCTGGGTAGCTTTGAAAACAATGTGTAGTGTTTATTATATAGATTTTCTTGAAATGTAAATTTATTATTTTATATTGAATCCTCTCTTATGATCTGCTGTGTGCACAGCAATGTTTTTTTTTCTTTTCTCATTTTGTATTTAACTTTATAATTACAAAATGTTACCCCCCAAAAAGTTGGTAATTCTGTCATATCTGAAAGGGGTTTGCTTCGTTTACACCTGGCATCAACATCCTTTCTTGTTGGAATCATAGTGAAGTTACATAAAAATGGACATGAAGTCCTGGGGTGGGAGAAGATGAAGAAGGGCTAGGGAGGAAAGGAAGAACAGGAGCTAAATACAAGGGAGGAAACCTTAAAAAAAATTTTGAGAATTTCTTTTTTAAATAATACCTTATTCTCCAATTACATATAAAAGCAATTTTCAACATCATGTTTTTTTTCAAATTTTGAGTTCCAAATTCTCTCTTTCCTTCCATCCCCTTACTTCTACCTGAGATAGATTATACATGTGCAAATCGTGCAAAACATATTTCCATATTAGTCATGTTGTGAAAAAAGAAAAATACCCAAACACAAAAAAGTAAAAAATAGTATGCTTTGATCTGCATTCAAATTCCATCAATTCTTTGTCTGGAGGTGGATAGCATTTTTCATCATGAGTTTTTTGGAAATGTCTTGGATCATTGGATCATTGTATTGCTGAGAAGAGCTAAATCATTTGCAGCTGATCATCTTATAATGCTATTACCTTTTACAATATTCTCCTGGTTCTGTTCATTTCACTCAGCATCAGTTCATGTGAGTCCAGGCTTTTCAGAAATCATCTTGCTTGTTGTTTCTTATAACACGACATTATTCCATTACAACCATATACCACAGCTTGTTCAATTCTTCCCCAATTGATAGGCATCCCCTCAGTTTCCAATTCTTTGCTATCACAAAAAGAGCTACTATAAATACCACTATAAATATTTTTGTACAAATGGGTTCCTTTCCCTTTTTTAAAAAATCTCTTTGGTATACAGACCTCATAGTCTTATTGCTGAATCAAAGGATATGCATAGTTTCATAGCCCTTTTGGGCACAGAAATTTTTTTAAATGAAGGAACTGTTAGAGGAGGTCCTTATGAACCCAGACCTTCCCAAATAAGCTGAATGAATATGCTTGGTTAAATAGTACAGCTGATAAGGTCAAGGAAAAAAATTTGGCCCATGGAGGACTGACCCATGAAGAGGCTGCTTGGTAACTCAGTGAAGTAGATAGTTGTATAACATTCCCTATATAGAAACATTCCCATGATGTTGGATCACTAGGCAGTTTCCAGAAGTGGGAGGGCCACTGCTCTTTCTTCGCTCCTGTCTTCTTAGAATTAGCCAGGTGGTGCAATGGATAGATTGCTGGGCCTGGAGTCAGGAATATTCATCTTCCTGAGTTCAAATCTAGCCTCACACCCTGGCTATGTCACTCTGGGCAAGTTACTTAACCCTATTTGCCTAGGTCCTCATCTGTAAAATGAACTGGAGAAGAAAATGGTAAACCACTCCAGTCTCCTTGCCAAGAAAGACCCAAAAGGGGTCACAAAGAGTTGAACATGACAAAACAACTCAACAACCCAATACCACAATTCTGTAAATGAGGCACTGGGTTCCAGAGAGATTATACACCAAAACTGATAATCATCACTGAGATTTATGTAATGCTTTGTGGTTTATTGATCACTGTGCACATTTTTTATCTGATTCTCACAGCTCTGTGAGGTGGAACATGCTGGTTATTATTATCTCTATTTTATGCATGAAGAAACTGAGGCATAGAGTAGCTAAATGACTTATCCAAGATCCCAAAGATAATAAATAGCAAAACTGGGACAAAACATATTTAAGCTTGACTGCTCTCTAAAAACCTCTGATCCTGCAAGTCCATGCTAATAGCAAAAGTGCACATAAAAGACCTAGAAAACAGACCCACCACCAAATCCACTCCTTGTCACATTTGTTAATCCAGGCTATGCACTGAGAGTTTAATTCTCACCTGTGGTTCCAAGAAACTGTAGTATGCACAGCGGCCACACCCCAGTAAAATCGTCTGGCAGACCGGCTAAACCAGACTGAGGGAAGCCAACAGGCCTCAAACCTATCAGTGCGTTAGGGAATGTCTACCCCAATCACATGAAGACTTCCCTCAGTACAATGGGAAGATGAGAACCATTTGTGCCACTAGCCATGAAGGCGGCTAGAGCAGGCACTGTGGAATGCTTCCATCTTGGTCAGACATAGAACA
>JAJHZJ010000311.1:690604-784121 GCA_023548195.1 Bettongia penicillata ogilbyi | reverse complement strand
AAGGGCTTTGAATGCCAAACAGAGAACTTTGTATTTGCTCTTGGAAACGATAGGGAGATGCTGGAGTTTATTGAGTATTGGAGGTGACATGATTGGACCTGCGCTTTAGGAAAATCACTGTGGTGGCTGAGTGGAGGATGGATCAGAGTGGGAGAGAACTTGAGTCAGGATGACCCTTGGAAGATTATTAGAGTAGTGCAAGGGGTGGCAGTATCAGGAGAGAAGGGGATAAAGATGAAGATGGCAGATCTTGGCAACAAATTGGACATGGCAGGTGAGGGATAGTGAGGAATCCAGGATAACTCCTGGGTTGAGGGACTGGAAGGATGGGGTTTCCCTCTATAGTAATAGGAAAGGTGGGGCATGCTTACAATGTCTAGTGGACATCTGGTTCTGGATATCTGAAAGGCAACTGGAGATGAGAGATTGGAGATCCACTGAGAGATTAGGGCAGGAAAGGTAGATTTGAGAGTGTGCCCAACCTTCCTTCTCTATCGTGAGTTCTGTGATATGTTGGCTACTTCTTCCCAGCATTTCTTCTTTTGACATCTATTTCCATCTTGTTGTTCAGAACTGGATCTGGTATATAGCAATTTTCATTGTAGTCTCCCTTTTTTGAAATACAAAATTTAAGTTAAATTAAGAATGTGTTAGCTGCTCTGCTTTAGGCAGAGAGAGAAGAGAGAGAGAGAGAGAGAGAGAGAGAGAGAGAGAGAGAGGAGAGAGAGAGAGGAGAGAGAGAGAGGAGAGAGAGAGAGAGAGAGAGAGAGATCTTCTTTGGAGCTGAATTGATGAAATCCCCCCATAGACCACATTACTATTTGGCTCGATGAATAGAAAGATGACTGTGAAGTCAGGAAGTGCTCAGTTCAGATTTGGTGTCCAACACTTAGGAGCTATGTAGTCCTGGACAAATCATTTAGCCTCTGTCTGCCTCAGCGTCCTCGATCGTATAATAGGGATAAAAACAGCACCTGCCTTCTAAGGTGATTGTGACAACCAAATGAGATGTTTGAAAAGCACTTAACAAAGAAATACCTGGCACACAGTAGATGCTGAATACATACTTGATCTCTTCTCCACCCCCACCTTCTGTGCAGGTTTGTGATCACTGTGAGTCATAACATCACTGAGAGTACTCAGATGTGTTCATTAGCAGAAAAAGGTTTGAGCTGTCATGGAACCGGAGTAAGGGATAACAGACAGCCCAAGTGCTGGACTGGTACGTGTAAAATAGTGAATCAAGAGGCAAGCCTCAATAGATAAGCCTTTCCTGGAGGATTATGGAAAGACACAGGCAAGATTCATACAGTCGGAGGCTTGGAGCAGTTGTGATCTGCTCCAGTGGAGGGAATGGCTAGATCTAGGAGATCCCAGAGCCCCTGAAGCATCCTCATCTTAAGAAGGAGGGATATAATGCATATTAAAAAGATCTCAATAAAAAAAAGGCAAAAGATAAAATTTTGGTGCTTAAAAGGATAAGCTTCAGTGATCTGGAACATGCACTCATGTGAAACACCTCATTCTCTTCGGAGTCAGATAAATGGGCTTTACTGGATTTGGAAAACACATTCATATGCAGAGAATGTGATCGGAAGGATGTCTATGTGGAGGATTTATTTCACTTTGGAGAGTTTCATATTGGATAGGGAGGGTGGTGTAGAGGCAGGCAGTAAGTAGAATGAAAAGAGTGCAGAACATGGTGTTTGCACTCCTGTATTTTTGTTTGTCCTTTTTTTTTGGTTGTCACTGATGCTGAAGAGCGGTGTGATGTTGGGCAATCATTTAGTCTCTCTCAGCCTCAGTTTTCTCATCTGTAAAATGGGGATAATAATATTGTCATAGGCTGAGGAAAGTGATTTGCAAAGCCAAAGCTTTATGCAAATGTCAATTTTTATTTACAAGACTCTGAGCTCTCCGAAAGCAAAGAGGGCATTTTATTTAAATTTTGTATCAAAAATGTCAGTCCTAGAGAATAGCTGACATTTTGTCTTAGTATCCCCAGCCCTTAGCATGTTGGCTAGAATATATTAAGTACTTAACTAAATGTTTGACTGACTTACTGAAAGTGCTCTGCAAACAGTAAGCACTGCATAAATGTTTGTAGAATTTGACTGGATATAGCCTGGTTCAGCTGAACAATGAGCCCTTTGCATTTTAGGAAAGGAATTGAAAGGCATATCTTATTCTCTTTTATTTACCTGCTAAATGAGGGAGGCTCTCCTCTTTTTTCACAAGAATTATTTCCAGTTTAGCAAACAATCCATAGTGGCATTAGGCTCCCAGTAGCCAGTGCCACTTCTTGGCATCTTACCCTGGCTGGGTCTCTTGCTAGTGCCCCATTCCTTTGAAAAAAAAGAAAAAGGAAGACAGAAAAGATTATGTGTAGGATAATTTGAGTCTGCTACAATTTACAGTAGAACAATGGTGTTATGCTTTTTAAAATGCAAATGATATAATTGTCATGTCATAACCCTATTAATTCAAAAATTATAAATTGCAGTGTTTGGAAATATTTGTGTAAAAGCAAAGGCATTTCGTGCTCAAAATAGTGAGCAGTCAACTCTGGGGAAAAAAAAAAGCTCCAGTCGAAGTGTCACATTCTTTGATGAGAGTTTGGCCTCTACCCATATCCCTGCCCACAAGGTCTTCTAAGGCAATGTAATATTCTGGGAAGACCTCTGAACTTAAGTCAAATAACCTGGGTTTTAACCCTCCCTGTGCCAGGGCAGCTAGGTGGTGAATTGGTTAGAGCTGAGTTCAACTGTGACCTCAGATACTTAATAGCTATGTGACCCTGGACCAGTCACCTAACCCTGTTTGCCTCAGTTTCCTCATCTGTCAAATGAGCTGGAGAAGAATCCAGTGTCTTTGACAAGAAAATCTCAAATGGGATCACAAAGAATTAAACATGACTGAAAAACAACTGAACAACAAACAAATGCTACTTACTCAGCATCTGATCCTGGGCAAATCATTTCTTCTCTCTGAGCCTCAGTTTCTTTATCTGCAGAAGGAGGATGATAATACTTGCCTTGCCTCCCTTTTAGGGTTGTTCAGTTGTACCTGACTTTTTGTGACCCCATTTGGGAGTTTTCTTGGCAAAGATTGGAGTAGTGTACCATTTTCTCTATTGAACAGTTAATGAAATGTCAGATGTTTACAGTGTAGTGTGCTTAATAGAGATACAAAAATGAAAAAGAAAAGATGCAATTTCTGCTTTCATGGAACTTAAAATCTATGGAACTAAAATATGGGGCATAATACATGTCTCCAAGCAACTATAATAGATTATGTTAAGTGCATTGGAAAGATAGAGAGGCATGAGAGATTCAAGGAGAAAAGGATTACTTTTACCACTGAGAAGCAAAAAAAGCTTTATGGAGAAGATGGTACCAGAAGTGGGCAACACTCCAGTGATGTTTGGTTGGGTTTGATACTATATGGGTATTATTTTTGTTTTTGTCATTGTTCCAATTGAATGAAAAGATACTAATAATTAAAACTTTGTTTTTCAGAGCACTCCTCAATAGATCTGTGGGCTGTCTAGGCATTGATCCAGCTTTGGATACTCAATAAACTGAACTAGTATATATGCTACTTACAGGTATATACACCAGTGATTGCATAGGAGAACCATCGCTTTTTTAGTTTCATCCTTTTTTCAACCAAAAACTGAATTTCCCTAGCTTGATTGCCCAATGTATTTGGCATGCTTGTCTGTTAATGACTTTTGAAGCTTTTCAAAAATTAAATCTCCCACATCCACCACCTCATCTCTCCTCCACCTCATTCCTTACAGCTTTCACACTAGTACCATCTCTTGCGATAACCCAGTCACAGAATCTGATTCTGGAAGGGCCTCAGCCTGTAGCTGAACAAGAATCCCTTCGTAGTATCTGAAGAAAGGTCAGTCACCCAGCTGAACCTCTACCGAAAGGGCATTGACTACCTTCTGAAGCAGCCCGTTTCACTTTGGGATAGCTTTAAATGTTAGGAAAGTTTTTGTGTTTGGTTAGTTGTTCACTAACATGAAACTTCAGTCTTCCTCTCTGCAATTTACAACCATCAGCCCTAGTTTGTTCCTCTTGACCAGTTAGAACGAGCGTCAAGCCTCCAACACCATCCATCTCCTCACACCCTCTTGTCTCCTCCTTGCATCTGGGCATCCTGATCGCTATCTTTGCCACTGGATTCTGATGAACGTGGAGGAGAGAATGAGGCTGATGTCTGCACATCTCACCTCGCTTAAATCCAAATCAAGATATCGCCTTCCTGTCATTATTCCTCTTCAAGAGCAAAGGATGATTAACAACAGAGGCTGTTGTGAACACTTTCTTCTCCTTACCATACTCCCAGAAATCCCTTTTCATTGTCCCTCCTTCTAACCTCCTCTGGCAAAGAGATGGCCCATCTCCTTGCCAAGGATGATCCCTGCAGTTGTGCTCTTGAACTCATCCCCTACCTTCTCCTTCAGGAGCATGGCCAGTCAAACGTTCCCTTTCTTTGTCTTATCTTCAGTTCCCTTTATTCACACTTACCTTGATTCATTGATTTTAAACATGTTGTTGTGTAGTCGTTTTTCAGTTGTGTCCAACTCTCCATAACCCCATTTGGGATTTTCTTGGCAAAGACACTTAAGTAGTTTGCCATTTTTTCCTCCAGTTCATTTTACAGATGAGGAAGTGAGGCAAACAGGGTCAAGTGACTTGCCTAGGGTCACACAGCTAGTAAGTATCTGAAGCTGCATTTGAACTCAAGAAGATAAGTCTTTCTGACTCCAGGTGTAGCAATTTATCCACTGCAGCACCTAGCTGCTGATTTTAAGTGTATGTGTGTTGTGTGTGTGTGTAAATTTTATTATATAATAAAAACAATTTTAAAAATCCTTGTTGCCTAAAATCATGCCCTTAACTTCATGCTACTATTCCCTCAGGCTAATATCCTATATCTCTTCTCCATTTTATGTACAAAATTAAAGAAAGGATAACCTATAATCATAAGATCAAGAATAATATCACTTCCATTTCTTCACGCGCACACACACCTATCCCTTAAAGTGTGGCTTCTGTCCCTCTCACTCCATGGAAACCTCTCTTAAAAGTTACCGGTGAGGCATGATGCTAAATCTAAGGATCTTTTATCAGACTTCTTTCCACTTGACCTCTCTGCAGTTTCTGACTGTTTGTCATCCTCTCTTCATGGAGAATCTGTCCTCCTTTGACTTTCATGCTGCCATTCTCACTTGAGTCTCCTTATCTTACCATTTCTTCTCAGTCTTTTTTATTGCATCCCCTTTCTGCTTCCATCCCCAAGACTTTTCTGGAACAACTTTTTTTGTCTTTTTACACTATCTTTCTTGGTAACCTCATTCATTTCTCATAAGTTCCTGTGGATTCTACCTGGCCACTGGACCCAGATGGCTCTGGAGGAGAAAGTGAGGTTAGTGACCTTGCACAGCCCTCCCTCATTCAAGTCATGTCATCATCTCCCTGATGTCATAGTCCTCTTTGACAATGAAGGACAAACACAATTATCTTTTATAAGATCTCTCTTGAATCTCTATATTCAGCACCAATCTTTCCTGACTTCCAATCCCTCATTACCAACTGCCTGTTGAACATCAAATGTCCCAAAGGCACCTCAAAATCAACATGTTCAAAGCAGAGCTCATATCTTCCTCAAATCTATTCTAACTCCAATTTTTTTAAAAAAATTTCTGTTGAGGGTACTTACCATCCTTTTATAAAACCAGACTCAGAATTTGATGTCATCTGTGATCTGCCTCTTCCCCCCTTCCCACTACCTGAATATCCTCTCAGTTTCCAATTCTTATTCATAATATCCCTCAAATGTATTCCCTTCTCTCCACTACCACAATCTCTACTCCGAGTTCAAGTTTCTACTGTCTCTCCTCTGAATTATTGTAATACCCTACTAGGTGGCCTTCCTGCTTCTAATCTTTTCTGTCTCTGTTTCATCCTCCCGTTATAAATGGGCATTTGTAAAATGAAATCAGGTTTAAGTCAGTATGGTAGCTCCAAAACTGTCCTCTGTTTCCCTTTGAATTTTTTTATGCTCATTTTTTTTTTGTATTTAAGAATACAGTTCAAATGATACATTTTCCTTCCTTCCTTTTTTCTTCTCTCTCCCTCTCTCCCTCTCTCTCCCTCTCTCTCTCTCTCTCTCTCTCTCTCTCTCTCTCTCTCTCTCTCTCTCTCTCTTTCTCTCTCTCTCTCTCTCCCCCCCCCTCTCTCTCATCTCTGTCACCACCACTTTCTTACCCTGATTAGTCTCCCCTTCTATGTAACAAATAAGTATAGTCAGATAAAACTAATTCATGTATTGCCTATGTCAGAAAATGTATATCTCATTTTATATTTTCTTCGCATCATCTTTCTGTCAAAAGATGAGAAGCATGATTCAGCATTTATCATCTGGAGTTGTGATTAGCATTGAATTAATCTAAATTCTTCAAAGTCTTTTAAAGTTTTTTTCCCCATTGCAATGCAGTTATTGTATTAATTGCTCCTCATACTCCTCTCTGCATCAGTTCGTATAGATTTTCAGAGGTTTTTCTGAATCTGTTCTTTCATTCTCTTACAATACACTGTCATGTTCATAAAGGCATCCCCCACCTTAGTTCTAGTTCTTTGCTATAACAAAAATTACTGCTATAAATATTTTTGTACATATGGGATGTTTTCTTCTTTCACCTTTTTGTAGTATATGCCTAGCACTGCTATTCCTGAGCATGTATAGTTTAGTGAATTTCTTTTGCTTTCCAGAATGACCAGACCAATTTAAAGCTCCATCAGCATTGCATTAATGAGTCTGCCCTATCATACCTACTCCTCCAATAATTGTCATTTTCTGCTTTCTTCATTTTATCAACTTGTGGGGTGGAACCTCAGAAATGTTTCAATGTGCATTTCTCTTATTAGTGATTTAGAACATATTTCATATAGTTTTTGTAGCTTGTTTTTCTTCTTTTGGGAATATCTTCTTCATATCTTTTAACCATTTGCAGAATGGTTCTTGTTCTTAGGCATTTTAAACAATTCCTTATATGTCTCAGATACCAGATCTTTGCAATTTCCCCCCCCACACACAATTGACTGTTTTCTTTATTATTTTTACTACATTGATTTTATTTGCAGGTTATTTTTTCAATTTTGTGTAATCAAAATGATCTTTTTTTATCTCTTGTAATCCTCTCCATCCCTTTTTTTGTGGGAAACTCTTTCCTTATTCATAGTTGAAAAACAGTATCTCCTTTCCCATGTTTACAATTTGTATATTATATGACCTATTATGTCTGGTTCATGAATCTGTTTGGAGCTTATGATGATATATGGTGTGAGTGGTAAATCAAACGTAATGTCTACCAATCTGCTTTCCAATATTCCCAGATATTTTTTGTTGAATATTGAGTACTTATATCAGATGTTGGGATCCTTCAGTTTATGCTACTGTGCTACCATGTTTGCTTGCTTCTCAACAACTGTAACTGTGTGCTGGTAAAATGTTAAATAATAACCAGCCCTCCAGGGGAAAAAAAAATGTCAGTCACACTTTAATCTAGCTATTAACTTTTTCTCCATAACTTTCTTAAATGTAGGTCACCAACAATACGGTAAATCGAGCCCTGGTTTGTAAATGTTTGCTGATTTCCAAAATGTAAATACTCATGCTAAAAATTTAATAATCAGTTCTAGTGAACTGGTTCAAACTCATTCTAGCATGCCCCTGCTTCTAAACCTTATATACTTAATTTCTTCTAGTCCTAGCATTTTTTTTTCGTTTAGGAGTTCACTTATGGTTTGTACAATTTCATTCTGAGATTAGATTATCTGTTTCTTATTCTGTTAATTTGGTATTTTGTATTTTTCTAAATATTCCATTATTTCATTTAACATTTTTGCTGGCATATAATTGAACAAAGTTATATCTAATGATTTTATTTCTTTTTCACTTGTGAATTTTCTCTCTTTGTTTTTGATATTGGATATTTTGTTTCCCTCTTTTTTAAATCAGATTGGCTATATCTGTATTTTCTTAAAAAAAAAAGCAGTTCCTGGTTTTATTTATCATTTTGATGTGTTTGAGGATTTTCTCTTTAAATTTTGTTTATGTTTTATTTTCAGTATTTTTGTTTTGATGATTATTTTTTCATTGGTTCTTTCTAGTATTTTTAAGTTGTTTGCCCAATTCATTGCTACGTTCCTTCTCTATTTTGTTTGTTAAAGTATAGAGATAAATTTTGCCCTGAGGACTCTTTTGATTGTATCCCAAAAGTTTGGGCACATTATCTTATTGCTTTTTTCTATTGTTTCTATATTTTCTCTCTGATCCACCATTTTTAAGGATTTAATTATTTAATCTTTGTTTAAGTTTGAATCATTTTCCCCAAATATCCTTTATTAATTATAATTTTATTGTGTTGTGATCAGTAAAGGATATTTTTAATATTTTTGCTTTTGTTTCTGAGGCTTTTGTGCCCTAACACATAGTCAGTTTTTATAAAGGCTCCATGTACAGCTGAGAAGCATGTATATTCCTTTTTAATCCCATTAAAAAATCTATCATATCTAGCTTTTAGAAAATGCTATTCAAGTCCTTATCTTATTTTTTTTTATCTTTTTGACAGCTTTGTTTAGATCTGAAGAGTACACACTGTGCTCTCAAAGTATTATAGTTTTGTTATCTGTTTCTCCCTATAGTTTGATTAACTTTTTACTTTAAGTATTTTGATATTTTGGTATTTGGTTCCATATTTGGTATTGATATAATTTCATCATATGTATTTACTTTAAGCATAATGTAGTTTCTCTGTTCATCTCTTTGAATGTTAATTATTTATTTTCTTCCCTCATATCCTTTTATACCTTTTCCTCTCTTTGCCTCCATACTCTTTTTTACATAGAATGTGGTAAAAGAGAAGGCTATGATAAATAATAATGACATATAATTTAAGTGGTACACTCCTGCCCCATTGCCCCATTTGTCTTTACAAACCCAAATCACTGTTTCTTACCCTTTCCTTTTAATTTCCCATTTACAATCTGTCCCCTGAAACTGAAGGTGCTTGCTTTGTGTCTGTTCCCTCCCTGATTCTATCCTCCCTCCTAAACTCCCTCTTCCATATCCATATCCACCCCAATTCCCCATTGAGTTTAATATATTTCCACACTAAACTCTGTGTGTGTTCAACCCTCCACTGTCAGATTCAGATAAGAGTGTGGTTCATGAGATGCCTGCTCCCTTCTGTTCTCCATGTTTCTTTATCTTCATGTCATGCAGCCCAATTATGAGAAAGAATAAATCCCTTCCCTTCCTTCCTTCTTTCCTCCCCAGTGTATTCCTTTTTCTTTCCCTTTTTTCTCCTCTTTTAAAATAATCTGAACAGAGCAAAACCATACCAGGCCCTGTGTTTTTTCTTCTTAACTTCCTCTGTGGCTCTGAAAGAATTTGGGGTTCTGAAGAGACATTTTTCTCTTCTCTCCCTATTAGAAAGCAAATAGTTCATAAACACTTAGTCCCTTTCAGTTCCCCAGATGTATTTACCTTTATATATCTCTCTTGATTTATATTTTTGCATTTTACACTTTTTATTTATTTCCATCTTTTCATCAGGAATACTGGGAAGACCTCTAATGTGCTAAAAATCAATTTTTCTCCTATAGGATTATTCTCAGACTTGCAGTGTGAGTTATTCTTGACTTCAAGCAATTACCTTTTGCTTTTTGGAATATCATATTCCAGTCAACTCTTGCGTGATACTGAGTTCCATGGTACTTGAACTCTTTCTTTCTGGCTCCTTATTGTACTTTTCCTTTGACCTAGAATCTCTAGTTTTTGGCTGTGGTTTTTCTGGGTATTTTCAGTTTTTAGTTTCTTTCAGGAGGTGGCTGACATTTTCTGCCTTCACTTTGCCCTCTGCCTCTATTAGATCTCGGCAGATTGCTTGAATTATAATATCCAGGTTTTTTGTTTGGTTGTAGTTTTGGGGGGAATGCAGTGATTTAGGGAATCATTGAGTTTGTAAAGGTCAGTTTACAGTTTTTGATCATTTATATTTTATTCTATTCTTTTTCAATCTTAACTTTGTTTTAATACCTTTTGCTGTCTCCTGGAGTCATTAAATTGTTTGCTCCATTCCGTTTTTCAGGGAATTTGCTACTTGGGTAAAACCTTTCTGTTCTAAATTTTTTTTTTTATCTCTTGCTTCATTTTTTCTAGGTATTCATAACTACATGACCAAGAAAAAGTTTTTTTTCTCTGAGATTCTGTGAATGTTACTCTCCTGCTCTCTTCTTCTGGGTTTGCTTCTTGGGTGTCTCTTAGCCTTCTAGCTTCTGTTATTTATTTATTTTCAGCCTGAGTTCTTGGTTTAGGATTTGTGTTCTCCACCCTCCCTGCAACTTTCATTTAGGATGGTGAGGCATATTGGTCCTGTCCCTAATTCTGAGACTTTTACAACTGACTTACACAGTCCTTCCCTCCTTAAACCCTCCCCCCCACACACACCTTGTCTGCCCTCAGAATACTGGTTTTAGAACACAGATTAGCTCTTTTATTTTATGGATCCCTTACCAATGAGAAAAGTTAATACTGCTGTGAGTTGTTATCTACATTCAAAAAAAAATGGAAATATTATATTTCAGGTAGAAGTGAGTAAAATATAATTTTTTTTTCCACTTCAAATTTATAGACCTCTTGAAATTTGTTTAGAGAGCTCTGGTTAAGAACTCCTGCCCTCAAGATTCTCTGGTTTAAGTTCTATGGATTTCTGGCTCCTTTCTGGGCTTCCAGTCCCCTGGACCATCTCTGGTTTGGTTCTATGGGCCTCTAGCCCCTGGAACATTCCTATTTATATCCTAGCATCCCTGGCCAGAACTCTGGCAAGCTTCAGGTCTGTTAACTGTGTTCGGATCCCTCTCTCAATGCACACAGGTTTCTGGTTGTATTTGTGTGCTACCTTGAGCTGGATGGAGGTACTTACTGGTGTTTCTCTTGGGAGTCATTATTCAGTCTGGTGCTCTTTTTAAATCTTTGCTGAAGAATACATCGATGAAATGCATCGAGTGCTGCCTTCCCCATCATCATGGAATCCAGGGGTTAGAAGGGACCTTAGAAAATTTCCACCCAAAGCTGGAATCTTTTTTGCAACTTCCTTGACAAGGTATACCTCTAATTTCTACTTGTACATGCACAGTGATGGGAATCTCACTACTTCCATGGCATTCCTTTATCAGATAGCTCTAATAATTAAAACAGGCATCCTCAAATTGATTGAAATGCTTCTGATAATGTCCACTAATTCATTCTATTTCTGCCTTCTGGAGCAATGCAGAATAGAATCATAGTTTTAAATATAGAAGGGGAAGGGGCAGACAACATGGAAAGAACAAAAATTCTGAAGTTAGAGGTAATGTGTTCAAAATCGCACCTCTGATCATTGCTAGCTGTATGACCTTAGGAAAGTTACTAAGCCTCACAGGGGTGGGAAACCTGTGGCCTCGAAGCCAGATATGGCCCTCTAGGTCTTCAGGTGTTACCCTTTGACCCCTTAGTAAAAGGCTTTGTTCTGTAAAACTTGGACTCAGTCAAAAGGCCGCATCCAAGGACCTAGAAGGCCACATTTGGCCTCCAGGTCACAGGTTCCCCAACCCTGCTGTTGGGCCTCAGTTTTCTCTTCTATAACAGGAGGGGCTTGGATTAAATGACCTTATGGGACTTTTGGAAGTTCTAGATGTATTAACCATAAATGCTGAATTTAATACGCTGATTTTTTTACCATGGCAAAGGTTGAGGCCTACTGTGGCTAAGAAGCTTGCCTGAAGTCTCATAGCTAGTCAGTGGCAGAAGTAAGGCTAGAACCCTGGTCTCCTGAACCTTGATTTTGTGTGCTTCCTGATGTACCATGTCTGCCAAATACCAGTATGCTGCCTGAGAGGCTGGAATGTGTGTGGTAAGAGGAGAGGGGAACAAAAACTCCCTCTTCCATATGACAGCTCTTCGACTCTTTGAAGACAGATATCATATTGCCTTATGCTCAGGGAATGCATACTCATAATAACCTTAGGAAAATATAATCAAAAAAGTAAATCTGGGGGAAAAATGTATCAAACTTTTCAAAGCCACTCAGAGGAGTCATTCAGGTCATCCATGTGACAGTGCCCCAGCTCCTCTCCTTTGGCACAGATATTCAAGAGCACTTCCATATCTTAGCCAATTTATCCTAAAACCCACACTGTCATTCTTATGAAAAATGAGTTTTTCAAACATTGTCTCATAATTCACTTCCTCCCACTTGCTCTGAGCCCCCTGGATGGGATTTCTTTTCCTGCTGCCATATTCCCAAATCAGCCCCTGGACAGGCCAGAACAAACATCTGCATTCTGACACCTGAGAAGCCTGCTGACGGGAACCTAATGCCATTCCCCACAGGGTCACGTAACGAGGCGCGGATGGACTCTTTCCAGAGAATGCTCATAATTTTCCACTCTCAGCGTTGAGGAGGCAGCCTTGCAGAAAGGTAAAAGAAATTCAGAAACGAGTGAAAGCCATTATCAATTGCATACTCCTGCACCATGCGCTGTATCCTTCATTTGAGACTGCGGTGTCTGTCTTCTTTGCAGAGGGTGCAGACTGTGGGTGGAGAGCAGGGCAGATTCAGGTGATGTGTTGACCAGTTTTACTGACATGGTTTCCCCCTCTTTTTTATCCTTTGTTACAAAGGATGGTGGCTCATTGAAGAAGGAAGGGGGAAAGACATGCACAGAAAGGAAGGTCACAGAGAAAAGCACCCAGAATTTTTAAGAAGTAAATGGTGGCTGTGATTGGTAAATGTACTGGGTTGATTTGGTTTGACAAATGTTTTTTAAGCATGTACTCTGTGCAAGACATTGTGCTGGGTGCCAGAGATTCAGAGACAAAACAAAAGCAAGTCCCTTCCCTAAAGGAGTTGACATTCTGTTAGAGGAATTAAACACTTAAATAGATAGACATATGATAGATATAATATATATGAACACATACATATACATACGTTAACACTGTATGTGTGACTTTGTGTGTATATATATGTATGTATACATATATGTTACACTAACCACTGTGGCCCTCACTTCCTAAATGCCAGGTGTGTTAAATTTTACCTCTCCCCTGGGGTACTCCAGTACCCTTATGGGTATTTGGTGTGTCTAAACTCTCTGCCAATGGCTCTACCCTCCAGGAATGGTGTTCCCCCAATGCCCCTTGCATCTCAATTCCATTAGCCACAAACAACCAAATTAGCCTTTACACAGAAATATTTGCTTCAAAAAGTGTAAAAACTACACAAATGTATTCCCCCAACCATGGGAGGCATAGTCCTCTCCCTTCCCCTCTCCCCTTCCTTATACCACGTTAGTCTCTAGGGAAGAGGAGATTAGGTTCATAATTTAGCTCTGTTCCTATAGAGCACAGTCCTAGCTCCAAGTCCAAAATCCTCTTGGACTTGAGTTCCAAGCACCCTGCATCTTAGGACTTCCAGGTCAGGCTAGTTCCAAGGTCAACATGGCTCCAGCTCCCATGTCTGTGAGAATCACCTCAAGCACCTGCAACTGAGGAAAAACAAATAACACAAAACAAATATAAACTCCTCTAGACCCATTTTTTGGAGTCAGAGTAAAAGATAAGGAGCAGAGATGGATGATCCTTCCCCTCTCACTGGTTCAGGTCATGGCATCTTCACTGTGAGTGAACTAGAATAGTTACCCTTTGGGCACAGCCAATAAGAAAGCAGCAGGAAAAACAAGATGGGCGAGTTCAGTTGCAAAGGATGATTGGCTCAGTCTCTCCAGTTTTAAAGACAAAGGCAGCCAATCAGAGAAGGCTAAGTAGGGGACACAGCATGCTCTATGTTAGACATATTGGGCATTCTCAGAAGGTTCCTCAAGGACATCTCCACATTAGAACTTGATATACCCAGAAAAGCCTGAGAAATATAGCTATATATCTATAGGTATATAGATATATCTATATATAATCTATAAATTTATATCTAAATATACACATCTATAGATTTATATCTATATATACTTATAGATTTATATCTATGGATACACCTATAGATTCATATCTCTATATACACACCTATAGATTATGTCTATATATCCAGTTATATCTATATATACATCTATAGATTATATCTATCTCTATATATATATCTATAGATGTAAATCTCACATCTATAGATATATATCTATATATACACCTATAGAGCTATATCTATACATACATTTATACACATATATGCATATATATAATACTTATATATAAATACCATGTAATTTGAGGAGAGAGACAGCACTAACTCCTAGCAGGATCTAGAAAGGCTTCTGTTCTGCAGAAGGAGGTACTTGAAGAGGCTTGGTATTATGAAGGAAAAGAGATGAGGAGAATTTATCCCAGGCATTCAGAGCAGCCTGTGCGAAGGAATAAAGGTGAGTAGCAAGTAGACTAGTTTGGCCCAAACCCAGAGAGTTCATGAAGGAGAATGATGGAAACTAAGTCTGGAAAGAGAGGCTGGGGCCAGACTGGGAAGGACTTCACATTCAAGAGGAGTTTGCAGTTTATCTTAGATGCTCCTGGGAGCCAGTGAAGATTTTTGAGTGAGAATGTGACTTGTTTGTGACTATGTTAAACATATGAAATGTGTCTAGATTTGCCTGACATGGAGGTACCCTGCATCCTAAGCTCCCTCAGCCTCCTTTGAATGACTGTGTAGCTGTAGCAGGCTGCATTTTTAAAACTCATGAGACTGGGACAGTTTCTCATATTCTGGCAATACACAGCATGGGGTACTATGAACTGAACAAGGAGGGATGGTAAGTACCCCTCCACCCCTTTCCTTTTAGACCCTGTACCTGGGCTTTTTGTTTTGTTCCATTTCATTTGCCTTTCTTAGTTTCAGGGGCAGGTGGCAATCGCCACTGGATCCAGAGTTCAAGCCATAGTTTGACCTTGGAGTAGAGGTTCTAGTTGTTAAAACCAGTCAGCTCCAAAGAGAAGCCCACAGGAGCCAGGGAGTGCAAGACCTGAGCTTGAGGTGGGTTCTAGACATGGGACTAGGACTGTGCTAGATGAGAATTGAGCTAGGCTATGAATTAGACCAAACTATAATTCTGTCCCCCACCCCAAGAGTCTGGGGTAGTAGTACTGGTTGTGGGGATGATGCTTCCCATATATTGGAGGGATTATACCTTTTGAAGTAACTATTTCTAGAGGGAACAGAAACGACTTTGAGAAAGGTCCTACTGATTCCATATTTGTTGATACAGTAGATAGAGCTCTGGTCTTGGAGTCAGAAATTCAAATTCAGCTGCAGACATTTACTAGCTATGGAACTCTGGGCAAGTCACTTAAACCTCTCTGCCTCAGTTTCCCTAAGTGTAAAATGGGGATAATAACAGTGTCTTCCTCATAGAGTTGTTGCAAGGATCTATTGAGATGATATTTGTAAAGTGCTCAGCACATTTCCTGGCTCATAGTAGGAGCTATACGTTCCCTTCCCTGTTAACCTGACAGTCTGCCTAGCCAAGTGGTGAAGTTCATCATTGGAATAATAACCAGGTATTATTAAAAAAAAAAATCTCTTTTTTTAGGTACAATTCCCAAAGTGTTAAAAGTCTGGGACCAGTGTATTGTCGGGTGGGGAGCACCCATACCAAGGAAATAATGGCTGCTTCAAATGCTGAAGTATTTCATTAGTATTATAATTAATGTTAATAGCAGTAATAATAGGCTGTGGAGAGGTGTGGGGAAAGGAAAGGCACATTCCCTCTTACTGGAGAGATTCTGTAAACAGGACATTTGCCACAGAACCAAGGGCTTAACTAGTTTCAGCTGCATGGAGTTGTGAGTATGCATACATCCACACATACATATACATACATTAAATATATGCATATACATATATTACATGTATACATATATGATATACACATACATATATTGCACATACATGTTACATATATGCATATATTGCACATGTTGGGGTATATGTAGCATCATAGATTTAGAACTGAAAAGAGGACCTTAAAGATCATTTACTCCATCCCCTTCATTTTACAGAGGAGGAAAATGTGTCCCAGAGAAGGGAACTGATTTGCCTGAGGTCACACAGGTAGGAAGCAGTGGAGCTGGAGGACAAAGTTGACTCCAAAATCCACCATTCTTTCCAGCACACCAAAATATGAACATATACTCAAGAAAGGTACCGGAGTATGGTTGGAATGACTAGTACAGGATAGAGTTAATCAAGAACACTTTCTGGACTCGTAAAGAGGAGAGAGAGAAATATAACTGAGAACAAAAATGACGTAAGGATCCATGCAGTGGGAACCCTTGGGTCACCCAGAGCATTCATGGCAGAGTTGGGATAAGATACAGGACTATGGGCAGGCAAAGCAGGCAGCCCCCTATGGGGCAGCTTACAGGAGGGTGCGATGTAGGTCCTTTTAAAAATAACTCTCTCTAAATGCATGTATTTAAATGTCAAACAAGTTGGCTGTCTTAGGGACCATAAGTATTTATTTTGTGATGTCAGCTTGTATATATGTGTGAAGGTCCAAAGGCTCTAATGGACTTTAAATCTTTATAAAGTATACAGTGGGAATCGGGAATAAGGGTGCAATTTTCACATTTTTCTTTGGGTACTTACACACTTTGAATGGTTAAATAAGCATTTATTAAATGTTTGCTATATGTCAAGCACTATGCTTGTCTTAACTGGCTAAGACCAGTTCTCAACCCCATTGCAGGACTCTGTGTTTCCTAGTAACCCACTCTGGGCTACTCTCCCAGCAGGGCATTTAAGTCAAGTTCCCAGAGGTTGGCTCACCCATTCTCTGCTCTCAGAGTTCTAGGGGAAACTTTGAGAGGCTGAGACAGGGGCATGCTGGTAAATGTTTAACAATAAGCTCACCGGGGGGAAATATGTGCCCCCTATACTTTAAAGGTTAATCTCCATTATTAACATTTTTTTCATCACTTTCTTAAACCTAGACAATTTTCTTTTTGAGACAGTCAGGGTTAAGTCACTTGCCCAACGCCACACAGCTGGCATCTGACACAGGATTTGAACTCAGGTCCTCCTATTCCCCAGGGCTAATGCTTTATCCACTGTGTCACCAGAGCAGAACAGAGATCTGTACACAACATTTGTAGATCTGACCAAGGCTTTTCATACTGTCTGTTGTTATGGAAAATTATGTCAAATTTTGGTTGCCAGGAGAAGTTTATCAGTATAGTATGTCAGTTTTATGATAACATGCTTGCCTAGATTCTCGATAATGGACAAAGCTCTCATGCTTTCCCAATCACCAGTGGAATGAAAGAAGGTAGTGTGCTTGCTCCTATACTTTTTAGAATGATGTTTTCAGCCATGTTGTCAAATGCTTTCAATGAGGATGAACATGGCATCAAGGTCAGCTACCCCTTCAACTTGAAAAGGCTACAAGCCAAGACCAAAGTGGAGGAAATGTGGGGGCATGATTTTCTATTTGCAGATGATTGTGCACTCAGTGCAGCCTCTGAAGCTCAGATGCATGAATCAGTTCTCTGCTGCTTGTGCTAAATTTGGCCTGATAATCAACACCAAGGAAACAGAGGTGCTCCATCAGCCACCACCACATCATCCATATGTGGAGCCATCATGGGGAAATTTGGAATGCTGTGGATAAGTTCACTTCCCTTGGTAGTACACTTTCCAGGGATGTACACATGGATAATGAGGTTGATGCATGCATTGCCATAGCTAGCTCAGTGTTTCAGAGGCTCCAACGAAAGTATGGGAGAGAAGAGGTATTAGACTGACTACCATACTGAAGGTCTACAGAACTGTGATGCTGACCTCATTGTTGTAGACCTGTGTGCACCAGCAACTTTCCAGGAAATTGAATCGTTTCTATTTGAATTGTCTTAGGAAGATTCTGAAGATTTCCTGGCAGGATAAGGTACCAGATACTGAGGTCCTTTCTTGAACTAAACTGCCAAGCATTTAAACTCTGCTTCAGAGAGTGTAACTCCAATGGGCTGGCCACATTGTTCGAATGCAAAATGTATACTTGCCATATTGACTGTTTATGGAGAACTCACATCAGATAAGTGTTCACATGGTGGTCAGAAAAAGAGAAACCCTGAAGGTTTCTCTTAAGAACTTTGGAAATGATTGTGTGACATGGGGAGACACTGGCACAGGACCATTCAGCATGGAGTGCCCACGTCAGAGAAGGTGCTGTGCTCTATGAGCAAGGCAGAATTGAAACAGCTCAAAGGAAATATAGGGTGCACAAATTTAGGGAATGCACCCCAAATGTTCACACAGACTGTCTGTGCCTGACCTGTGGTAGAGCATTCCAAGCTTGTATTGGTCTGATCAGCCACTGTCAGATGCACTGAAACTTCATTCTAGCATAATGATGTCATTTTAGTCCTCTTTGAAAACAAAGGACAACAACCTACAAGTCTAGACAATCAACAAAACAATAAACCTGCCCCACTTTATAATAATTGCCAATTTCTGAGATATAAATGTTCACACTAAAAACAACTGACTCTCTTGAGCCGGTTTGAGGTGGCTCCAGCACAGCCCTGATCTGAGGATGATAAAGATAGTACTGCAGGTCAGTAGTGGCAAAGAATCTGAAGGGGAACCATGTTTATCAAATTTATATACATGGAGCAAATGGTATGAACACCCAGCTCTTGCACTGAGTGTTTTTTCCTCCCTCCATGGAGTCTACCTAAAATTACCCTTAGGAGTATTTCTGCTGAACTCCAAGTGTTGGTGAACTTCTAGAGTCCATAGCTGGCACTTCTTTCATCAGTGAAGGATGTGTGAATCTGCTGCCATACTCAAGAGATTGTCTTTCCATTTGTAGGCTTATCCTAAAGGCTGTAGACTTCCTTTGTTAATGGCCACTACTTCAGCAGCCAGATCTCCAAAAAGCACATGAGCACCTGGGCAGTACAGTCCCAGAATGCTTATTCACCTAAGCTAAGGAAAGCAGAAAGCCCAAAGAACCAGAGGCACCATATGGTCATAGCCCCTATGGCTAGATTGGAGAGAGGGTCAGCTCCCTCCCCTCTTCTTGAAATCTTAAAGTAATTGTTTCCTTAATCCCCTCCAGGAAGGAAAAGACAATGAGAGACAGACAAGTCATCCCAGGAAGCTCAATTCTCCCCCAGTACCTCCTCAGTCATCTGTCCTTCTGACTCCTTAGTCAATTAGAAGATTTTTCATTATCAACCAATACTAACTCTTCAGTAATAGTTGTTTGGGGAAATAGGTTTCCCTGAACTGGTGGTGGTCACTTAGACTGGAACAAGGCAGGGGAACATCTGCACATGGTCTGTGACTGGAACTAGGCATAGAATATCTGCACATATTTCAGGAATTGAGGACTCATTGGCCAGTTTTCCCTTTTACACTAGGAACATGGAAACTACTTACTGCCTCATTATAACCTCTTCAACAGTGACAAAGTTTATTTAATAAGCACCTACTATGTGCAGAGTATTATGTAAGACTCAAGATATTTTTCCAGACATCAAGTCATCTACTTGCTGTCCTCTGCCAACCATGTCTCTTTCCTTACCTTAAAAATCTACTAAAAATGGATGCTACCAAGGAAAGGACTCATATAATCCCATATATAAGAGGTAGTATAATATGGTGGACAGGGCTGGTGTCCTCAGGGTGGGGAATCAATTAAGCAAGCACCAAGTGAGCATTTACTATATGACTGTAACATTCCAGGCACTGAGAATACGAAGACAAAGGTGAATCCTTGTCCTCAAAGCGATTACATTCCAACCAAGGAGATCTCACTCACACAATATGTACATGTGCATACACACATTATGTATAAGTGAAACGCAAACATATATGTGTATGTGTGTATGTATAAAGATTTAAATTTTGCCACCAAATCTTGGTTACGGAACCATAAGCTAGTCATGAGTCAGAACCTCAGTTGCCTCATCTGTTTAATGGGGATAAAGATGCTTAGAATACTTCTCACATGGTTATTGTGAGACTTTGAGGTATCACAAAAAAACAGCGCTTTGAAAATGTTAAACCGCCCAGATGGGTGTCAGTTATTATTACTAACAAGCATTCATTCATCCAGGCTCTGATTGAAGATACCCAATAAGGAGGAACCCACTATCTCCTGAAGCAGCCTATTCCCCTTTGGGATGACTCTCATTGTTTGGAAGTTGTTCCTGACATCAAGCCAAAGTTTGCCTCTCCGCTGCTTCTGTCCATTGATCCCATTTCTCTTCTCTGGGGACAAGCAGAACAGGTCTAATCCTTCTTCCAAATAGCTTTCCAAATATTTGAAGATACTTATAATGCCTCCCCTGTCTTCTCTTCTCCAGGGTATATATTCTCATTCCTTTCAACCCATTTTCCTATGACTGACATAAGGCTCTTCTCGATCCTGGTTGCCCTCTTCTGGACAGTCTCCAACTTAATCATCCTCTTATTAAAATGTAGTGCCCAGATCTGTACACAGTATTCTTGATATGGGCTGTTCAAGGCCGATTATCTAAGACTGCATTTACTTGGCTGCTCTAACACATGCCACTGTCTTACACCGAGCTAAAAGTTCACTAAAACCTTTGACACTTTTTGAGAAAAATGATCAGCTAGCCATGCCTTCCCCAACTAGTAAATGTGAAATTGATTTCTTAGATGTGTCAGAATTTATATTTATTCCTATTAAATTTGGTCCAGTCTTCTAACTTGTCAAGGTCTTCTTGAATTCTGAGTGTGCTCCAGGGTTTTACCTATCTGTCCTTGCTTTTTTTGTCATTTGCAAGTTATATCACATACTGCCTAGGCCTTTCTCCAAGTTATTAGTTAAATTGTTACATCAACATGGGTCCAAGTAGGAATCCATAAGGCCTTTCATTGGACATTGAACCATTAATGACTCCTTTTGCATCTGGTCACCTAACCATCTTCAAATCAATCTTGTATTGTTATTACATTTCTTCCCAACCTTTTTTTTTTTTTTGCACAAGAGATTTTATCCAAAGCCTCCTTAAAATTCAGATATATCTAGAGTATTCCCATAATTTACTCTTTAGTAACTGTTCAAAAAGGGAAATGAAGTTAGTCTGGTATAACCTGTTCTTGATAAAGCTATGCTGGCTCTTTGGGCTCACTGTTTCCTTATCTAGATCTTCACTGTCTTTTTCTTTAATAGTTGGTTATTGAATTTCACCTGGAATCAAAGTCAAACCTAGAGATGATAGAATCTTCCTCTTTCTGAAAATCAGAACACCTTTGCCTATCTTCGGCCCCATAGTGCTTTTCCCATTCTTCCTAGTTTTTAGAGATCATTGACAGTGGCTCAGCAATCACATCTGCCTGTTCTTTTGGTACCCAAGAATGTAGGACATCTAGACTTTGTGACTTGGACTCAGAAAAGCATTTGAACACTTTCTTACTAACTCCTTGTTTATCTTAGGTATCTACTTTTCTCATGTTTGTTCTGCCTTTCCCGTCCAAGATCATTCTCCCTGGCAAAGAAAACACAAGGATAATGATAATTGGCTATCTCTGCTTTCTCTCACTCTCTCTCAGATGTCATTGCCTTTTCCTTTCTTTTGTCCCCAGGAGAGTTTAAAAGCCAAACACTTCGTTGTCGTCTTAGGCATTCTTCTCCATCTTCAGCTCATTCTATTTATGACAAGCCTTCTCTGCCCTCATGGACGTGAAGTAGAGGAATAAAACACAGAGGTAACAAAGCAATACGCGTCTGAAAGTGCCTTCCTTCATTCTGATCATTAGAGTTTATAACCCCATTTACTGGATGTTCTAAGGCTGTATGGGTACCAGGAAGAGAGAGAGAAACGTGGTGCTTTCTTATCACTTAAGCTGCTTAATTATGTTAATGAGAACTTAAAAGCAGGATTGGCCACAGATAATTTATAATTCCCATAATTGACTGGTGAATAATATAAATGCCCTCTTCTTTCCAAAAGGGAGGAGGAGATCAGCTGGATACCATTTAAGAAATGGCCTGGAGCTTCCAATGACCTTACACTGCTTTTTTTTGGAAAAGCTCACCTTTAAATTTTTTTTTCTTTTAATATAAACATTCTCCTGGTAATATTATATAGGTGTCAATCTGGGAGGACACCACAGTCTCAGAAAGATAAAAATGGGAGGAGTTCCTAAAGGCACTGGAAAGAAAATGGTGGATATAAATAGGTTGCAGCTCATTACCAAAGATAATTCACCTCATCAAAGACATGTGTGCCTAGAAAAGGAGGTGGGTCACTCAGGTGTCAAGAATGAAGGATAACAGATGAACATCATGTGTTGCATCTAGCATTGGGAAATATTAAAAGAGCTAGAAAAAGCCTTCAATATATTGGTTGGCTCTTTTTAGAAGATTTCTGGAAAGATATAAACAAAAATTGCCCAGAAAGAGAGGCATTGAATGAGTCAGAAGGAATATTTACATTGATGAGATTATAGTTATATTGAAGTTTGATAGTATCATATAGATAAATCTCAAGGAGAACTTAAAAAAACCCTTCGAGATCTGGGCCCCAACCAATCAAGATTATATTGACCTGAACATTTTGTTAGAGAAATTAAACACGTATACTTATGTATATGTCCTATCTATCCTTTAAGGTAAAGTTCAAATCTCACTTCTTCCAAGATGCCCAGTCTAGCTTGGTACTAAGAATAGGTTCTCTAAATTACTTTCATAGTCATCAGCTTTACTATTCATCTAGGACTTTGCATATTCATTCATTCATCTATTCATCCATTCATCCATTTATTCATTCATCCATCCTAACTCAGGGGTCTTTTCTTGCTCCTGATAACAGCAGACAGGCCAAAATTAATAAACAAGTTTATCTTAATTGTATTTATATATGAATATGTATTAAATATGTACATCTTTCTTTACAGTCAAATAGACACAGATAAAGAGAAAAAGAGAAAGAAACTACCTAAGTTCAATTCTTATCCCATATATATGCATATAAATCCCATAATAGTCTACAGCAGATCATTCAGGTTACTGGCCCTCAGTAATCCTTTATGTGACTGGACACCATTGAGCCTTGGTCTCACCAGACTCCAGTTTGGCCCAATTGCTGGCCTCTCCACCCTTCTATCCTGCTTCTCAGAAGGGATTTCTAATAGAGATAGTACTAGGGGTTCCTGATAAGGCAGTCTCCACTGGGCCAAGCTCAGCTAGTTGTCACTACTTAGGTAGAGAAGATGCTATCAGCATTTAGTATAGGTTACATTCCATTGTGAGATATATTTCAACACTTTCCCATGACAACAAGCTCATTAATATGGATATACCTTCCATTGGTGGAGACTGTAATCTGTCCATGCCTTCTTATCCTAAAAAGATTCTTGTTCCTTTTCATAAATTGTCTATTGAGGACCCACTTAGCAGGAGGCCTTCCTCTGGTTTCTTTAATATTTTGTGGATAGCAGAGCAGTGCTCAGGCTATCAGTTGTTCCTTACTCTTACTACATGACTAGCTTATCTCCATAATGTTATTTAGTCAGCATTTAAGGCTTACACAGCACTTTTCTTAGATATATTTAGATACTCATCACTTCCCAACCATATTATAGGCTTCTCAAGGTTGGGAGCCAGGTATTATTTGTCCCTTATTCCCTACATAGAGGAAAGTACCCATTCAAAGTAGGTTATGAAGATAGAGTAATAATTTACATTTACGTAGTCTAGTGGATAGAGCTCTGGACCTGGAATCAGGAAGGACTGAGTCCAAATAGAAACTCATCCAGTTAACAGCCACGGTAGCCTGGACAAGTTACTTCACCTCGCTCTGCCTCCATTTCCTTCTGATTCCATGGCCATCACACCACACTGTCTTAATTCCAGCTTCCTCTAGTGATGGAGGGGAGCATAGGTGTGAATAATGGACATGGATAATTGAGTAATAGATATAGTCAATTAGACAAATAGCAATAAAAACCTTCACACCCTAAATACACTCATTGTAACATGAAATAAACTTTCCAGGAGGAGCTGGACTCCAGCTCCTGGAGATGAAATGGAAGAAGAGGACCTGAGTGCAGTTTCTTGCATCCCAGTCATCCACGTGCTTGGTAGGGAAAGGAATAGTGCTTCCATTCTCTGAAGCATCATGCCCTAGAATTGCAGACATTTAGTGGCAAGACTCCTTTACAAGGGCAATTAAGTGACTCAGTGGATAGAGTACTGGTCCTGGAGTCAGGAAGACCTGAGTTTAAATCTAGCCTTGGACACCAACTATGTGACCTGGGCATGTCACTTAACCCTGTTTGCCTCAGTTTCTTCATCTGTAAAACGATCTGGGGAAGGAAATGACAACTCACTCTAGTATCTCTGCCAAGAAAACCCCAAATGGGGTCACAGAGAGTCGGAAACGACTGAAGAACAACTCTTTTCCAAGGCACTTCAGAAGTAGAAGCAGGATGACATAATAGAAAGAACGCTGAATTCAGAATCAGAGAACCAGGTTTGAAGTCCAGCTCTGCAACTTACAACCTGTATGGCACTGGAACTTCTGTGGGTCTCAGCTTCCTTATCTGTGGCATAAAAGCTTTGGACTAGATGGTCTAGATGACCAAATCCCGGACTAAATGATAAGGTCCCTTCTAGCCCTACACCTATGATTGTATACCGTCTTGGACTTCACTTTCCTCATCTGTGAAATGGTGATAAGAAGGCTCCTCCTGCACCTTCACAGGGTGGTCATATCATTTAGAATTGTAGATGGATGAAGTAACTTGTCTTAGTTCATCCGGGGAGTAACAGAATTTCTTAGGGATTCAAACCCAGGTCCAATGATTGAACATTCAGTGAACATTCCCACCTCCCCATGATTCTCCTTCGGTGAGAATCAAATGCGCTGAAGTAGGAAAACTGCTTTGTCAACCTGAAAATATTATGTCAACACAAGAGCAGATATTAGTGGTTACTTAAATGGAACCAAGTGTTCTGCCTCCATTTCTGTCTTTGTTGTAGCCCATTGCTTTGCTGGTCTTTGTTTGCCGCAGTCATTCTTTTGGCCACTGGAGGGCTCTCCAGACAGACGATGCCGATCGGCTCCCCGGTCCTCTGGCCCTTTCAGCTCAGCTCCAGATTTATGAGGTTGCAGTGTTTCCCACAAATCCGATTTAACTCGGGAGAGTAGCAGTCGAAGGAATGTTTCTTATATTTAGGCTCTTAAGCCTAATGGAGACCTCTATTTGGGGAACAGTCTTTGGATTACAGTCTATTCGCAGCCTTGAATGAAGGTGCTAAATGTGGGTACAGACAATGATGCGGCAGAATTCAGTCCAGTAGGAGGTGACTCCTCTAACGTACCAACAACTACCAACACACTGTGTTCGGTGTATATATTACATTGTTATGGGTGAGGATAGGAGATAGGTAATAATGAAACAATGTGGTGGAATAGTGAGAGTCCTGGCTGTAAAGCCAGACCTTTGTTTGAAGACCAACTCCAACCCTTGCTAGCTGTGAGATCAATGGGCAAGTCTAATCATAGGCCTCTTTGGGCATTGATTTCTTCATCTATGAAATGAGGATGAATGGGTAGCAAGGAGTACTGGAGAGAAGGCTGGCCTTGGAGTCAGGAAAGCCTGGGTTCAAGTGCTGCCTCTGATACATTGCTAACTAAAATTTTTTGGCAGTGGGACTGAATAGTTCTGATTTTACATCAATAGAGGGAATTTGCACACTGGGAGTCCTCCACACTGCTGTAAAAACATCTCCCTTCTTACAATAAAATGAAATGAGGATAATAATACTTCACCAGCTTCAGAGGATTGTTGTATGGTAAATGTTTTATAGCCTTCAAGATAAATGTGACCTTTCTACGAATAGCAAGATGGACTGGGTGACATAATGGATAGGTCTGGTTTTGGAGAAAGAAAGCCCTGAGCTTAAGTTCTGTCCTGTCTCATGTTGACTGTGTGGACAAGGGAGAGCTGCAACCTCTCAATGCTCAATGCAGATCTTTAAGACTATTAAGTTACAAAGGACGTGTCAAACTGCTTTGGTGGAGGGAGTTTATGTGTTGGGTGTTCCCTGCACTGATGCAGTTCTAGGTCTAGGCAAAAATGAATGAAGTACAAGGAGCCTTAATCCTATTTCAGAAAGAATTTGGGAAGAGTGGGTTCCATAACCCCAGTTAGGTGCAAAATCACCAATATTTATTTGTATACCACTCTTTCCCTTTCTATACTTCTCCCCTATTGTTTGAACCCAGTCTCGGGACACTGCTTTGCTGACTGTTGACAAAACAGTCCTGATTCCTGAGATCAAAGGTGTTGCTACAACAGGGAAAAAAAAACACCATCTCCATCCTACAACTGATCAAAGCAGGGACCTGTCTATGTGACACAAACACAGATCCAAATGAGAAAAACTGGCAAGAAAAGGAGGGGGGCTCAGTAAGCTACCAGCTCTCCTATTTCTGTAAAACAAAGGGAACCCATTGGAAACATGCAGCCCTAGCTCTGGCTGGCTTTGAGTAACACCAAAATGAAGTCTTAAGGTCAGAGACTTCCAGGCTTGGAAAAAAAAAAAAGGAACTTAATCCTGTTGGTTTGTCCGATGTCCTTGGCCTTGTCATTCCCCTCTGAACCTGAGCAGCTGCAGGTGACAGATTGATGTGTAGGCTGCTTTGAAGATCTTTTTTTGGGGTTGGGGAAGGGACCAAAAACCTAAGCACACAGATCCTATAGAAACAGATGCTGTTGATGTGGCCAGCAGGAAGATAGCAAGTGGAGGAAGAATCGTAGGAGGTGACTACTGGTTGAAATTTTCATCTAATTTGTCCAGCTATAAAATGGGAACAAAGAGCCTTCTTCTCTGATGCCCTTAACTGGAGATCAAGCTTCTATAACCATGAGTAGGGCAGCTCATCCTAGGTTCACTAGAGAGGGATCAGCGCAGGAGAGGTTTAAGAATTTTTGACTATAGCAGTTCTTATTCCCTTCACTCAGAGAGTTCCTATTCCACAAGCACAGCAATGGCAACTAGGCAGACTGATCTTATCAGACTTGCTCCATTCATCCAAAAAGCTCAAATGCAATAAATAGTAACTATTAATAGTGTTTATTTATATACGACTTTAAAGATTACAAAGTGCTTTATATACATTGATTTTTGATCCTCCAACAACCTCTGAAGAACAAAATCTGAAGGTCTCCCACATTGCAATGGAAAGATACATGATGGATGTGAGTAGGCAGCGCAGTCATGACTGGTGGTTACTTGTGCTGGAGAAATAGTGTAAATGACTTCATCAAGAAGTGGGGGAAGATTTGAGGTGGTCATGTAGCAAAAAAGGGATTGAACATCAACTCAAGTTCTGCTCTCGAATGGAATATAAAAAAGACCTAGAAGGGAGGCTGTAGCACATTGGATAGATACTTTTAAGGCACATTTATAGAAAAATGACCACCCAGGAGGAGAAGAAAGTCACAATCCTGAGAGTAAGGTAATGCAAGTATTGTTGTCTTTGTTTTATAAGATGAGGAAACTGAGACTTCAAGATGTAGAGTGATTTAGCTAGTAAGTGGAAGAGCTAATATCTGAATCTCCAAGTCTTAGGCTCATCTGTTTAGAGCAGGAAGGGACCTTAGACATCACTAGTCCAACCTCCTCATTTTACAGATGAGGAAACCAAAACTAGGGAAGGTTAAGTAACTTGCCCCAAATCAGTTAGGTAGTAAATATTAGAACTGGGATTTGATCCCAGGTCCTCTTCCTCCAAACACTGTGCTCATTACATTGATTCTCAGAGAGTACATTTCTCTCCAAAGAATTTGCAGAAAGGTAGAGGAGGGGATTCTCCCCCCTGCCTGCTGAAAGTCATCTTTCTCTCCTCAGATTTTCTTATTAGTTACAGAAGACTAGTCAAATGGTTTTTGTGGAAGGAGTTTCTATGTTGGATGTTCCTTGTACTGATCCTAGTTTTACAGAAAAATTAAAATACAGGCATTTTGTATCTCTCCTGTACTCTCATCTCATTCTTGTATCACACTAATTTATGTATATTGTATCCTTCCCCCCATCACTTATTACTTGGAAAACTCTGAGGGTAGAAATTTCCCAATCTTGTATCTCCTGCTCTGAACACAAGGTCATACACATAGTAGGTGCTAAAAAAAAATAATTGTTGGATTAAACTATGAAATTGCTCTTTAGTATATGAGTGCCACCAAGGGATTAGTGTTACCCAGCTGGTGCTTGGCAGTGCTTAAAAGAGAACCTTGGCATACATATTCTGTCCTGTGTCTTTTGCCATTAGACTAACCCTTCGTGAGATCTAAACCATAACAATCACCCCGAAAATATTGATGAGGTTCCCAAATATAACCCCGTCCCCAACACCTGCATGTATATCTATTAAAGAGTTCAAAACCACCATGAGATAGGAAGCAGTATGGATGGCTGGACCAGAGCATCATCTGGCAGTAAATTCCTGAACAGAAGATTCTGGTCTAAGTTCTACCATTAAGTAGCTGTGTGACCTTGAGCAATTTACTTAACCCCTCTAGACCTCATCTGCAAAATGAAGGATTAAACTACATCTAGACCTCTGATCTTTCTTCAGTCTCTAACGTTCTATGAGCCTGAGAGAACAGCAGAAGCCTTTAAGACAGGGGAGATCCAGGATTTGGGGCATGGAGTACGTTTTGGCAGCATAGGGTGCAGCCAATTGGACCCAGCCAATTATTTAGAATCTGGACAACTAAGTCCCATGAGCATGCTTGTGTACATGTCACAAAACACTCCAGTGTATAATGACTTCCAATATACATGTAGTGCTACTTGATTCGTGAAATCATGGTGCTAGGAACAAAATAAAAATGCAGTAAATATTGGGATCGTAGAATTTGGAGCTAGAAGGAAACTTAGAAATCCAAAGCAAACCTTAGTGAGTCCAAACCAAAGCTCAGAGTTTGAGTGACCCGCCCAAGGTCACACAGGTGGTAAGTAGCACAATTGGGACTTTCACATATGCCTTAGGGGTTCCAAATTCAGTATTCTTTACTCTGTACCAGGCATGTTCTGTTGTCCTCTGCCGTAAAGCTTTCTCTAAGGGGGAGAGCTCTTTGTTGCAGAGAGACCCAGAGATTCCAGGGTTTCAACCTTTTTTTTTTTTGAGGGACAGGCAGGATCATCTTGTGAAAAAGATTCTGGAAAGCTCCGATGTTGCCATAGACCTCAAGGTCAGCAATCCTCACCTGTTGACCACTGTCATTCTCTGAGTGGGTGGCAACCTGCATTGTGTTAGGAATGCCTGCATTCCTGCACCAGTCCCAGCAGATGGAGCCCACGAGCAAGTTCAATCCCCTTAACGCCTTTGCCCGTCTAAAGCAAAACAGATGTTTTCATCATTTCAGGGCCTGGCATGTGACTTGTAGTTCAGCATCGTGCCGACATAACCCAGAGTTTAGTGTCTCCCCCGCCTCCCACCACCCCATAAAAACCCCCAACAACCCGCACAGATGCGCACACACACACACACACACACACACACGCACACACACGCACACACACACCACTTCCATCTATGTGAAACACTAGCGCACACACACACACCACTTCCATCTATCTGAAACACTGGCACGCACACACACACACACACACACACACACACCATTTCCATCTATGTGAAACTGGCGCGCGCACACACACACACACACACACCACTTCCATCTATGTGAAACACTGGCACACACACATACACACACACCATTTCCATCTATATGAAACACTGGCACACACACACCATTTCCATCTATGTGAAACACTGGCGCACGCACACACACACACACACACCATTTCCATCTATGTGAAACACTGGCGCGCACACACATACACACACACACACACACACACACACCATTTCCATCTATGTGAAACACTGGCAAACAACCAGTTTAATGGAAAAGACATAGTAGACCTCATGTAGCCCCAACTGCAGTCTTCTTTGTAACCAACCTGTGCTCTATAATTGGAAGGTTGTCTTTTTTAGAAAACAGGCAGAAACAACGAGACTCACTATCTTTATATAGAGGACTGGGGAAAAAAACTCAAGTCTTTTAAAATAGACCAGATTGGGCTGGATAAGATGTCTGCACAGGAGCTGGTAGGAGATGAACAAAAACTGGCTACACCAGCAGCAGCAGCAGCAAGGCAGGCTGGCAGTCAGGGAGGTGGCTCCCTGTCCCATCCACCCATCACGGTAGATGGCAGCATCGGCCTGGTCTCCCAGCTGGCCATCCTGAAGCTGGGCCCTTTTACTTTCGGTGGCCTCAAAATGATTTGTTCCAGATGAGTTCTTGCAATTGTAATATTTGGTTTAACCCAATCTGTTCTGATTGCGTCAGTATGAGTTCAAACACAGCCTTCTGAAGTTTAACTATACATCAGAGGCAAGTTTTTTTTTTTTGGGGGGGGGTGTTGTCAACATTTCCAATCCTTTGAAAGAATAAAAAAAATTCTGGAGGTCAAGTTACCCCCAAAAAGAAGGATGGGGGGCTGGAGAGGGTAGAGAGAGAAGTGGGGAAATTCAGGGGAGAGTGGAACAATAGAACTTTGTCGGCTGAAGCCTCCTGAATTTATTTGTTGAACTAGGAAGGGACCTCTGGACTCTTTGAAGGTAGAGCAAATAAGCAAAACTGGTGGGCATTTTGTTTTCTAAGAGAAGAGCACTTCATGTCACGTAGGCTGCTGTTGTAAGACACAAAACACGCACTGTCTGGTGGCTGGGTCTCTGCTTAATGCTCTGCTTGCCTTTCGGGAGGGGAGGGGGGCTGCTCACTTTTAACCCAAAGCCTCCAGCCGGACTCTGCTGCAGCACCATCCATGCTCCAGAGAGCCAGGCTGGGTTTCCTAAGGACACCAACCCCAAGTCCCCAAATGACACCATTGGAGCATGGAAGGCGTCCTGCAGCCTTTCAGCCCAGTTCTTTGGCATTTTGGCGACAGGGACGGGTTAGATTCCACAAGTGTCTTGTAAACAGTCACGCTGACTCCATTTATCGCTCTCCATCTTCTAGCATCTATCTGCAGGGGGAGGAAGCTGGAGGCCGGCTGCCCACCTTCAGTAACGGGAAGGCGGCTCCCCATCTTCAGTAACTGGGCCTCTCTCTCCAAGCTGGGGCAAGCGTTTACAGATGGGTCAGGCGAGGCGAAAGGACTCATTCAGGGCTTCAAGGTAGGCCAGCAGATTTTGGAAAGGCAACCCACGAGTCCTGCTTGCTGCCTTTCTGAGCCAAACCCTTGGACAATAAAAGAGCACCTTGCCCCCATTAGCTGAGATGGAACAAGCCAGCTCTGTGTGGAGTAGGCTCGGCCAAGCTATTTTTTTTCCCTCCCTTTTCTTTCTTTCTTTCTTTCTTTTTTTTTTGAATTCGTGCTCAAATTCTTCCAGTGCCTCTCCCAAGGTCGCAGAAAGTTAGTGAGATTCCTGCTAGCCTGACAACAGGGGACTTTGCCTTTCCCCTCCAGGTCTCTGGCTCGACATGGTAATGATCAAAAGCCAGCGCCCCTCTAACAGATGCTTAATGTCCTGCCTGACGGGAGCGAGTGGCTGGAGCTCTGTCTGGATCTGCTGGACAATCAGCGCAAGCAGCCATTTTGTCAGGTGGGGCTCGATTTGAGGAGAAAGAAGGAAAGGCCTTTTCTTTCCTCCTACGGCAGCACTTGGGCAGGGTAGTGACCCCTTCTCAAAGCTTGCCAGGCCATGATGTAGAGTCTGGGATGGCCAGGCCCTCAGGTCATTGCCATTTCTTTTCAAGTTCAAAGAATGCAGACTTCCCTATAGGTCATCAAGCAAATCCCAGACTGGTCTCAGAGGGAGGCCCACCTTGATGCTGGGAAATGCTCTGGTTGAAACATCTGATATAGGAGGCTCTGAGGGTAGAGCTTTGCAGATGTGTGTGTGTGTGTGTGTGTGTGTGTGTGTGTGTGTGTGTGTGTACATGCGCATAATAGGGCAGGGATGGGTGTATCTGTATGTGTCTATTTGAGGCGCCCTGGCACTATCTAAAGGTATGGAGTCTTTCATATGCAGGGTAAAGACCCCAGAGTCAAATCTTGCACAAGATTCAAAGCCTGTCTGTAGAAAGCACAGAGAAGCAATGTGGAATGTGCCCCACCTCCCACTTCTGACATTTATTACCTTTGTGATCTTCTTGTTGTTACAGTGATTTGCCATTTCCTTTTCTAGTGGATTAAGGCAAACAGAGGCTAAGTGACTTGTTCAGGGTCACACAGCTAATAAGTGTTGGGGGCAGATATGAACTGAGATCTTCCTGACTCCAGACCCACAGTTCTATCTACTGAGCCATCTAGCTACCCCATCTACCTGTATGATCTTGTACAAGTCACCTAAATTCTCTGTTTCTTCCTCTATAAAATAAGGGTCTGGAGGACCTCTGGGGTCTCTTCCAGCTCTAAATCTAGAAGTCTATAAGAATATGGTGGGAAAATGCCAGTTTTGTTTCAGAGGAGTCTGCCTCCCTGAGATTTAGAGAAAGCCCAACATAGCGTAAAGCTCATTTGCCCCCGCTTTAGTCCTGGGTACCTTTCCCTTTCTCTGCTTTTTTTCTCTCCTGCTTTTCAGCCGCTCCTCCCTCTTTTCCTCCTGATGACTTACTGAGCCAGCCACCTCCCAACGAGCCAGCCGAGGTAGGTCAGAGTGCCTTTCTTCTTATATTCCACCCAAACTCATCTGTTCAGTGCAACGCAGCAGCAACCATGAACCCCTGTGGAATTTGGAGAGGCCAAGTCTGCCTTTTATTTGGAGAATTTTAATCTTTGCCAGTGAAAATAAATTACTGAGATTAAATTATTAAAAATAAGAATCATTCCTTGAATTTCCCTTATATAGCACTTTTGCTTCCAAAACACATTTGTACCCATTATCTCAATTGTCACACAGCCTTGGGAGAGAGGAATGGTGGGGGTTGTTTTCCGTGTTTAAAAAACAGGGAAAGTGAGACCCAGAAGTGAAGTTACTAGTTCAAGGTCATAGAGGTTATTATCAGTGCTGAAGACAAGATTAAAACCCACACTTCCTGCTTGTTAGCCTGGGGCTCATTCCATGAGCTCATCTGGTTAATCTTAACCAGGTTCATTGGTCTGCTGCCCAATATGGCAATTTTCTACTCAATCTTTCCTACTTTTTCCTGCCTTTGCAACAACTTTAAGGAAACATCCTCTCAGAAACTATGCAACCTGACACTCATAGATCTGGACTATCTGGTCCATCGCTTTCATTTTACAAATGATGAAACTGAGGCCTAGAGAGGGAAATAGCTTACCCAAGCTCATACTCAAGCCAGAACTCAATGCAGGCCTCCTGACTCCCAATGGAATTCTTCCCCCTATACCACATCACCTACTGAGAGTATGTCTCTTAGTTGCCTCTGTGGAATGTTGGTGCCTGATGATGGCATGGTAGACAGAATGGCATACCTGTCTCCCTGCCCAAAAGACCTTAAGTGCTGTATATTGGGCATCACTGTGTTATGTCAGGAATGATAGAAAACAAGAGTCAAGACATTGACATCGCCAGCTCGGTAGTGCAGATCAGCACCTGTATTGCAGGGTTATTTTGAGGATCAAGTGAGATGATATTTGTGAAGGCTCTGAACTTATTCCTGCCTCCCTCTTTTGGAGTCCGTTCTAAAGTAGCCATGCTAGTACCTTTCTTCAGGGCCTTCACCAACTGAAAGAGTAAAGGGGCAAATAAAGATAATTTTGTATAGTGCTTTAAGTTTCGCAGCTCATTTGATCCTCACAATAACCTTATGATATTATTATCCCCATTTTATAGATGAAGAAACAGGCTCAGGGAGAGTATTTGAGGCGGGATTTGAATTCAGGTCTTTCAGAAATCTCCTCTATCCAAGTGAACAACTCCAGAGAGAGAGAGAGAGAGAGAGACAGAGAAAGAGAAGCATTTTTTTTTTTGAGTGGTCTAAGCATTATCCTAAGGAGGTGTCTGAAGGAAAAGCAGCAGGGACAGCCCCTAGTCATCAAGTGTGGCCTTTATTCGGGCTAGCCTTTCAGTGATGTCACATGGTATATCAGACTCTCTGCCCTGTGATAAGGAACATTGGACTTAAGATCAGAGTTTGAGTCCAGGCTAGCTATATAATTGCAAGTGAATCACTTTATCTCTTTGAGCCTCAGTTTCCTGATTTGTTAAATGGAAATAATAGTACTTGGTATCCGTTATCTCTCAGGGGAGTTGTGAGCAAAATATGTTGAAACACTTTATAAATGAGAATTGTTAGGATGATTTCAATGGTGCTACATAGCAAACAGGCCAGGATAATGCAATTATGTCCCTCAGTAAGCACAGATCATCAATTTTGAGGATAGGTTTGGTCTTAGAGGTCATCTAGGCTAGAGGTGGTAAGTACACTGCCTGCTGGTCACATATGGCCCACAACACTCCCAAGTGCATCCTGAGCCAGATTCAAATGTAATTGGGAAACAGCAAAATAAATGAAAATGCAGCAAAACATAGCTAATGTTAACATGTGATTTTCTACATTAATATGTAGCTCACAGGGATATTTATGTACATTTTAGTAGACCTATTTCTATTTGAATTTGAAACCCCTGGTCTAGTACAACTCTTCATTTTACAGATGAAGAGCTAGAGACCCAGAAAGTCTAAATTCCTTACCCAACAGGTAGTAATTAGCCAAGGCAGAATTGAGCCCAGATCATTTGACTTCAAATCCAACACTGCTTGCTATGCAACCTGTAGTCTACACCAAACCAAATACACACACACACAAACACACATACACAGACACACATACATGCACATATATTCCAGGTCAGTCTATGGGTTTTCTGTGGCTATAATTTCAATATAATTTTCCTTAGCTACTTTGGTAGCTTGCCTCTCCAGTACAAAACTATGTTTAGGGAACATAACCGTGAGTTGCAGTGTATCCCTATTCCCAAATGGCTCCTAGTGGTCAGTCTTTTCACAATTGAGCCTTTTTGCACTTAACCAGTTGGACTTAACCTGGACAATAGATATATAATCTATCACTATGCCTATATTTATCCAGCTTTTTAGAAACTTCCAGAGCTTGTGATTTACTGGTATAGCCTTTGGGAACCCAAGGGGAAGCTACACGGCACAAGGAATAGAGTGCCAGGCATGGAGTCATCTTCCTGAGTTTAAATCTGGCCTCAGATACTTCCTAGCTGTATGACCCTGGGCAAGTCACTTTACCCAATTTGCTTCAGTTTCCTTGTCCACACAATGAACTGGAAAAGAAAATGGTAAACCACTCCAGTATCTCTGCCAAGAAAACTCCAAATGAGGTCACAAAGGGGCAGATACAACTGAAATGACTGAATAAACACAGCATTGAGAACCCAGGATCACTTCTACACCATGGTGAGGTATCATGTCAGGGCTTTAGTATAGGAAATAAATAAATAGAGTATTTTTTTAAAAAACTAAACAGAATACTTTTAAAAAATAATTTTTCACCAGTTTTTATTTCTCTGCCATCAATCCTGTTAGCATGGACAACTGAATATTAGGTGGAGGAGGGGATCTCATAAAGACCTAAATTCAAATCCCATCAGACTTTAAAAGTACTAGAAAGTCCATCTTATTGACTCTTTTGTGGGTAGCCTTCTTTAGTTATGTGTATTTTAGACATGGTTTACTAAGTGAGCAAAATAGACCCTATAGTAGTGGTCAGATACTTTTAAACAGCATCTATTTCTGTTCTTTTGACGTCCCAGAATATGTCAACACAGTAATTGGAAACAGTAGTTGAGGGGTAAATCATCATAATCATACTAAGCTCATAGATCATTGCTTTCATTAGAAGATCTACCACTTAATTGTAAATATTAATTAAGTATAATAATAACAATAGCTAGAATTTATACAGGGCTTTAAGGTTTACAAAACATTTTACAAATGTTATCTTATTTTATCCTCACAACAACTGTGGGAGGTGGATGCTATTATTATTGCTATTTTACAGATGGACAAATGAGGCAGGCAGAAATTAAGTGACTTTTCCACAGTCACACAGCTACTAGGCATTGAAGGCTGAATTTGAACTCAGGTTTCCTGGCTCTAGGTCTAGTACTCTCTTCATGCTATAAGAGGTAAATAAGTGACTTCCTATAGGTCTGGCCTTGGATAGTCTTTATTTTACCAGTGGTGTCAACATCTTTGCAGAAGCAAATACACCTCTGTTTTATGGACCAGTACGTTGAATTTAGAGAGGCCCATGAACCAGTCACAGGATACACAGTAGTTTAGTGGGAGAGCCCAGGCCAGGAATCAGGGTTCCATCTTAATTACTAAATAACCATCTCAAGTGCACTCAACAGATGGTTAGGTAATTGTATTGGCTTCTTGTCGCTTTTGCTCCAGCAGTGTTTTCCTTGATTACTGTTTTGGGAATCTCTCCTTTTCTTCCCACCACCCCCACTCCCTTGTCATTGAAGGATGGAAAATGAATTTTTGGATTACATTGATAAGAGAGAATCAAGCTGCCCTTGACATGGGGTTCCAGTGAGAAATACTAATTTCATGTTAGATAAAGATGGCAGTTGAAAGTCAAGATGTTAGAAGGACTTAGAGTGGGTGCAAAGATATGGTTTCCATTGTTGTCACTGCCACTGACTAACTAAGAAAGTTTAGGTGAGTCTGTTTACATCTTTTGCTTGGGTTCCTTATCTTTAAATGGAGATAACAGTACTTTTCTTCTGTCGGGGGTCTGTCATGAGAATTACGTGAGATAATGACTATAAAAATGCCTTTTAAACTGGTAAAGTTCTATATAAACAATTAAGTGCTGAATGTTACCATGATTACTGAAGATAGACCCCTCTCTGAAGCATTCAGTCTTATTGAACTTGGATTTTTTAGGTGTCCTCTCAACATTCTATAAAGAGGAATTCAGAGACTGGAGTTATCCCATAAATAGAAACATTGACTAAAGACCTTTAAATGTGGAATGAGAGGAATAGACATTGACAAGTCAAGTTTCCCTGAATAATGAAAGTGAACAACAGTTATGGTTTATTAAGTGAATTTTGGGGTCATCCCTAGGTGAAAGATGTCAACAATTAATTTCACTTAAGGATTTCCAGGAGTTTCCTTCTGTCACCATTGCCCTCCATGGTGCTCACTGCCTCATGGTGCCGTCATGGATTTTATAAGTTCTGGGTTTCTTTGTAGCTTACTCATTCTACTCCCCTATATCAGACTGGTTCATTTTAAGTCTTCCAGGCACTAGGGAAAATGTCCTGTGCATCAAGCCATGGCTCCTCATGTAGCCCCTAGATGACTCCCCAAGCATAGCAAGTGTATTTTACCCCTTCAAATCAATGTTCAATAGATGGTGGAGGAGGAAAATGATTTATCCAATGCTGGTGATTCCATTTTAATTCTACCAATTTTTTTATGTTCCTACTGTATGTAGTGTGCTGGGGATACAAAGACAAAATGAAATGATCTCTGATTTCAGCGGGAACTGTATATATATATCTTTAAATATATATATAATGTATATACATTATATATACATATAAGTAAATTTAGTGGTTGTTATTGTCAATCCTTCATTCTCAAAGAGGACTAATGACAACCCAAGAGTGAAGTCTTGACTTGTGTGTGAATTGGATATAAGTGAGGCAGAGCTGCCTGAAGTCATCAGCCTCACTCTCTCCTTCAGAGTCCAGAGGGAGAAAGAGGCAAGACAAAGTTAAGACGACCGGTGATGGCCTAGGATGCAGTACTTTGAGAGGGGGAGAGAACTGATGACTAGGGCGAATGAAGAGGGCTTCCCAGAGGTGGGAGCACTTGATCTGAGCCTTAAAGGAAGCTGTGGGTTCCAGAGGGAGCTCATTCCAAGCTCAGGTACAGTCAGCACAAAGCTACAGAGACAGGAAATGGAATGACAAATTCAGAGAACAAGTAGTCCAATTTGGCTGAAAAACAGAGTATGGTAAGGGAAATAATGTGAAATACGTTATCTGGAAAGACAGATTAAGGGAAAAGGAAGACTTATAAGAAGAGTAAGGGATGTAGGGAATCAGTTTCAACTGGAATTTTTACAAAGGATCCAAGAAAATGGCCAAGATAGGGGAGCAAAAGGAAGCAACCCATAGCCTAGCTTCCCAACAATTACTCTAAGAAAAATGCTAGACCAGTGGTGATTGAAAAATTGAAGGAGAAACCACTTTGGAAGATCATTCCTGTCTGAGATCACACATTTGATCAACTAGTGAGTGACCAGGGCAGAAGTTATGGGACAAGGATAGGTCTGGATCACAGATTCAGTGACGGGAGTTGTGAGCAGAGGGATGCCCGTATCTGCTCTCAGGTCAGCAGCCAGAGACTCCCAGAGGGACTGGGACATCAGTGCTAAGAGCCCCAAACATGGAGTCTCCTGGAGTAGATTTGCAGCTCCCTGTCTAGGAGAGTAGTGCCTGTGATCTTGTGGGGTGGGGATTACAGTGTTTGCCACTGTAGCTCCTAGCTAGGCCAACAATGTTTGGTTGTCCAGAGCAGATAGCTGAAAAAATAGCTGATGAGAGAGAGAGAGAGAGACAGAGACAGAGAGACAGAGACAAAGAGACAGACAGAGAGAGAGATAGACACAGAGAGACAAAGAGAAAGAGAGACAGAGAGAGAAAGAGAGAGACAGGGACAGAGAGAGAGAGAGAGAAAGAGAGAGGTATTACAAGGTCAGGGATGCCCAAGACAGAAGCCTAGAAGAGGAGAAAATTTCCAAAACATTTATAAGCAAAACCTTAAAAAAAAGCTTGCCTACAAGGTCAATTCCTTAAACAAATTATTTAATAGTTTAAAATGTAGTTTTGCATAATGTAAATGAAATAAGAGTGATAGAAAGAATTAGATAAGAAATGAAAGCTATGAGAGAGAGATTTGGAAAAAAAATGAACAATTTAGCAGCACAAAAGAAAAAAAAAGTAACAGACTCCCTAAAAATTTGAATGGAACAAAGAGAAGTTGACTCCATGAGATCATAAGAAATATTACAACAAAGTCAAAAGATTTTTAAAAATAAGACACTATACGACATCTCATATAAAAAACAAGTGACCTAGAAAACAAAGGAGAGATAATTTAAGACTCATTAGAAAGCTGTGACCAAAAAAAAAAGCTCAGACATCGTATTTTAAGATAGCATGAAAAAAAACAGCCTAGAGTTCAGAAGCAGAGGGAAAAATAAAAATAAAAAGAATCCACCCGTCACCTCCTAAAAGAAATCCCATAAAAACAGCTCCCAGAAATGTCAGCCAAAATCCAGAGCTTCCAGGTCAAAGAAAAATACTGCAAGAAGACAGGAACAGAGTTTCGTTCCTGAGGTACCACAGTCAGTATCCATGCAAAATTTAGCAGCTGTTACTATGAAGCGCCAGACGATAAGGACTGTGACATTCAGAAAGGTATAGGGCAGTCTACATCCAAGAATAACTGGGCTAGTAAAACTAAGAGTAATCCTACAGGGGGAGATGGATCTTTGGTGAAACAGAGGACGTCCAAGCATACCTGATAGAAAGGCCAAAGCTGAGTAGAAACTTTGAAATATAAATATGGGAGTAACGAGAAATGTAAAAAGGTAAATATGGGCAAATGATCAGAAAAAAGTTCATAAGGATGAATTGTTTGTATTTTAATGGGGAGTGAGGAGATTATGCAAGCATCCCCTGAGAACTGTAATGTCAGTTGGGGTCATAAAGAGAGTCAAATAAGATGGACGACCTGAGAATGATTTTTGTTCTGTTGTGATGATCTGACCTATATGAAGAAAGGAAAGAAGAATGAGAGAAAGAGTACATAAAGGAAGAAAAGGGGAAAAATTTGGATGGGGCTTATTATCTCACCCACTTGAGAGCACAGTTAGAAATTGATACAAGTAAAGGGGTAGGAGTGTTTGGTACTTGAACCTCCCTTTGTACAGATGCATAGTGAAGTGAACAAAACTAGGAGAATGATTTGTCCTCTAATAATAATTGTAAAGATGAACACTTCTCAAAGACTGAAGAACTCTTATCAACACAATGATCAACTGTGATTCCAGAAGACAAATGACTTAGAATATTATCCACCTTCACTTATATGACCTGATGCTGAGCGAAAGGAGCAGAACCAGGAGAACTTTGTGCACAGCAATGACCACAGTGTGCGAGAGTTTTTTCTGGTAGACTTGGAACTTTGTAATAACACAAGAACTTACTGAGAAAAAAAAAATCCCAATGTCGGTCTTCTAAGGCAAAATGACTTCCACACTCAGAGAAAGGGAAAGAAATATGGAAGTCATTCACAGAATGTAGCAGATCATGTTTGTGTGTGGGTGGGTTTCAGTGTATTATGTTTTGATTTGTTATATGATTTCTTCCATTTATTTTAGTTCGACTACATAGCATGACTATAGTGAAAATGTGCTCAATAGAAAAGTATATGTAGAACCTATACAGAATTGTATGCTGTCATGGGGAGGGAGGGGGGTAGTGGGGCGCAGGGATAAAATCTTAACTTTAAGGAAATGATTGTAAAACATTAAAAAATAAAATAAAATAAAAGAATATTACCCACCTTCTAGAAAGGTGATAGTCTAGATACACAGAATAAGATACAAATTTTTTGGACATGACCCATGTAGGAATTTCTTGAATATATATTTGTTGAGGGTTTTGTTTTTATTTTTAGGTTAATTTATTTGTTCATTCATTTATTCATTTATGCATGTGTGTGTGTGTGTGTGTGTGTGTGTGTGTGTGAGAAAGAGAGAGAGAGAGTTTGTGAGAGGCAGCATAAGGAGCAGGAGAAGGAGTAGATGTTTGTAAACTTAAGAAAAATAATTTAACAAAAAAAAAATGGAAAATGGGGTGCCTAGCACTTCCTTCATAGAACTTGCAGTCTCATTGTGGAAACAAGCCATACACACATGAAATAATTAAGTCATGGCATAAAATGGTACAGGACTAAATGCTCCAATCTCTTGGCTATTTGGGGTACCTCAGTCAATCCATTTTGCACTTGCAAAGTGAAACATCTTCAAGCACAAGAATGAGGCAGAGAAGGAAGATAAGATCATCGATTTAGAGACAGAAAGAGTGCAGAGGGGATCCAGTTCACCCCCTGTCAACATTGTACAGATGAGGAAACTGATGCCCAAGAAGGCTAAGTGACTCCTTCAAGATTTCTTGGGCAGCAACCAGATGAGTGAAGGTTTTAACTTAGGTCTTCCGAATGCAGATCTAGATTTGTTTCCCTTGTATCACACTGCCTCTGATTTCATTAGGCCTCTCATGACACTCAAATGATATGAAACCATGCTCATTCTCCATATAAGAGACACAAAGACAGATAAAAGAAAGGGGGGAAAGGGGAGAGAGACAGATAGCACTGTTTTCTTGGAAATTTAAGCATAGCAAATTGAAATTTATTTCTTTTTCTGTATATGGGCCCAAGTCTCAGTCAAGTGGGTAGTTTCCTCAGCCTCCTGTCTTAAAGAAGATTCAATGAATTTATCAAAATAAGTTTTATTTACCTAGAACTCTAAGGTTTGCAAAGTATTATTCCTCCTAATCATGTAAGGTAAGGAGTGTATGAATAATTATCCCCATTTTATAGATGAATATATTGTGAAATGACTTGTCTGTAGTCACACAGTCAGCAAGTATTGGGCCTTGATCTCCAGGCTTTTGCCCTATTTCCACTCCATCATACCAACACACTACACTTGAGCCCCAATGTATCTTTCCAACCTTCTCTCTTATTAAGTCTATCTCAGCCAGGCTGATGAACAGCCATTTTGATGAACTCAACTTGCTCACTTTAATCTCCATGTCACACCCTTGGCAGGTCCCCTAGGATACCCACTACCTTCTCCAAAGATCTAAATCTTAGCACTCAATTCCTTGGGCTTTTACTTCTGAATGAGATCTCCTTTGGACAGTGCTGGCCAAGAGAATTGTCTTCCTTCTAAACACTTCTGGTATTTATTGTCTGTATTAATCATATAGACACTCAGTCCCAGGCAATTTACATGTGTAATTGTCATTTCTCCAGTTAGAGCATAAGTTTCTTGTAGGCTGAATCTTACATTTCTTTTGTATTTCCACAACATCTAGCATAAAAGTGCTAATGAGAGCTTTTAAAAATGAATGGTTCATTTTCTCCTCATCCTTTTCAGGGACCCAAAGCCTTTAGGTGATAGTATATACATGGCAATGTGTTGAGTGCTGTGTGAGGAGTAACTCCACCAAAATATGCGTCCCTGTTTTCTAGGAAGGCAGCTTAAATGACACAGTGGCCAGAGTCAGGAAGATCTGAGCTCAAATCTGGTCTCAGATACTTACTAGCTATTTGACCCTGGACAAGTCACTTAACCCTGTTTGCTGGAGAACAAAATGGCAGAACTATTCCAGTATCTTTGCCAAGAGAACCCTAAATGGGGTCACAAAGAGATACACATCACTGAAAAAAATCAAACAACAATCTTCTACGATCTTTCCATCTAAACTTGACTGGCAGATACAAACATGTACACATACAGGTAACAATACAAAAAAAAAATAAACGTCCACTCATAGGCTATTTTAAAATACTTGGTAAAGACAAGGAAGGTACCTATTTGGGATATAGAATGGGGAAATTAGCTTTTAGGATTACATTCAAGGTGAATCACAGACTCACAGAATCTGATTTGGAAGAGGTCAGAGGCCATCTGGTTCAACTCATATAATTAAACAAGAATCCTCTTGATATTATAACCTATAAGAGATCATCCAGCCTCCAATTTATGACCACTAGTAATGGAGAACTCACTTCTTTCCAAGTCACTGTATTTCAGTTTGGAATAGTTATTGTCAAGTTTTTTCTAGTACTAATCCCAAATCTGCCTTTCTGCAACTCTTACCCTTAGCTTCTACTGTTTCTAACCTCTAAGTCAGTCAGTCAGTAAGTCTTTATTAAGCACCTACTGTGTGTCAGGTGCTGTGGAAAGTGATGGGGATATAAGGATAAAAGGCAGTGGCTGCTCCCAAGAAACTTATGGTCTAATGGGTGTAGGTCCAAGCAAAACAAGTGTAACTTTTCTTCTATATCATTTCATTCATATCCAATCCTTCGTGACCCTATTTGGGGTTTTCTTGGTAGAGATACTGAAGTGGTTTGCTCATCTCTAGCTCATTTTACAGATGATGAAAATGAGGCAAGCAGAATGAAGTGACTTTCCTCAGGTCACCCATTCTAGCCACTGTGCCACCCTGCTGCCCTTGTTCTTCCACATGACCACCCTTCAAACTCTTGACTAGAAGGATAACCTACTCATTTCTGGTCAATATAAATTTTCATGGAAGGGGAGGATTTGGGTGCCATGTAAGTCATAAGGGGCAAATAGGTTATGGGAGATGATAGACCATGTGGAGAAGACTCAAAGGAAGAAATAGGTAAAAGGGACACTGAGAATCATCTTAGCTATTGTATCTCTAGTATTTAGCACTGTGCCTTGTCTGTAGCTGACACTTAATAAACACTTATGAGTTGAAGAGCTATATAAAGTGCTTTCTTGACAATAACTCTTTCTGGTGGGCATGTAAACGTTGTTATTCTCATTTTATGGATAATGAAAGTGTGACTCAGTGACATGACCATCATGATGTAGCCCAAACTTGAATTCAGGTCTCAGGAGTCCAGGACCAGGATTTTTAAAATTATATTATACCAATTTTCTGTTTTGTGTTTACATGAAAGTCACTTCACTCTGCTTGCCTTATTTTCGTCATCTGAAAAATGAGCTAGAGATGAGCAAACCACTTCAGTATCTCTACCAAGAAAACCCTAAATGGAGTCACGAAGGGTTGGATATGAATGCAATGATTGAACAGCAACATATAGAAGAAAAGTTTCAAGTTGCAGAAAGGCTTTCACCATTTTATTTGATGTTGGCCAGAAAACAAACTCTTGACAAGGACTTATCTCTGTTTTACAGATGAGAAAACAAGGATTCAGGCGTGCAGGGTCTCCCAGCTTTTAATTTCCTTCATCTCTCCATCTTTACCAAACTTTAGTGGACAGAAATAATTACTAACCAAGGAGACTCCCTACCTCAGATATGCTGGGCAGTTTCATGGAGTGACTTGGGCTTGCATGTGCCTAAGGGCTGAAGCCATCCTTGGGACATTTACCCAGAATGACATTTTCTTGCACAAGGGCATTTGGCAAGAGCACAGTGGTACCTATACCCCTGCCATCTGCTAAGCTATTTCCCTGCCCACCCTCTCCTATGCCACTCCAGCCCTACTTACCTCTTAATTAGTGGCCTTGGCTTCCACCTGGCTTAGAGAAATAGCTTTCCTTCCCTGTTGCATTTTAAGCAATGTCTTGCCAAAGGGATGCTGAAAAGAGTCTGCTGAGATGGATTTTGGATGACTTCAACTCTTATACTCTGGGATGCACTAAAATGCCCACTGAGTGGCTCCATGCCAGCCTGGCATCCCTTTAGTCCTGGGGATCTCTGAACCAGTTACATCTAGTATAAGAAAATACCCCTAAAGGGCAGAATGGACATTAAGGGTTTTGGGAGAGACTAACAGAGAATGGAGTGATGTAGGAGGACAGTGGAAAACTGAGCCTCTGGAAACACAGCTTAAGGGTCTGGCATTTTGTGACTATGAGGAGGCAATGTGGTAAAGGGGGAAAAGTATTAATTCCAGGTAGGGGATCTGGATTCAAATTCTACTTCTGATGTTTATCAGTTGTGTGACCTTGGGCAACCTCCCTGGGCCTTAGTTTCCTCATCTGTAAAAATGATGGGGGTTGAAATAGATCAGAGATTCTTACCTAGGGGGTTGGCGAATTTAAAAAAAAGGATAACCATTTCAATATAACTGATGTCCTTTATAATTCTATTTTATTTGTGAATTTAAAAACATCATTCTGGGAAAGGATCCAGAGGCTTCACCAGATTATCCAAAAAGGTTAAGAACCCCCAGATTAGATGGTATGTGAGGTCTCTTGCATCTCTAAACCCTCTGATCACATAAATGTACCCAACCTGATTTGTTTACTTCATTTCACTTACAACTAATCCAACTGACTTTTTTTCTTAGTCTGTGGCATCTCTCTCATTTCAGAGCATGAACTCAAAAAGAAGAAATGTTTTCCTCTTAATATAATTTCTTAAGATCAGTCTTCCTTTGTCTTCCCTCTGCCCCTAGCCAGTCTCTCCCCTCATCCCAGGTAATAAAGCATCCTACAACTTCATTTTTCTTTTTTTGAGAATGGTTGATCTTAGCTCAATATTAGGAAAACCTTTATAACAATTCTAATTGTTATCCCAAAGTGGAATAGTGTGCCTCAAAAGGTAGAGAGGAACTCTGTATCCCTTTAAGCAAAGACTGAATGATCACTTATTAAAGGATTGTAAAGAGAACTCATGCTTTGGCTAGTGAAGGGACAAGAACCCTTGTTTTAAGGTCTCCTTTTACCCTTCAACCCTATGATACTTTCTGAGAGAAATGATTATTAACCAATAATTTTGGGAGATCCACAGTTAACTCCTTTTTCTAAAGTCCTGATTTTAAAAAGTAAAAAAGTTCAGTCTCCTGAAGGACATTACTGATAATGAGATTGAATTAATTTTCCTCTATTTTGGTCAGACCCCACTAACTTTACAAGGAATTTAATCTAAAGTGAGGAAACCCATTGTATTCTACTCAAACTTGGGTGGAAACAGATTCTTTGTTTAGATAACCCAAGGCTGAGAGTATTCTGGGCATCGAGATCACTTGCAGCCCTCCATTTTAATACAGCTCACCCTCTATCTACAAGAGTTGATTCCTACCCCTTAGGACATCTACTCTTTGAAGAATACTTGAACTGTGAGCCAGCCCATCCATGATTGTCTTTGGTCTAAAAGAGATGGCCAAATGACCATCATTTTATTAATAACACCCTGGCCTTATTAATAAAATGATTAAATTACCCAGAAACTATGTCTCTTGTACCTTTCTAATTGTCGCATTTCTTAATGGTGTCCACCAACCTCCCTGGAATTTGGTCATATCCCTCAAACATTTTATCTTGCCTTGGTATCATAGGACCAACATCTACCACGGTTCCCCTTACCTTCCCCCCAACATGGACTTGATTGGACTGGGGTTAGGGCAAGGCTCCAGCTCTATCTCCCATGACACAACTCCCTAATGGCCCTGTGTACATGTGGCTTCTTGATCACCTAGGGGCTTAGAAAGTCATACCTGTGTGGAGTTAGTGATCCTCCAACTTGGTGGAAATCCAAAAGACTGGATAAATGATTAGACCCTGCCCAACTAACCAGATTGGTTTCCGTAAGGAGACCAGCGGGACCGAATCTATAAAAACAAAGTGGCACTTTGTCCTTGTAGCATATCCTTGCTATCTTTGTGCTAAGTAAATCTCCTTTTGTTAACTGTTGAGTAACTTAGAAGTGCCTCATTTTGCCCTGAGTGAACCTGAACTTTCAAGGTATTAGTTGTCAGGTACACTCCTAATACCTCCCCTTCTCATCTCCATGCTCCTGGGATCAAAGTGAGGCATGAATTGTCCAAGCTTCTAGTTGTCTCCTAGTGCTGTCTTGTAGATACTGTTACTAGGACATATATCCCTGCTTTTCCTCATCTTCAGACAGAATCTGAAATATTCATTAATACTAAAGTTGACTTGTCCATATGTGTTATCTAAGAGGCCCCAATGAATGAGATTCAACAATGGAGACAGGCTAACCATTTCCTGGCTTTCTCACTTCTAAGAAGTGATTGTATCAAACATTGAAATATTGCAGTGCTTCCTAAAAGATTCATGATTCTTAGAAAGAATCCAGCCTAACCATCCACACAGGAAAAACCAAGAGGATGATAACTGACTTTTGCCTAGACTCTGGACATAGCTGATCCATCAGCACACATATCTTATAGAACAGATGACTAAATGATCTAAGAACTCCTAGGTAAGATAGCAACATTCATGGTTTATAATTAAACCTAACTGTCCCAAACAAATTCTAGAAAATATCTGAAGATGGCTCCAGAAAACCCAAGGATAAAGGAATCCAAAAAAGAAAACCTCCATCCAGTAGAGAATCATACAAAAAAAAGTGGCCAGCAATAGGTAGAGGGAGGCAGAGGTGTCAAACCAGAGAAGCCAGCGTGAATACTGGTAAATGCAGAAGCAGCTGAGGTTATGCCAGCAAAACCAACCTGAATTCCAGTGACCCATCTGGAAATCAGTAAAAGTGGTGAGAAGAAAGGACACATTAGGACCTTCTGGAAATGGGCCTGAAGCCAGCCAATATTCTAAGCAGGGGTGTCAAAAACCAGAGCCAGCTCCAGTAATTAAACTCCTGAAGCCAGAACCTGGCTGTGGCCCATCAGAACATAACTGGGGATAGAAACGCTCTCCGTGGATCACTGAGCAGGGAGGGCCCAGCTGTGCCCTCCTTGGAGCACTTGAGAGCCAAGTAGAGAACAATTTCAACTCAGTGAGGGCCAGTGCAGGAAGCTTGAGACCAACATAATCTCCAGTATCCCACCGGGGCCTATTATAGCCACAGCAGAATATACAACCGACTCTTGATTTAGGATCACACAAAGAGAAGGAGAAGGACCACCTGAGACCAGAACAAATAGCAGACTACCAAGAGATTGAAACAGAAGCCAAGGATTGAGGTTTAATACCATTCAGATGGGCAGCGGCAATAGCATCCAGACTACTGATGGAACAGGACCAGAAAAAAAGCCTACCCAACCCATACAAGAGTAGTAGATGAGATTGGCCTTAGACAAGTACTGAAGCTAATAATATGGATAATGGAGAAGAAAATAACAAACACAATTAAGAGATACAATGGGTTAGAGATGCCCAAGAGGTCACAGAAGAAGAGAGCAGCCCCACAGTAAGTGCAATCAGAGCCTCTGGGGGGGAAAACAACGCTTGACTTCGAGTCTGGAAAAAATAAAACAAGAGGTAAAAAATGAGATGATAAATGAAATGAGAGTTTGAGAGACTCTTACTCAAATAGTGGATTCCCTGAAAAACAGAATGCAGAAAGCAAAATTAAATGCTTACATGAGAAAATTAGAGATATTAGAACAAAACCAAAAGATAGACAAAAAAAAAAAAAAAAGAAAATGTAAGGTCTCTGTAATGAACAACTCATGGAAAGGGAAAGAGAAAAAATAATTTAAGAATTAATAGACTCCCTAACCAGACCAAAAATCTGGGTATCATATTTTAAGAAACCATATAAGAAAACTGTTCAGATCATTTAAAACCAGAGGGCAAAGCAAAAATTGACAGGATCCACTAATTATCTTTTGAATGAAATCCCAAATTGAAAATACCTAGGAATGTTATATCTATGATTTAGAGTTTCTGAGTCAAAGAAAAAAAATATTGCAAGCAGCCTGAAAAAATAATTCAAGTACTGAGGAACCACAGTCAAGATCATACAATACTTGGCAGAAACTACTATTAAAGAGAGAAAATATTGGAATATTATATTACAAAAGGGAAAAGATAAAGGCTTATAATTAAAAATAAGCTACCCTGATAAACTGAAGATGAGCCTACAAAGGAAAAAAAAAATGAACCTTTAATAGAATAGAATACTCTTAAGTATTCCTGATGAAAAGATCAGAGCTGAGTGGAAACTTTGAAATGCAAATATGGGATGCAAAAGAAATTTTAATAAATTCAGTTGACTAATTGAAAGAGACGAAATGATGATAAAGTACTTATATTCTGATAAGAAAGAAGAGACAAGTATATTCTACAGGTCCTAATATCTTCAAAGGTCAAAGAGGGTTAAATAAGACAAACAGAGGACCTGGGTGTATTTTTAGTCTGTTTTGATGGTTTAAAGATAAGAAATAAAAAGAACAGTAAAAGAAATACACTTAAGGTGAAATGAAACCATAGGAGAGCTTATTAATAAGTGGATTACATAAGCAAAAATGTAAATCTGGAAAAAGGGGAAGAAGGATCTGATATCTCTTAACCTCACTGATGAGAACTAGATTAAGGAGACTAGAACACACACACACAGACACACACACACACACACACACATACACACACACAGTATGGGGTAACGGAATACTAAACTCAACAGGGATATAGGTGGGGATAGAGAAAAGGATGGGGGAAGTAAGAAATAATACAGTTGGGGAAGGCATAGACTCAAACAAAACAAACTCTCCCTTCAGAGGATTGATAACAAAAGGTGGCTGAAAAAATTAAGAAGTATAAGAACCAAAGGATCAGAGCAGATAGAGAAGAGGGGACAAGGAGTAGGAAAAGAATGCAAATTATAGATTACTAGTGGTTATCAGATTCTTCTACTTCTCTACTCCTTTCTGCTTTTAAAGAGGGAACGGGTAGCAAAAGAGGGAAAAATATAAGGATATTAGCAGTCATAACAGTGAATGTAGGGGGCATAAATAAGATAAGACCCATTATAGCCAAATCAGGGTGAAGGAAATCATCAGAAACGTACGATTGAAGAAGAAAGCGAGTTGGTAAAATAGTGATGGCAGGCTATGGACAACTTTTGGACTTCGCTGTTCTCACTATAATGTCGGGAGATCTAGAGGAAGGTCTTCACCATGTTGGGTGACTTCTTTGTTGAGGACTAGTAAGAGGACAAGGGCAAGAGCAGAGCAGAATGTGATAGAATGGCCAGCTTGTGATTTGCCCAGTTGTAGGGAGTCCCCATAACATTATGACAGATACAGCTCAGCTTGGTCCCAAGAAATCCTCTTCCCCTCCTTAGTTGCTGCCACAACCATGCACGACCCTTTTGGGGTGCTACCCTCTCTAGGCTTAGTTTAGTTGGATAATTATTTATTAAGTACATCATATATACAAGGCACTATACTTTGCTGCATGCTGTTATAATTGTACTCGCTCTCAAGGAGCTCCCATTCTCTTGGGTCTGTTCTGAGCCTGCCATGTGAATGAGCCATCTTTCCTCCTTTAACCTGTTTTTAAAAAGAATGATGTTACTCAAAATGAATTTCTGTTAGCTAACTAAGAGAAGATAAAAAAAATCAACACATACAGGGGCAAGTTCACAGAGAATAGGTTTATGTTTCAAACCTAATCAAAGTCTAATCTCCAGTAATCCCTAACTCTCCCATTGAGTATTACACCTTCCCAGACTTATAGTGCTATCCTGTGTTTTACACTCTCTCTGGGGGGCAAACATACTTTGGGGCTACTTGATAGAATTCCTGTTGAAACTACACTGTCAGAATAATTCATCATAATGTGCATGGTAGTGATGGTAAGGTTCAGATCTGCTTTGATCTTATACTGTAGCTTTGGTTTTTTAATAAATCTCCAGCTGAGGAGGTTGTAGGTGGGGATAGGAGCAATCCTCTTATCTCTCTAAGAGACAGGTTACCCAAGAACTCTTATCTCCTTAGAAGACCAGACCTCCAAACTCTCAGACTTGGACAGTGGTAGCAAGGCAACTCAAAATCCTTGTGTTCCCCACAAATCTCTCTTGTTCAGCTAGAAGAGTAGGTTCTGGCACCATGCTGGCCACCCAGAAAATCTCTCCTTCCTCTAATTGAGAAGCAGGCATTCAGGAATGACATTGTCGGTGAGGTACCATCTTGTTGTGGTGGTGGATATTTGCAGCTCCCATTCACTTTTTCATTCATCCCTTTGATGACTGCTGCCATTTCTTGAGGATCAGGTCTTTAGTCTCTGATCTATGTGCAGAAATCTGTGGGAGAATATGACATGCCATTTTCCTTATGCTTCTGCATCATGGTAGTCATTAATGGCTCCTAGTGAGGAGATTGGAGCACACACAGGCTTCCACCAAACCTAGGTCAGATCTTAGATTTGTTGCTTGCTCAGGATCTTGAAGGCAAGGAAAAGAAAAGAAAAGTAGGAAGAAAAAAGCACACCTCCTCTCCAGAAGAGTTGAATAGGTATGCCAGCTCATTTTTATAGGCAAGAACAAAGGAAGTGACTCTTCTCACCACAAGAGTCCATTCTCCTAAATATTCAAGCTAATCATTTCATCTGAGGGCAGTCTCAGACCTGAAACTCTTTCTCGAGTTACCAAGTAGGTGTTTTCAGACCAAACAATTCATCTTGGAATAGTCTCAGTCACTGAGATCTAATCAAAGAGTTGTCTTTTGTTCATTTAGTAAGGTGTTAATTGGTGTGTCTATTCTTTATTGGGAGACAAAACTGAAAAATCCCCCAAACTCAATACCTTGTAAATCTATTAAGTTATTTGGGGAAGTGTCAAATCAAACCCTTCCACAGGTATGAAATAAGAGTGGGAAGAATGGGAAACAGATTGTGGAGGGCCTTATTTTGTGTTTTATCCCAGAAGCACAAAGGAGCCGCTGAAGATTTGAGTGACATTGGAGAAGGAGGTGACAAGGTTAGATATGTGCATTAAGAATATTAATTTGGCAGTTGCATGTAGAATGGCTAAAATGGTGGGAAAATGGTGGCAGGAAGATCAGTTAGGAATCTATTGCAGCTTCAGTAAGCTGAGTCCCTCTTGTAGCTCTGAGTCTGAGCCCTTCTTTTGATTTCCTTGACCTAGATATCATTGCCTTCAGGATTACCTGTCCCCGTGCCAATATGCCCAGAAACAATCAAGCAGTCAGTTGATCAACAAGCATTTATTGAGCACCTCTTGTGTGCTAGGCACTGGAGATACAAATACAAAAAAAGAGATAGTTCTTGCCCTCAGAGAGCTTAAATTCTATTATAGATACAATACGTCCACAGGTAAGTAAACACAGGACAGATACACAATAAATGCACAGTGATGGTGGGGCACTCATAACTGACAAAATCCGGATAGGTTCCCCCAAAAGAGAGGAACTTGGGCTGAGCCTGGAAGTAAGCTAGGAGTTTCAAGAGATAGGGACAGGGAAGAGGAGTATCCCAGGCACAAGAGGTAGAGTATGGAATCTAGAGCCTTGGTCTCTGTGCCTGACTTTCAGCTATCAGGTACTGCATTTGCCTGAACCTAATGACTCTCCTAACTATACCTCCCAGGCCTTATTGTCTGCTGCTTTTGGTTTAGGGAGCAAAAAGGAGATGAGCTTCAAAGGAGCAGAGAATGGATGCTGAAAACTACAGATGAAATTAGAATCCCATAGGGGAGAGTAGAACTAGCCTTGGACTTTGTATCAGAAAACCCAGATTTGAATGTCAGCCCTGTTACTTTCTGGGGGTAAATCCATTCATGTCTCTGAACTCTGATTTCCTCATCTGCAAAATGGGAATAACACTTGTATTACCTACTTTTCAAGGTCATGGTGAGAGTAAAATAAGATAATGTGTAAAGTGCTTTGTAAACCTTAACTATCTCATATAAATATGAGCTACTGCTATTACAGATGTCCTTAGGACAAATTATAGAGGACTAGAAATTCAGGTATAATTTTGACTTGATGTACTAGAAAATAGGAATGATTGAGGGTTTTTGAAGTATCTTTCTGAAGTGTGTGTTGTATTGGTCGTCAGGCTAGTGTCGGGTCATAGATCCCATCACACCTGGCATCTCAGCCTTGGGGGCATTTGTAAAATAAACCTCTAAGGCTCATTGACATTCCCTCCAACAGACCTCTCCTGGCCCCACAAGTGTTAAAATAATTGAAGTCGGGTTGCTGTTTTTTAATTTTACTAGAGCCATTACAAAGGTGTGAAATATTAGACACTTACGCATCTGTGAATAAGATTGTAGGCTAAAACGTGTGAGTTCCCGTCTTAGCTAATGAACTGGAATATGGTTTTAATTTTTGTGCTGCAAAATTTTCCTGCCTTTTTTGGTTGTTCCCACAGAAGACTTCATATTTTAATAATTCAGTGCAGCCTAATTACTTTAATTAATCACCTTCTTTTCAAAGATGTCATTGGGCCTCATTATTTTCCTGTTGCTGTAGGTACTGCCTGTAGTTTTTAGGGAAGGGTTTTAAAAAAATGTGTGTGTGTGTGTGTGTGTGTGTGTGTATATATATATATATATATACATATTATATAATAGCCTAGATAGCTTTGTTATAAAATTAGGCTAGTATATACTTTGTTCTTAGATACTTAAGGCTACCCTGGGTGGATAGGTTGAATTAAGAACACAACTCTAGATTTCACTGTGACTTTTCTTCCCTTTGACCAGTTAACAAAAGCACCTTTCGCCATTTTGAGTCTTAAAAACTGCTGGCTGAAGGAAAAAAGGGAAATGGTTATTTAGAGCAAGTCAATATTTTTGCATCTTTTTGAGTCATGATGAATATCCTGGGAATGACAATAGCTCTCATTGTGCAATCAATATAATTTGCTTCCCTTGCAGGAAAACATAATTAGTTTATAGTTAACTTATTGGCAATGAAAATGTACTCATTTCTAAAGTTTGTATGGGGGTGGAGTGTGGTTTTATGTTCAGAGAAGGGACACGGAGAATGAGGGACTTCAAGGCCTCTTCCCAGTTGTAGGCACATTGCTTTGCTTTTGTGACACTAAGCAAATACCCTCTATAACTCAGTGCAAAAATAGAAAGAACAGTAACTTTTCTTTTCAAAAGAGTGCTGGATTTACAGTCTGAGGAACTGGGCTTAAATAATAACTCCTCCACCTACTACCTTTGTGATCAAGTCTCTGAATTTCTCTGGGTCTCAGGACCTTCAGAGAGGGTTGGTCTAACTGGCCTTCCTCTCTAAATCTCTGATCCTAATACCTTAAAATATGTGTAGGTAGGTGGCCAAGTGGATAGAGCACTGGGTCTAGAGTCAGGAAGACCTGGCCTCAGATACTTACTAGCTGTGCGATTCTGGGCAGATCACTTAACCCTGTTTGGCCTCAGTTCTTCAATCTGTAAAATGAACTAGAGAAGGACATGGCAAAACCACTCCAATATCTTTGCCAGTAAAACCCCAAAGGGGGTCACGAAGTCAGACTCAACTACCACTGGACAACAATAATCCCTTAAGATGCATCCCCTGAACTGGCTATGACCTTCCCTCCTTTTGACCTCACACAGCATTTTACTGGAACCTCTCATATTTATTCATCATGCATCTCCTTCTGTTATGACTAATCATCTCCCTGCTTAACTGTAAGCTTAAATAAGGGCAGGGACTAATTTTTATCTAAATTTTATATCTGCTAAATTTGCAGTTCAATAAATGCAACTTAAAATGATATCTCTAGAAACCTGATTAGCTCTTGGACATTTCATAAATACCATGTCGATATTAAACAACAAAACTCTAAGAGCTGCCCTTCGATGGGTATCATTTTTCCGACAGCTTCATTCCCACGTTCCCTAGACCTTCCCTCCTCCTCTCCCCCAAATGCCCACTAATAAATGAGTGAGTTTAAGCACAGAAGATAGAGCTACCACTGACTCCCTTCCCTACTTGTTTTACTGGGGTCTTTTGTCCCACTGGGCTCCTCATCCCAGCATATTCTCGGACAAACTCTCCTGCAAAGTCTGCCTGTCACATTTGTATATATTTTCCATGCACTGACATTGGCCTTTGCAGTCCTTGACTTATTTTAGTCTAAGCAGCTTTGCAGGCCCACTGGGGTTTTTTGGATACTGAGAAGCCAGAGAGGGTTGAGTCAAGATCAGGCTGAAGTGTAGTCCCTAAGATCCTGTCAAATGCTGCTAGGAGACCTCCTGTTCTGGTCTCCTGGCCAAGGGCTTTTATTTTGAAATTCAGGCTCTCTAAAGCCAGCCCTGCCAAACACTGGGAGTTTGCTTTTTGAACTTGGGCTTGCACCCTGTATGTCACCTGAAGCTAGCAATTTGAGATCAGAGTTTGGAGCTCAGTGGTGGGATCTGTGCCATGCAGCGTTGAGGCCAGGGTTGGGACTTGTTTCACTCACTTAAGAAAGGGAAATGCACTTTCCTGAATTTCCTTCCCCCTTTATTTTCAAACCTCGCCTTGGTCCCTGCCCCCACCCAGTATGTACAGTGGAAGCAGCGGAGATCAGCAAGGGTCTAATCAATGATCAAATCAATTCTCCCTATGGATCGGACAAAGGCATGTTATACAAAACCCTCCGGGCTGTTCTGGGTCTCCTAAAATATTTCTTTTGCAACCAGAGATGTTAATTGGTTAAAACTGCCTGTGGTCTGAGGAAGTGCTCTGATTGCAAGGAGAAATTCTTTTATGTTTCTGGACCTGAGCCACAAATTCTCTGAAGTTAGGAATCTGGCTAGGGTTGAGCCTCCTCCAGGGTGTAAATAAGAGGGCCGATTCTCTAGCCCAGTAGAAATCAATTGTGTGTGTGTGTGTGTGTGTGTGTGTGTGTGTGTGTGTGTGTGTGTTAAGCCGTACAGACAAACCCATCCCTACTTCCCCGTTTGTTATAGGAAGGTGTGGGTTACTGCTAGAGTCGAGACAATGGAAATACGGTGAGGGAGCGGACCCAAGCAGCAAGACGTAACCGCCTTGCTCAGGTTGCGCACCCTGCGGTGACTGCGAAGTCTACACAGACTCCAGAAGAGAAGGGAGGGGGAGCACAGGGGAGGGCAGGCAGCCCTTCCCGTGGAGGGCAGTGTGCAGGGCTGCCTGCTATCAAGCAGTTAAGGATGACTGGCATATAAAACTGCTTACTTTGCGAGTCGGGCAGCCGAGTCGCTAACAGCTTAAGTGGGAGAACGTTTTATAGCACTGGTCTGGAAATCCCAGTGACATTTTCCCCAGCGCTGCAGACACACCGACGCTATGAGAGAGGGAGAGGGAGAGGGAAAAGAAGAGGGAGGGGAGGGGCAGAGGGAGGGATGGAGAAGGGGGAGGGAGGGAGGGAGGGAGGGAGGGAGAGAGAGAGAGAGAGAGAGAGAGAGAGAGAGAGAGAGAGAGAGAGAGAGAGACAGAGAGACAGAGAGAGAGAGAGAGAGACAGAGAGAGAGAGAGAAAGGACGGAGTGGGGGGGAGGGAGAGAGTTTGTCAGGGTGGGGTTGCCAGCCAGGTTCTGCCATCGCACACTTAGCCCTCTGCCACAGGCAGAGTCAAGTCATGGGCCCTGGGCATGGCACGGGCTCCTATTGCACGCAGCAAGCATCGCACAGGGAGCTGTCTCACTTGCATGGCAGAAGGTTGTTTGGGGTTCACTTAATCATGAGCTACACTAGAGGAAGAATATCACCTCCCTCCTCCCCTTCCCTCCAGCTCCCCGCCTCCAGTCCTAGAATAATTGCATTCCCAGAGCTGTGTGTGGCAGAAGGAGAGGGGTGTGAAATGTGCCCGGTCTCGATTTCATACTGCTCCCAGACTGTCGGTGACAGTCAACTATTAAGTCCAACACAGGACAGTCGGGGACGAGCCTGCTACTTAATTGCTCTTTCTTAAGTATGAGTCCACTCAGACACCACCACCCACCCATACCACACATACACACGCACGCACGCACACACACACACACACACACACACACAAATTTACAGTACTGCATTTTACTGTGACATGGCAAACACAATAATAGAGTCTGAGAGCTTTTTCTGCAGCTCGCTTTCCATCTTCTCCATCCCATTGGCTCTCAGAGAAATCCGGCTGCACCAATAGGAGTCTGCTTTTCCATTCATGTCCTAGCAACAAGCCTTGTTCCAATCTTTCTCCGACACACTAACACCTGAAAAATTACATCATGAATAATGGCAAAAGCAGCAAGGGCCAAGAGAGGGTTTTTTTCTTTTCTTTTTTTTTTTTTCATCTGTCTGCTGCAGAGTTCATTTAAGGTGTTTTAGTCTAGATCCTTAAAGAGGCAATGCTTCAGATTTCTCCTGATCTTTTTCAGCACAGGGGTTAGGGAAAGTGTTAGGGGAGAAATAAAATGATGCCGTCAAAGGTCCTTCTGGGGAGGAGAATGGAGGTAATGCGTGGAGGGACCCCGGAGCGGGACAGGTTCATCATTGCCTTCCTTGTAACCCTGCACATTCTACTTAATGCGCCCCCACTCCCACCCCCAGCAGAACGTCAAAGAGGAGAAATAGGTTGTTCATGCAGGATTTTTTCCTCAGCAAAATGCCCCCAAACCACCTAGTTCTGACATAAACTACCACCTACTCTCCTTTGCAAAGATGCACCTTTTTCTGATAACTGTTTATTGTTTTCCTTTCTGGTTAAGGAAGACTACAGCTCCTTCGGTTTACCCTTCTGTATCAGGGGTCTGGCTGGGGAGAAAATGGCCCACATTCTCTTTTAGGGGTCCTGAGGCTAGGCAGGTGATTATGCAGGGATTTGTGAAAAGGTGTGAGGTGGGTTGAGTAGAAGAGAGGTGTGTGTGTGTGTGTGTGTGTGTGTGTGTGTGTGTGTGTGTGTGTGTGTACTGAAACTGCGGGCAGGCAGGCAGAGAAATGAAATTCAACGAGAACCAGATGACCAAAGTGGGGGTGGGTAAGGAGAAAGGGAGGGGAAATAAAGTGGATGGGGGCGTGAGTGGGAGTGGGATGGGGGGCCCAGGAAGGGGATGCTAGTTTCTGCTGTTCAGACAGGTTTTCTGTTCTGTACCTTTCCTACTGTGCAAGGATTTCTTGTGAAACAGCCCGCCTCTCTATGAATCTTTTACACTGAGAAAGAAATGCGGCTCTTCAAAATCTCTGCACAGCCTCCGCCCCCTCCCCCCCTCCACCCCCCATCCTGTCTAGTTCAGACAGACAGGGAGGAGAGCGGACCTGCAGAGGAGAGACTCAGACACAAAGAGCCACAGCCCTGTGGACGGAGCCAGACATTGGCACCTGCAGTGCCTTCACCGACCTCGGAGAGGTGGGGGGGTGGGGACAGAGACAACCCTCAGACTCCCTCCCTTTCTCTCCTGGTACTCCCAGGCAAGGAAAACCACGTACACACTAGTATCACGGTTCTCCTGGGTGCATTTTATGTCCAGGGTAGGGGCCGGAGGGTCCCCTTGATTCCCTAGGCACTGCAGTCATGCTTCTGGAGAGTGCTGATGTTCAATCAACAGCGCGTGAGGTCTCTCTCCCTATGCGGCAAATAGATCATTGGTCCCTGTTTCTGAAGCTGGTTTCTAACTCTTCTGAACCATGGGGTCTCCGCAGCAGGGAGAGGCTAGACATGATAGCAAATAACTGCATGGCTATATAAGGCTCTTGAAAGTGAAGACATAGGTCCCCATCCTTCTAATTCCCGAAGGCTACAGGAATTTAAATGGTTATTATAATAAGAGCACTATAGAATAACTCAGAAGGTTCTACCTGGAAGGGACCTTGGAGATCATCTAACCCAATCCCTTCCTTTTACCAAGGTGGAAACTTTGGTTCCGGGAGGGAAAGCTACTTGGCCAAGATCACCAGGCTAGTAAATTATAAGGCAGAACTGGAACCCAAATCTATTGATTCAAAGTCTAGGATTCTTTCTATTGTACCAGGCAATTCAATTAAATTCTAATGTTTTGATGGTCAGAGGTTAGATTTGGAAAGGACTTGAGGGACTACCAGGTCAGAATTAGAAAGAACTAGAAGAGACCTTTAAAGGACATCGAGATCATACCTTTCACTTTATCTGTGATATATAGTCAGTTTTCTTGACAATAGCCCAGATTGCTTCTATAGAGACAGTCATTTAAGGGGTGGGGTGGGGTGTGGGTTGGTGGTTAGAATGAGGCACAAATGGAACCCAGCAGTCTTGGTTCCCAGAAGTCTTTTGTGATATAAGCACAGGCACTTGGATACTTCAACAGTGGTGAGATGAGTCTTGCTGCCACCCTAGAGAAGCCACATACTAGGCAAAAATCTTCCCCAAGGGAGAAATGGGTTTGAATCTTGCCTCTGTGCATACTAGACATGTGATCATAACCAGTCACTTCTCTGGAACTGATTGGTAAAGGAGGAGGAACAAATTCCAGGTTTATACATAGGATCTTCAGCGAATGATCACTCCAGGTTGTAAGGTATTTTTTCCAACATTTTTATCCAGATGAAGGGATAAGGATGAAGGCTGGACCTGTGGTTTCATCAGATGTAGGAACTGTTCAGATCAGGAAATTCCCACGATCTATAAGTAATCTGGTTAAAATGAATAGAAAGAGGGGCAGGGATAAGGTCACAAAAGGGCAACCTGGAATTTGAGGAAAATGTGTGATTCTCAGTGCCTTCAGTGTAAATAAGGGAATAGGCGAGGATGACAGGAAATGGATCAGCAAAAAGGAATGAAAGAAGCTAACTGCAAAAGAACTTAAATATCCATAACTCTTCAATATTTTAGGGAACAAAAGAATCTGTAGGTGGGAGAAGAATTGATTCAGACATGGTAAGTACTGAGCAAAATTTTAAAAAATTAAGTTGGTTTTATTTTAGCAGATAAGAAATGACATGTTACTGATGTAGGAGTCATTCCTGAGTCAGGTCTGTGTATAGTCAAACTACCAGCTTGCTAGAGGTCAGATCAAAATTAGTACAAAGCTAGAATGAATAAAAATGAAAAAAAAAGATATAGTATGCACTCAAAACAGCTATATCTTCACCTATACAAATATATTTTATAATAAAAATAGGTGAGGACAGAAGAAAAGACATAGGTTGTAATCATTTCATATAGAAATTTAACTAATGTAATTCAGTTGCCATAACAGGAGACGAAAAGAGCCCGAAAGACACCTTAATCAGCAAACACTTGACTTAATTGCCATGGAGAGAAAGAAAACAAAGGTACTACCAGTTTAGAATATGCATTTGTTCATAAAATCTTATGGAGAGATGAATGAATATGAGTAATATTGCTTCAAAAATAAGGAGTAGTATGGAGTAAACCAGTTTTATTGTGGTAAAGGCAGGCAGAGACTCAATTAAACAATTATCCTGAAAGCATTTATGGATGAAAATGGGAGAACAAAGAGAAGAAAAATGGAAAGGACTGTAGTAAATATATTAACACAAATAATAATAATATAGAAAAGTTTATTATGTTTATATTGTTTATGTTTATATCTTATAAGGTTTATATTGTTATATCTTTTGATCTTCACAACAATCCTGTAAAGAGGATGCAATTATTCATTCCATTCTTATAGATGAGGAAACTAAGGCTTATGTTTTGCCCGGATTCATACAGCTAGTTAGTGTCTGAGATAGGATTAGAACTCTGATCTTCCTGACTCCAAATCCAGCGCTCTGTCCATTGTTACCATCTCAGTGTACACTGTTGTATGTCAATTACAGTAGAACCACCACATCTGGATTCTGACATCATAGTCTCAGATGTGCTATAGAAGAGGTAAAGATGTCCTTAATACAGGGAACAGAGAGGAAAAGCATTGGATTAGATCAACTGTATGTAGAGAAAAACCACACCATAAGCAACACAATTGGGATGGTACTGAAAAATTGATTCAGAAAGTATCTGAAAGTAAAACAGATACCAAAAACAAGGAAAACACTCACAAAGTACAAATGCTGAAAAAGGCAAACAAGAAATGATTAATAATTACTGACCTCCATACTTATTTTGTAGGATCACCTACTCATGCCTAGTAAGCATCCTTGATGGGGAATTAGTAAGGAACCAGCAAGCTTTCTGAAGGGATGTTTTACATTAGGCCAGATCTTTACTATCATTCATTTGGCAAATAGTATTTGATTCAGTAAAGAGAAATATTAGCTTTGGTTCTCTTCCAATAAGTATCTCCTAGCAAAAATGTCAAGATTCTTTGAAGATATGACACTATGCTAGGCTCTGCGGATACAAAGACAGAATCAAAAATGGTCCATGACCTCGAGATAACATTTAACAAGTGAGACTGGATGCCCACAAAAGTAACCTGCATAGGGACCAAAACTTGACTACATACTCAGGCAATTTCTCCTAGGGCATGATGTCTGTTGTATCAATTACTCCTTCTTTCTCACTGGTTTGGCTCATGTATTGCAGTCTGTCCTCATACCATCAAATTTAGGGGTTTCCCACAGTTGGGAAACTCGTAAGAGTGGGGCTAGCTATGGTCACCATAATGTAGCTGTAATTCAATCTCTTTCAGATTCCTAATAGTGACCCTGGTACAGGGGACCTAAGTTCCTACTATTAGCCACTGTAGCTACTGTATCTCCACCAGATGTGTTTTCCATTGATACAAAACAATTCAATTTCACTTCACATTCCCTAGGAATGATTCTATTTTGGTCTCTACCCTAAGGAATCCTTCCCAGAAAAGTGTGAGAGAAAATCAAAAGGTATCTAAGTACAAACATGAACTAAATATGGCATAGGCAATAAAAAATCTTATAGGATTTAAAAATCAGTTGAGAGGCTAGTGTGAAAGCCTTGTTGGGACATTTACAATAGGGACACTCATTGGTTGTTTTATATTTTACCTTTCCTGAGGACAGCCTCTCAAAGAGCTCAGGTATTCTCTTTCTTCTCTCTGTTTCTGTTCTGTTTTGGCTTTCTCTCTAATTCTTTCCTTTTCAACTACTGTTTCTGCCACAACTACTCTGGTGACTGATACTCCACTACTTGGGGGAAGATGGCAACTGCCTTTCAAGATCTTATAGGGCCCTGTACCAATGGTAAGAAGACACAGATCAAAGGCAAGTCACCCCTCCCACCAACATTGGCTTTCCTAGGAGACCATGAGCTCACTGCTAGTAGCCCACATAGGAAGAAGGAAGGACATCCTTCACAACTTTCCCTCTAGTACTCAGAGAATCAGCCTTATACGTGGATAAGCTGTTGGAATACGTGGATAAGCTGTAACAGAAAATAGAAATCAGAAGGACAGCATTTTGGTTGTTTTTCTTTTGGGGGACTCTATCTGTATCTTGCTCAGGCTGGAAGTACAGGGGTAATTCATAGAATTGATGCCATTGTTTATCACCACAGAAGCTTTGACCTGCTCTGTTTCCAATCTGAGCCTGCCTCCTTAGGCAGCCTGGTGGTACCCTGTTCCTAGAGGTTCACCATATTGGTATTGGACTTTAAGTGAACATCTGTTTAGCTTTAGCCCTACTGTAACAGCTTCAGTCTCCTCAGTATCAGGGACTATGGGCCACCCTTCTTCAGCTAAGGAGCAGAGGTTTAGAGTTCCACTTCAGTAGTCAATTGAAAGAGTTATCATGGCTGATGAGAAGTAATCTGAAGATATCTGCACCTGTTCTGAATTGGGGAGGGGAGAAAGGCGTCTCTGTCTTGTGTCCCCAAGGGGGTGCCACACACAGTATCTGTCAAATTCAGCATCTTGGCAGGTCCATCCTATGAAAGGGTGATAATTTTGACTCTCAATAGAATAAAAAATAATCTTTCATTTTAGACTTTCCAGAATAGGAAGTAAGTTGTCTAAGGTCATATAAGTAGTAAGTAGCAGAACCATGATTTGAATGCAGGTCCTTAGGATCCAGATCAGTGTTGAACAATGTCTCAGCTCTTTTGGTGTCTAGAGAAACTCCATTACTCTTTGTCTGACGGCATCCAGTGAGAGACCAGGTAGTAAGGAGAAGGGACTTGGGACCTTTACCCTCTGAGGCTGCCTGGCTCCCAAGAAACAGACCAAATTCTTTGTTTTTTCCTTCCTTTTTTCCATTCTAGATACATGAAGCAGAGTCTCTGACCATGAAAGAGTAGGCCACAGATATTGGGGAAAATGTTCATATATTTGTTCTTGCTAGATATTCGAAGTAAATATTTCCTTGTAAAAGCTACTGGAGGGCAGTTAGGTGGTACAGTGGTAAGAGTGCTGGGCTTGGAGTCAGGAAGGCGCTAATCATTAGCACCCCAACAAAAATGAGAAATAGCTGTGGTAGCTAGAGCCAACAGCAGTGGAAAAAGAAAATTTCAGTCCCTCAGGGTACCTTAGCTCCTTGAAGGGGAGATAGGGTAGCCCTGAGAAGGTATGACCAGAGTGTGCTCCTTACACATAAGAGATGTTGCTGATTGTTGCTTTTAAATAGATTTTTATTTTTATTTTTATTTATTTATTTATTTATTTATTTATTTATTTATTTATTTATTTATTTATTTATTTATTTATTTATTTATTTATTTATTTATTTAAATTTTTTACATTCATTTTCACAAATTTTTGGGTTCCAAATTTTCTCCCCTTTTCTCCCTTCCCCCACCCCAATACCCCATGCAATCTAATTTTCCCTATCTCCAATCTGCCCTCTCTTCTGTCATCTCTCCCTTCTCTTGTCTCCATCTTCTCTTTTCTCCTGTAGGGCCAGATGACTTTCTATTCCTCCTTAACTGTATGTCTTCTTTCCTAGTTGCAACAACAATACTAAACAGTTGTTCCTAAAACTTTGAGTTCCAAATTCTCCCCATCCCTCCCTCCCCACCCAATCCCTTTGGGACAGCAGGCAATTCAATATAGGCCATATCTGTGTAGTTTTGCCAATGACCTCCCTGATAGTCGTGTTGTGTAAGACTAACTGGATTACCATCCCTCCTAACCTGCCCCTCATTGTTTCTCTTCTGTCTTTTGATCCTGTCCCTCCCCAAGTGTTGACTTCAAATTGCTCCCTCCTCCCTTTGCCCTCCCTTCCATCACCCCCCCCTTGCAATATCTCTTTCTCCCCCACTTTCTTATACTGTAAGATAGGTTTTCATACCAAAATGAGTGTGCATTTCACTCCTTCGTTTAGTCAAATGTGATGAGGGTAAACTTCTTGTTTTTTTTTTTTTCTCAGCTCTCCTCTTTTTCCCTCCACTAAGAAAAACTCCTACCTGCCTCTTAAATGACATATAGTTACCCCCTTCCCTTTCCCTCCCCCTACATTTCTCTCTCACCATTTACCCTAGTTTCTTTTAAGGTATGGTCCCATCCTATTCAGTTCAATCTGTGCTCTCTATCTCTGTATGTGTGTGCATGTGTGTATGTGTGTGCATGCGTGTACATGTGTATATGTGGTCCCACCAACTACCCAGATACTGAAAAGTTTTAAGAGTTACAAATATTGTCTTTCCATGTAGGAATGTAAACAGTTCACTCATGGTAAGTCCCTTAAGACTTCTCTTTGCTGTTTACTTTTTCATGCTTCTTCTCATTCTTGTGTTTGAAAGTCAAATTTTCTTTTCAGCTCTGGTTTTTTCATCAAGAATGATTGAAAGTCCTCTGTTTCATTGAAAGACCATATTTTCCCTTGAAGTATTATACTCAGTTTAGCTGGGTAGGTGATTCTTGGTTTGAGTCCTAGTTCCTTTGCCTTCTGGAATATCCTATTCCACGCCCTTCGATCCCTTAATGTAGAAGCTGCTAGATCTTGGGTTATCCTGATTGTATTTCCACGGTACTGGAATTGTTTCTTTCTAGCTGCTTGTAAGATTTTTTCCTTGAGCTGGGAGTTCTGGAATTTGGCCACAATGTTCCTAGGAGTTTCTCTTTTTGGATCTCTTTCAGGTGGTGATCGATGGATTCTTTCAATACTTATTTTGTCCTCTGGTTGTAGAATGTCAGGGCAGTTTTCCTTGATAATTTCATGGAAGATGATGTCTAGGCTCTTTTTTTGATCATGAGTTTCAGGTAGTCCCATAATTTTTAAATTGTCTCTCCTGGATCTATTTTCCAGGTCAGTTGTTTTTCCCATCAGATATTTCACATTCTCTTCCATTTTTTTGTTCTTTTGGTTTTGTTTGGTGATTTCTTGGTTTCTCATAAAGTCATTAGACTCCATCTGTTCCATTCTAATTTTGAGAGAGCTATTAAATTCAGTGAGCTTTTGAGCCTCTTTTTCCATTTGGCTCATTCTGCTTTTGAAAGCATTCTTCTCCTCATTGGCTTTTTGAACCTCCTTTGCCAATTGGGTGAGCCTATTTTTCAAGGTGTTAATTTCCTCAGCATTTTTTTGGGTCTCCTTTACCAAGGTATTGACCTGTTTTTCATACTTTTGTTGCATCTCTGACATTTCTCTTCCCAGTTTTTCCTCCACCTGTCTAACTTGCTTTTCAAAATCCTTTTTGAGCTCTTCCAGGGCCTGAGCCCACCCACCACCCCCCTGGGGTGTCTGGGGTACTGAGGCCCCGCCCTCCACGTCTTTCCCTGATGGCAAGAATACGTCCTCATCTTCGTCAGATCCGAAGGTCGGGATCATTTGCATTTGTTGGAAAAACCTCTCTAAAGTCTTATTTTTCTTCCCTTTTCTAGGCATTTTCCCAGCCAGGTACTTGACTTCTGAGATTCCTTTCCACCCCCGCCTGGATCCGCCCAGCTAGTGCTTGGCCTCTGAGATTTAAATGGGCTTTCCTCCTGCTGGCTGTCAATCAGTGAGCTTTAGTTCAGGTGCTGGGGTGGAGCCAGGGCTGCCTCCGAGACTGATCCCTCGGGGGCTTTATGCAGAGACTCTCAGGAATGGAACGGGTTGGGGCAGGGTGGGGGGCCCGCCTCCCAAATCCCGCTCCCTTGGGGGCTTTAAGCAGAAGCCTTCAGTAACAGAGCGGGGTGGGGGCAGGGCCGTCTCCCAGGCTCAGCTCCGTCAGGTTTTATGCAGGAATCTTCCGTAATGAAGATCCTGCCTGCCGCTGGGGGATTCCTGAGTCTTGGGCCGCTGCCACCTCACCGCCGCCCACACCTCTGCCTCCGCCGCTTCCTGCCCCCGTCCCCGCCGCCGCCGCTTCCTCCCGAGGGGGCCCGAGTCACGGAGACGCCCCGCTTCCCCTCTCCTTCAGCCCGGCTTTCTTTCTCACTGACCTGTAGCTTCTGTGGGCGGAGGGACTTTCCCGGCTGCTGGAGCTTCCGTCTCTGAAGCCTGCTCGGATCAGCTTCTCTGGGGCCTCGGCCAGGGCAGCGCTGGGGGTCGGGTTTACTTTCCAGGGGCGCCGGACCCTGGGGACGGGTCTTCAGGGCTCCCTGGAATGGAAATCTCTTCCACTCTGCTTCTGCACACCTTGTACTCACCCAGAAGCTATGGGGGACTCTTTTTACATTAATTCTATGGGCTTTGGTTTCGGAGCTCGTAAACGTGCGTCCTTCTACTCAGCCATCTTGGCTCCGCCCCCCCTAAATAGATTTTTATTGATGTCCTTTGTTTTGCATTTCCTAAATTTTCTCCCCTTGTCCACAGAATGAATTTTTTTTAAAAATGAGAAAAACTAATCAACATATTGAAAAAAATCTAACATCATATGCAATATTCCACACCCATGAACCCTGACCTCTGCAAAAGGGTTGGGGCAGGGGAAGGCATCTTCTCATATTTCATCTTGGGAGTCAAGCTTGTTCTTTAGAATTTCACAACACTTGGTTGTGATTGTTTTGTGGCTGTTCCATTTACATTGTTGTAATAGATTGTTTAACTCAATTTCAGGACTTTATATTTATCCCAGTTAAAATAAACCATTATTGGTTTTGGCCCGTGATCATTCAAATGAGCATTCTATCATTTAACACAAAAGCTCTATCTCCTAACTTTGTATCATCTGCACATTTTGTAAGGGTGTCATCACCCCAGTTATTGATGGAGATATTGAACAAGATAGGACCAAGGAAAGAACCTTAAGATCTAATATAAATACAGCCCTTCTAAAGGGATATTGTTGCATTTCTAAAGGATCTTTGGGTACAACTGTTCAATTCATTATTATTGTACTCTTTACTTATTATTTCTGTAGTCATTACTACTCAATTCTTAGCATAGGCTCTAGGGCTTTACTCTCTCAATTCCTATCCCCATTAGCAGGTCAGATTCCTCAGAGTAAGGCTGCTATATCCTCTCAGGGATATAGGGGTAACTATGAGGAATTGGGAGAGAATGTTTGTCTAGTGTTATAGCTTCCAAAGCCCCCCATGGTTTAGTCAAATCTCCTATAGTACTGATTTAGAAAACTCAAATTTGCTCTAGTAGGATTTGAGAATAACTTAAATTTATAATTTTCTTATTTGTAATTTCTTCTTCAGGAAATCAGAAAACTTCATTACTTTTCAGTTAACAAACTGCAACCCTTCTCAACATCAATTTCCACAAGAAAACTTCAGGTCTTTGTCAAGGTAAAGTGCCATATTTATTGTATAGCTTCTAGTATAGTAGGAGTAGTGGTCAGAAAAGAATTCTCACCATTCCACCCTACTTCTGCCTGCAGCCTGGAATTACAGTCTGTCCAAAGTTAAAGAATTTGTCAGACTAGCCTGTGGGAACCTGGGCACAAGTTGAGAAGAGAAGTGGCAGAAACAATGCCACTATTTATTGTATTATTTATATATTCGTCATTTAACATGGACCCTGCTACCATTTTTATTAGGTTCTTATCTTTTTTTAATGTGTCACTGATGAGGTTTTTGAGAGCTATTCCCCTAACCCTATTTGCCCAGTCCTGCTGATTTTATTGCTCAATTTTGCATAGCAAGGTGATTTTTAAGAATGTGTATGTCTCCATATAGCAGAACTGACTGTACTTCCCATAGTTGATATCAGCCAGTCAGCCAGATTGAATTAGCTTTTAGAAAGGGGTATTTACTAAGATGACTGACTAAAAGCAATTGGTATAAAATACTGATGCCAAAGTCTGAAGTACTTTCTCACCAATACAATAAGTTTAGAAAGGGCATGTAACAAGCAGGTAACTCAAAAGTTCCAAAAGTCCTTCTGTTGGAGTCCTCAAGATGTTTCTCATAGGTGGTGTTCAGTCTTTCTGCTGGGCTCTTTATAAAGCCTCAAATTTACTTTCCTTGTTTCCTAATGTAGATAGAGCCAACAGCTGTTCTGAAGATACTGCTGGATATCAAGGAAAAAGTTTAAATCCTCTGGATTCTTTGAGGTCCAAAAAAGAAAAGTTTTTTAAGTATAAGGATGGCTCATATGCCCTCCTTGAAGAGGAAAATAAGATTCAAAGTATCAGTGTTATTAAGGTATAGTTTTTTTTTAAGTTTTTAAAGTTTTATTGATACCATTTGTATTTTTGTCATATTTATTTAAGGTCTAGGGATCCCTACCTCTCCATCAGAGCATTTCCCTTCTAAAAAACAAGCAAGTTTATCCAAACTAGTTAGCCCAGCTACTATGTCAGATGACAATGTAGGCAATATGTCATGTTCATATTGCTCTACCTCCCCAAGTGAGGATAGGGGCATATTTGCTTGTTTATGTTTGTCCTTTGTTGCCGAAGAAGATCATGCCATCAGAGAAATGATGATATGACTTGCACTTGATTTTGTTTTGAGTGAGAGAGGGCTGTGCAGGTCACCAGTCTCATTTCCCCCCAGAGCTATCCGAATCCAGTGACCAGATATTCATCAGGATGACTGAAGATGACCCAGGATGAGGCAATTGGGGTTAAGTGACTTGCCCAAGGTCACACAACTAGTGAGTGTCAAGTGTCTGAGATGAAATTTGAACTTAGGTCCTCCTGACTCCTGCACTGGTGCTCTATCCGCTGCATCACCTAGTTGCCACATATTTGCTTATCTTTTCTCTGGAGCCTATATTGTTCATTAAAATTATATAGTGTTTGACTTTTGACTTAGTGTTATTTTTGTTTCCATTACTGTGATCACTATGAATATTATTTTTTTGCTTCTGCTTACTTTGTTCAATAACATGATACTGATGACTGAAATAAAACTCTGGAGGAGTATACCTTCTTCAAAGGGAATTGTAAAAGTAAAAGAGGTAGCTTGGGATATTTGCATATTAAGAAGGTATATTCATGTGAAGAAATCCAGAAAGTGTGTATATTATATGTGCGAATATGTATATCATGTATGTGGAATATGGTGGAGAACATTTGGGTGAAGATCAAAGGAAGGAGAAATGGAGGTGATTTTCGTATTAGAGTATATTACAGATGACTTGGACTCCTAGTCACCCTGGCTTATAAACTAGGATTCATCTTCTGTTAATTATGCTCATCCCACATAACCAATCTGTGGGACATCCTCTCTTTTCTACCTTCACAATATCTCTCACATAGGTCCCCTTCTTTACTCACACTGCCCCCACCGTGGTGAAGACCCTTGTTACCTCACATTTGGGTTGTTGCAGTAACTTGCTAGTTAATTTCTCACTGCTTCAGGTTTCCTTATTCCATTCATCCTTCACTCAGCCGCCAAAGTGATCTTTCTAAATCACAGTTTTGATTATGTCATCTTCTATTCAATAAACTCCAGTGGCTCCCTCTTACCTCTAGAATAAAATATAAAATACTCTGACTTTTAAAGCTCCTTACAACCTGGCTTCTTCCTGCCTTTCCAGACTTTTAAAACTTGATTCACTTCTGCATACACTACAGTTTAGCAACATTGTCTTTTTGGCATTTTCTTGCACATTCTCTGTCTTTTCAGTGGCTGGCCTCTGTGTCTGGAATGTTCTTCTTTCTTGCCTTTACCTCCCGGCTAGTCTTGTTTTCTTTAAGACTCAGTTCAAATCTTCCCTTTAGCAAGGGGCCTTTCCTAATGTCCCCTCTTCACCTCCCTGCTCTACATCTTCCCTCTCAGCTACTGCCTTCCTTCGGATATTACCTCCTTTTTACACTATATAGATCTTATATGTTCATAGTTGTTTTCATGTCCATTACACTATGAGCTCCTTAAAAGCTGAGTCTTGGTTTTGTCTTTCTATCTTTTGCACTATTCACGGTGGCAGACAGTGATTAATAAATGCTTATTGCCAACACAAAGGGATGCCCATCAACTGGGGAATGGCTGAAAAAATTGTAGTATGTATATTATATATATATATGTATATGATTATGATGCAACACTACTATGCTATAAGAAATGATGAGCTCAACAATCTTAGAAAAACATGTAAAGAGTTCCATGAAATAATGAAGAGTGAAATGAGCATAACCAAGAGAACACTGTTTATAGTAACGGCAATATTGTTTTAAGAACGATATTGAACAAATATGTCATTTTGGCTATTATGAATTTCCAGATGAACTATAAAGCGCATTTGAAGAAAGATGCTATCCACATGTACAGAAAGAACCCAAAAATAGAAGCTTGTATAGGATACTCTTGTTATGGTTGTGTTGTATTTGTCCTGCATTCTCAAAGAGGACCATGACGTCAAGATGATGACATGACTTGCAGTTGACTTTGAGTGAGGGAAGGCTGTGCAAGATCTCCAACCTCACTTTCTTCTCCTGAGCCATCTGGGTCCAGTGGCCTGATATTCATCAGGACAGCTGGTGATGGCCGGGAATGCAATGGGAGACATGGGCTCAAGGTCTTATCACATTCTCACTTTGAGTGAGATACACCCATTCAATGAATAGGCTTCTTTAAATAGTTGCTCAAGGGATGGCGTCTTTAATAAAAATAAAAAAAAAATCATACTGGGAAGGGAAGACACTCAGGGTTCCTGGGTAAAAGAAATAATTACTATTTAGTTATTACATTCACTCTGTGCTAGGTGGGTGGGGACTTGTCCAGTCTATGAACTCCAGAGTGAGTTGGGTTTAAGGCTTGATCTTTGAGCAAGAAATGTAGCCAGTATACCCAGAGGAAAAAAGGCAGCTCTTGGATAATCTTGCGCGTGCACGCGCGTGTGCACACACACACACACACACACACACACACCTATTTTTGTGTAATGGCAGTTGACTCTAGGGTTGGTAGGAAGATAGGGAAAAAAAGAAGAAAAAGAAATTGATATGATTTTATTATATATTTAAAAGGAATAGCAAGTTATATATTTGCAGTTTCATGTGCAAGCATATTTTTTGTTATACTATATTATGGAAATGCTTGTTTTATTCCATAAATTAAAAATAAAATTTAAAAAAGTTTATTGATGATGATGATGCATTGCAAAAGGAGATAGATAAGGAGTCTGGGAAGCAAGATAAGACTGGTGAGGAGACATCTGCTGGAGTTTTCTTTCTGTGTGGAAAAAGGAGAGCAGCTAATGACTCTTTAACTTGCCTTAATGATAATTTCATTTTTCAAAAGGACCAACTAGGGGGCATTCTATATTGGATCTGGTTCTACCTTCTGAGGAAGAACTGGGTGCTAGGATGGAAATGATAGGAACTATGGAGAGAAGTGATCACTCTCCTTGAGTATTTGTATAAACAAAAGAATATAATTGCAATGGGAAAGAGAGATGGGGCTTGTCTGCAGAGAAGAATGTATTGCCATAAGGAATTCACCATCCAACTTAAATATGAACACAGGATGTGGGAATGCTGGAGATATGGTTTATGTATATTTTAGTAAAGAATTTTATAAAGTATATAATACTACTTAGCGGAAGAGATAGAGGGATGTGGACTAGATAACAGAATTAAAAACATTCAGAACCATACTGCTTAATATCCTTATCAGTAACTTGGATGAAGGCATAGATAGCATGCTTATCAAATTTAAAAATAACACAAAACTTGGAGGATAGCTAACGTACTGGATTGCAGACTCTGTATCCAAAAGATCTTAGATCTGACACAAAGTAGTTGCTTAATAAATGTTGGTTGACCGATTGACTATCATGTTCAATTTAATATATACTTTAAAAACCCCAAAATGTACATAAAAAAATTTACAATTTTATATACAACTCTCTAACCTGTATTGAAATATTTAGATTTGTTGATATAGGTTAAATTCATTATACAAAGAAACAAATTAAAATAAGAAAATTTAAAAACAGGATTGTACCAGGAAAAAAAATAGATTGTGCCAGATTAACCTAATTTCTGGTTTGTTTTTTTGGGGGGGAGGGGTCAAGTTTACTAGACTGGTAGATCAGAGGAATGCTGTAGATATATGTAGCACCCAAAGCTCTCCAAAATATCTAGTTCTCTAGAATGCTACCCCATGCTCTGGACATTGGGGATAAGCATTCATTTACCACTATATCTTATGAGATTAACAATATATTTCCTTTGACTAAACCATCTAAGGAAGGTGGTCACACTGAAAGCAAAAGACATTTAATCAAATACCGTGACAAAATAAAGTGTCCTGAGAAAGATTTTCCCCATATAAATAGGAGTACTCTTTCTCACATTGCCAGTAATGCAAGGCACACTCACACACACTCACAATCATTATCACACACACACACAAACACACACAGGGAAAGGTGTTGGTTAGAGATGATAAATCACGAATATGTATATTGGGAATGTGTGTCTAGACTATTTAATTATCCAGGACAAATCACACACTTAAAGTGCTTTAGAGCCATCAATGTCCTGTGGTGATGGGGTTGTGTCAATTTCTGCTGAGCGTTGTGTCATCTATCTCCCCTCTCTTCTAGTCAGCATTGTCTCATGTCTCAGCTGGACATCACTCTGCTCTTTTAATGCCCTCTTGTTATGGTGTTGGCTAGCTGCTCTCTGCTGCCGTCTGCTGGTTTTCAGCTCTGCAGTTTCTTCAAAGAGACCTTGCCCTTTGTTATTATCTACATCTGCTAAGAAGAATGTTTCCTTGCCGGAAATAGTCAAGTTCTTTTTAGGCCACATAGCCTAAGGCCACAGCAGCAGCTTCCAGTCAGGCAGACAGCCAGCAAAAATCTCAGGCTAAGATTAAATATGTCCTTTGAACTAATTCTGTTTCTCTCACTTGAGATCCCTTGCTCTATCTGACTTCAGGTGAAGAATTTCTCTTTAGCATCTGTCAAATTCCTGATTGTCAATCTTTATCCCCAAAATCCGTTTTAGGAACTCAGCTCGGTAAAAAACCCATGAGATCTACGTAATCTGAGACGATTAGACTCTTCAGTTCTCATTGTTAGTACGCACATAAACATAAAGGTAAGTACAAGAGCTAGAAGACAGCCTTTGGTTTAGATTCTTGCCTTTATTATATATATGTATATACTCAGCATCAACAAAACCCTCTTGTCTTTGTTTAGCATTTTACCAACACGAAGCTTCCCTGCTCTCCCTATGGATAATATACTTAGATTTTAACAAAGAATTGGAAAAAACTTCACATGCTGTTCTTGTGAAAAAGATGGAGGCAAGCAAGTACAATAGCTGTGTCCGAGTGATGAATGACAACGCGAGTTTGGAAGGAAGACTCTAGTGGAGTGTCCCTGTGCTTGGTCTTGTTTTGTGTAATATTTTGAAACAATGACTTTGAAGAAAGATAATGGCATCCTCATGAAAATGTTCAGATTATGTAAAGTTAGGATGACCGAGAGAGGATTTTAAAAGGTGTCAACAGGCTAAAATGTTGGGCTAAAATGTAATAACATGATATTTAATAGGGATACCTGCAACAGCTTACATTGAATTTAAACCATCAATATCCCTATTACAAGATGTAGTGATGTGTCTCAATATCAACTTATCTTAAAGGGGCCATCGGCTTTCAGTAGACTTTAAGACTAATGAGTAAACTGTATAATATGGCATCAAGTGTCACAGTGTCTAGGACTAGGGATGTTACCATCCTTCTGTATTCCATGCTAGCCAGAATGCATCCAGAAGACTGTATTTAGGTCTAGGTGCCACATATTAGAAAGAATTAGGAAGGGAACCTTGGGATCACCCAGTCCATTTTCTTAATTTTACAGATGAGAAAACTGAGGCCCAATGATTTGCTTAAGGGCACATAAGTAGTAAGGAGCAAAACTGAGATTCATGCTAAGACCCTATGACTCTCTTAAGTCAAGAGCTCTCTTATTCCTGAAACACTAGGGAAAAATGTAGGTTTGGGAATCAGTATCATTATTCATCAGAGGCAATAACCAGAGCTATGAATGCTGGTGAATTCTCAGAGAGAAATGCAGAAGGAAGAGGACTCTCATTGTCTGGATGTGAGGTCATAAAATCATAAGACTTAGAATCAGGAACCTTAGGAAGTCATCTAGTCCAACCATCTCATTAAAAAAAAATCCATATCTGTGATTTCATCAGTGCAGGGTCTCCTCAATAAGGAAACTCCTATCATTATACATTGGCAACAATTTTGCAACTAATAGTTCCAGAGAGTTGTCTGGGGGCACTGAGATTTTAACAGTGTCTAACAAGAAGGAAGGAAAGAAGGAAAGAAAGAAGAAAAAAGAAAGAAAGAAAGAATGAAAGGATAAATGAAGGAAACATTTATTAAGAGCCTACTATGTCCCAGGCCCTGTGCTGAATGCTTTACAAATATGATGTCATTTGATCCTTACAATAGCCTTGGTGCTCTTATTATTCTGATTTTACTGTTGAGGAAACTGAGGTATAGAGAGAGGTTAATTCACTTGTCTAGAGTCACACATCTAGTAAAAGTATCTGAGACTAGATTTGAACTCAGGTTTTTCTGATTCCAGGCTCAGAGCTCTATCCAAGTCTTTGACTACAAATCCTCTAGGAAAGCATTGAAGCAAAGGAAAAGAGGTAGAGAAGAAGCATTAGGAGATGTAGAAGAATCAGAGTAGTGTAGGGTGTTTGTTCCTTCTATTTTTGTTTCTCTTCTGTTCTGGGTATTCTAGGATGATGGCATTCATGACTACTCAGCCTCTCACACTGTCAGTAGATACTCATTTTCTTTCTCCTTCTGTAGACAATTAGAAAGTTTGAAGAGAAAATATAGACTTTATTAATTCCTGGATGCTGTGATTGTGGAAGCTAGTCATTTATGACTAAGCAGTATGCATTATGCATCAACATGGTGCAAAACTTTCCTTTTATTATTTGAGGTCCATAAAAAGGAACCATGAGACAAATGTTTGACATCCTGAGGGAAACTGGGAATGGAAAAATAAGGTGGAAAATGAAACAACAGCCTTGGAAGAAAAACAGTTAAAGTGATATGTGCTTGTAAATAGGATAGATAAAGAAGATAGATGCATATGTAAATAGACAGATAAAGAAGATATATGTTTACGTAAAGAGATAGATAAGGAAGGCTAGATAGATAAAGAAGAATAAGAAGAGATAAAGCTGGTCTGGGAAGAGGGAAACTGTACCAAAAGACTTGACTATTGGAGGAAGATTGAGATGAACCAGATCAGTGTTTCCCAAGCCAAACTATACTATTTCCAAATTCTCTACCTTGGACAACTGGACAGTCTTAGCAACATCATTTGTGGAAGTGTGAGGGGCAAGTGGGATAGAGAGCAAAAGGGAATCTAGAGGGAGAAAAGGCAGATACAAGGAGCACAAAGAAAGCATAGTTTCCTTTCTGTCTTGAACGTTTTCTCTCCCTCTTTTCTCTCGTCCTTTGTCTCATCAGCTTCTTGGAAGCCAACCTGGAATGATGGCTTACAAAGGGGTGATGGTTTTTTTCACCATGAGAATTATACTCTGATGTTTAATAATGAATTGGAGCTAATGCTGGTCCCTTAATGGTTACATCGACACATATTATTACATGTTCTGCCATATCTTGGAATGGTTTTTGAGAGTGGTGCCAGTGATGGTCTATGTTGATGAAAGCTTAGGTGAGGATAGTAAAACCTCTGAGAGCTGCAACTATTACAAAATAGTTACAAAACACCTTCAGGATATGTTTGCTTGATCACCTGAAATGGAGGGCAGTCCAACATGGAATATGTTACATTGCACCAGGAGTATATGCGAATGAACCAAGACAAGTTGGGAGAGGTTTATTATTAGGAGGTTGCATACATGGTGATAAATTTTTTTTGCGTGTGTGTGTGTGTATGTGTTATCTTGTGTGTGTGTACATGTTATGTTGTGTGTGCGTGTGAAAGCAACTTGATCCTTTGAACTTTACTCACATAGAATTATTTATTTAATTTGTGAACTAAAACAAGCATTTCCATAATTTAAGTCAATCTTAGCTATTTTTGTACCATTAATACCACATTGCTAAATGTGAATATTGTCTCAGTTCAATCAATGTTGATTAAACAAATGTCTCCTTACTCTATACCCAACAGTGGGCTAGGCTCCAAGGGACATAGTTGAGTCATAGAGCTTGCTCTCCTGGAGCTTACAAAGTAGGAGGGGGATGCAATATAAACAGAAATGATTAGGTAACAACTCTACAAACACTTGCGATGCTGACTTCAGCTTCACTTGCTTGGTTTGAAGCCAGTGGTAAGTGCAGAAAAGGGAAGAGGGGAACATCAGGAGACTGTAGGAACTTCTTAAAGTGAGTAGACTAGATGACAGGGATAAAGTCAACCTACGCATGATCTTAGTCATGTTCTTGTGTTAAGACTTTAATATTGAGGCAAGTGTGCTCTTTGGGGGTTGAGCCATATTTAAGTACAGCTGCACGATACAGACTATGATTGGGAACTATGCTATCAAGCATTAGTCTTATGACAAAGTGAAGTGATGCTTTCTTTGTCTTCTGTGGTAAGGGACAAGTGGATCTCCAAACATTTTAAGTGCAATTATTCACTCCTATCCATGATTGTGGGGTGGATAGAATCAGGTAACTTAAACTTGATTGATTAAAACTTGAAGTTGTGTGAATGGGTGATTGAGAGTTGATGGTGACCCTCATTAATTCCTCCTTCTCCTCCTCCTCCTTCTTCTTCCTAGGCTTTCATTGTTTCACTTTTTAAATTAAATGTTTATTCTAATTACACATGGAAGCTTGAGGAATTAAGATACATATCTGGGATAAGGATGAAAAGCAACAGTTTCCTTAGAGTAGGATGGGATCTTTGAACTATTACTCTGATTAGATAATCCGCACCAAATCCTAGAGCAATATAAGAAAAGCAATACTAATTACAAATGAGCAGAACTACGGAAAGAACTCAGCTCTGAGAGATGGAGAGGACTTGAGAATTGTGCCAGATTGTTCTTTGGTGTTGGGTGGGGCTCCTGATTAGCAGCCCTGAATGCTTAATGCTTAATACCTGCTGTGACCAAGGTACTACTTCCTGGTAAACCTAGATGCTCCAGATATAAAACATAATTTAAACGTTAAATTCAGTAATGAAATTCACTTAATGAAAGTGCTATGTAATGTCTGAGGCAGAAATTCATTACTGAAAGAGGAGTACTCCTTGGAGTAGTTAATATTTGAGGTGGACTTTTGGTCAGACTTTGTCTTTGACGTTTTTCCTCACCTGTTTGCATCAGGTAGTGTTGTGGCTAAAACAAAGCACTCTGCTATTGGCAGGTAAGTTGATCCAATTTTATTTAATAATTTCAGTTGGGGAATGTATTATAATCTGCTCTTTTAAATTAAATGGCCTTCTAACTAGAGGTTTAGTACTCTGGCTATTTATGCAAACAAGAAAACAAATTGGTTAGTGATACATTACAAGTGGGACTGAGAGGGAATCAGAGTAACAAAACTTGGGTGGGGTAGTGAGACCTCTTGGAGTTAGAATTATTACAAAACAGTTACAGAACACCCATGAAATGAAGTTTCTAATGTGGAGCAACTTATGGTACACTAGGATTATTTGTTCTCACAATTCCCTTCCTTTTTTCCTAGAAAAGACAACATACAATCTCATGTAATGATTATTACAAAGAAGTAAAATTTCTCCTCTTGGGAGGATTGCATCAAAAACATCCACAGGGACTCTTCATGTCATAGCAGACCCAAATATAGCACTGAATTAGTGTGAAGATCATGTGACCTCCTGTCAGAAGGACAAGGAAAATGAAGATTCCCTGGAGGTAGGGATGAGGAACTGGTTGTCTAAGACCATAGGCCCAGAAGGGGCCCCAGGTCATTAGAGTCAAAGAAGGACTTGGAGAGTCTTGTAGCTGTTAAACTCTGTCCCTCATGATTTGTTAATACAGGAACAGCAGCAAGAGCTAATGATTATACAAACCCTTTGGGTTCTTCCAGAATATAGTCCAGGGCTATGAGGTATTTGATGACCACATCTACTAAAGTAAACATCTCAGTCATAGTGTTTTCAAAATTGCGTAGGGTAAGATTCATAAAAGGCTCAAAGAAGATGAAAAAGTGCCTTATGTGACGTTAGTCTCCTTGAGGACTAAAGAACTTCAAAAGCTCTCTGAAGGACTGGGGAGAATTGGAAGGCAAGAAAGGAAGTAACTTATCCCTAGAGTTTTTCTAGTTCTTAATGGATAGGATCATAAATAGGCTTGACCCCTGTGGGTCAGGGAGCAAAGCACAAGGTGATCTATATATTAGACAAGAACAGAACCTTAAGGGACAGTGACTAAATCAAGGTCTCACTTAAGAGCTTCGGAAAAAAATCAAAGGATAATTATGAATAACCATGGAGAAATCAAGTTCTTATTTCTACCCATTTCTGAGTAAAGGCAAAAGAAGAGCTGAATATCCAGAATGATGAATCTGCTGAAAAATGCTACCAAATTCATCCCCATTGAAATGGTAAGTCAGATGGGGAATTTAGGATGAAATAGTGACTGTAATTGAACTGACAGGGAAGGAAGAGATACCAGCCCAATTATCCACTTTAAGGAGGTGCACAAAATGATAAGTTTTTTGAGCAGTTTTTTAAAAAATTTAACATGGAGAATACGGATGTTACCCGAGCTAATATAGAGGATCAGAACATGTTGATCCAGAAGAAAGATAATAAAAGTTTTAATGCTATACTCAGCATGTAATCAGAGCTGCTCTCAGACAATCCTATGGAAGGGTTAGTTGTAATTTATTCTATCTGAGTGGAATCAATCTGAGCATCCCACATTCACTAAAAAAAGAGAACCAAAGACAAAGGAGATTTGATCTAGGAGTGCTAGGAATCCTTAGAGAAAGAAAGCTTTTGGGATCCCAGAAGAAGCAATGAAGCTATAAAAGAGGACTCAAGAGAAATAGCTACACTCTTGGCTCAAGAGGAAGCTTCCAAAAAACCAGAAAAATGACTCAACCTCTTTCTGGTGTGGAACAGGTGATACATCCTTATGTACACAAGGGATCATGTCCAAGCAGGGCTTAAGAGAAAAACACGATGAATGGTGAAGGCCTGCAACAAACAAAAGACTGGTTTGGACATTGGAAAGTTAAAATCCCCAAAACATTGACCTTGGGAAAGTAGATCAGGTGTTGAAAAGGTTGCCATCTGCTAAATAGATAAAGTCCCTACTATGTGCCAGGTGCTGTGCCAGCTTCTGAGGATATAAATAAGTGCATGATAGACAGTCCCTGCTTCCAAGGACCTTATATTCTAATGGAAATAGACAACACTTTAAGGGGAATTGGAAAACAAGAGTGAAGGAAAGAATATATACCCTGTGGCATAGCTGGAGATGACTAAGAAATGCTGTGGAAGCTGGAACTGAGCAAGATAAGACTAAAAGTTGGCTTTTCAAAGCCTAGAGAGGTTCAAGAGTAGAGTCCAATTTTCCAATGGCAAGGGAATAGAAGTAATGATGTAGGGAAATAGCATGGCTGGAGATGACCTGAAAGTGCTAGAGCCAAAGGGCAAATATTTTGACCCAGAGAAGGACCTGAAGGAACTTTCTCTCTGCAGGAGCCTACATTTAGGTTCTGCATAGGTTTTCTTTCTTTCGTTAAAATGAAATTTTATTTCCGCCCAATTATACATAAAAACAAATTTTAATATTCATTTTTTTCAAGTTTTGAATTTCAAATTCTAACCCTCTCCCCTCCCCTCTTCCTGAAATGGTAAGCAATCTGATAGAGGTTGTATATATGTAACCATGCAAAACATTTCCATATCAGTCAGTCTGTATTCAGACAATATCAGTTTTTTCTCTGGAGGCAGATAGCATTTTTCATCATGAGTTCTTTGGGATTGTCTTGGTTAATTGTATTGCTAAGAAGAGTTAAGTCATTCACAGTTAATCATTAACCCATGTTGCTATGATTGTGTACAATGTTCTCCTGGTTCTGCTCACTTCACTTTGTATCAGTTCATGTAAACCTTTCCAGGTGTTTCTGAAATCATCCTGCTTGTCATTTCTTATAGCACAATAATATTGCATTACAATCATATATTGCAACTTGTTCAGCCATTCTCCAAGTGATGGGCATCTCTACCATGTATAATTCTTAGCCACCACAAAAAGAGCTGCTGTAAATATTTTTTTCTACATATAGGTCCTTTTCCCCTTTTTTAAAAATCTCTTTGGGATGTGGACCTAGTAGTGGTATTGTTGAATCAAAAGGTGTGCATGGTTTTATAGCCCTTTGGGCCAGTTCCAAATTTCTGCACAGGTTTTCTGTATGATGGAGGTGGGGAGGCTGTGGCCAATCTATAATAGCTTTCTTGTCCCCAAGTTCAAATGATATAGCCAGAGGTTTGTTAGCTTTGAATTCCTTAATGTGTATCTTAATATCTTACTTCTTTGTGTGTGGATTCAGTTTATGATGGGAGAGCCCTCAGTTTAAAAAATGTTTTTTTGACTACTCCTAGCCTGACACCAGAGATTGTAACTGACCTATTTTTTTCTGGTAGAACTTTGTTTCTCTTTGACTTAAGAGCTCCCTAATGGTGTATTATCTTATCTAAATCAAACAAATCGGTAACAAGGAATTGATATTTAGGATCATCCCAAGTGTAAAAATCCCATTTCTCCAGAAACTTTCAGGCTTGAGGATTACAATTAATATATATTAAATAAGTCAGTGTGCCTCTTGGGGGCAACAGTTCAGTCTTGGAATGTAGACTACTGATGAATCATAAGAACTTTCTATGGTTTATTCAAGGATTTTTCTGAAACTGATAGTGTTGTATCTCTAGAGAGACAGAACGGGCCAAATAAGAGAAGATATTCTTAGTAATTACATGGAAATGCATGTTTTGCTAGACCAGACGAGATATAATGGAAATTTTCAGATTCTCTTCATCCACCTTTAGCTGGCCTTTTACTTTATTCAGGGGAATGACCTGAGGGGACATGAAGAGGCATGAAAATCAGTGCTGGGGCATGACCAAAATCATTCTAATACACTCCAATACAAGTCACTTAGTTCCAGTAATGGTATTTTTACCCTTACATATCAGAGAAAACAAAGGGTCCCTACCTAAGAAGTCTCACAGTTCCCTGAATGATCCATACTATCTGTGACTCATTTCTTGGAAGCTGCTCCTGAAAATATGGCTAGTCTTAGACCTGGTTGCAGTACCAGTAGAATCTAAGAAATTATGAAGCTTAACTAAAGATGTCTCTAAATGTAGAACTGATGTTGAGAAGCTTTTCTAGCTCTGCCACAGACTAGCCTTCAGCTTATATAATTGGGTGCCATCCTACCTTCATGGTCCAGTGGAGGTTTAACAACCTCTCTCCATGAGCAAAGGTTAAGGTAAACAAAATAAATCAAATTACATATCTCATGAGGTCAAGTGACCCAGTAACCCAGAAGGAAAGACAACCCAGAACCTTGGGAAATATTAATCCCATGAACACAGATACCTGCTAGAAAGGGAAGCCCTCTGATGGCTAAATCTCCAGTAGGAAATATTTGAAGATGTCTCCATGCCTCAGACAGTAATGCAGGGAATAGGGTAGACAGCCTGCTGCATGGAAGATGGGGCATAGGGCATTAAGGATCTTGGCAGGACATCCAGATTGTTGTAGCTAAAACAGCAAGGTAAATTTATTGGGCTTTATTCAACAAATGTGGCTGGGAAATATATAACTTGCTAGCAGTCTTCCAACCAGAGATTTAACAATCTGATTAACTTGACACAGGCAAGAAAATAAATTGGTTAGTGATGTCTTGTAAGTGGGACTGAGTGGATTATAGGTGGGGTAGTGGAACAACCAATGCAACTACACTGTGTAAGGAAAAATAAAAGAGCTGCAAGTGGAAACAAAAACAAAACACAACAGCTTGAGTATAGACTTGCTAGTTAACCAGAGATGGAGGGAAGTTCCCAATATGGAGTGCCTTATGCTAAACTAGGGTTATATTTCTATGCCTCCACAGTAGTAGTAACTTAGAATACAAGGCACTGTGTTGACCTAATCTAGTTCAAACAGTGATTTTTATGATGTCAATGATGGATGAAGGAAAGAGTAGGAGAGAAAGAAAAATAAAATCGAACCATTAGAAAATAATGTGAACTGCTGTACTAAGAGAAATCTTTGCAAAAGCCTGGTTAGATATGAGAAAGAAAGTTTCAGGGTCAATGGGCCCCTTGACCCCATTACTGAAATAAGTTCTGGTTCTGGTATACGACTTCTTTGAGACCTTTTATTCCACTTAATTTGTTTACCTTAACCTTTGCTCATGGAGAGAGGTTGTTAAACCTCTACATGGACCATGAAGGTAGGTAGGACAGCACCCAATAACATAAGTAGAAACTTGGGGGAAGTGTTCAGTGGCACCTCATCTCTGAACAGTGCTCAATCTAGGATCCTGTAAGAATGGGAGGGCAGGATTGCCACAGCTGTACAGAAAGAGGAGAGAGAGAGTAAACTCTTTGAAACAGTGCAGATAGTTAGGGATGTCAAACTAAAAAAAAGAAACAGGGGTTTAAATCATATATAAGGATCCCTGCTGACCACATATTGACTTGGTTTTAAAGTATAATGTTATCTGTGTTTTAGTGTATTTTGTTAGATATTCCCCAGTTGCATTTTTAATCTGGTTTGAGCTTCACTTGGGAGTGTTGCAGCATGAAGGACAAGTGTTTGATGCCTCTGGTGCAGTGGAGAGAGATATGGAATCAGGAAACTCCAGGCTCAGATCCTGACTCTGCCAGATCTCAGCTATATGACCATGGGTGGTCTTGCAACTTCTCTGAATTTCATTATCTCTCAATTTTCTTATCTGTAAAATGAAGGGGTTTGAACTAAATGGTTTCTAAGGTCCTTTCAGTCTCTAATGAATGATCTCTTCATTAGATGGATATGTGGCTTTTAGAGTGGTAAGGATTGCCTGGGGATGGTGAATGCAGCTGCTTAGGACTCCATGCTAACTAGAGAATTGGTGGAGTCAGTCTCTATGGGGTGAGTAATTCTTTCCACCTTAGCACTTCTGATCTTGGCTTTCTAGCTCACAAATAGCTGCTGCTCTTCACAAGGGTGATCCAGTAATCTAATGTGATCAGATCAGTAGGAACACATCAGGTAGCTATAGGGAAAGTAGTTCAAAGTTTCCTTTGCTTACTACTGTATGTCATTAGCAAAGCTAACATATTAGAGTGGTTTCTGGATTGCAAGATAAATATCCCAGAAATCAAATTGGAATCACTTGGTAAGCAATGTTTAGGAATAATAATAATACAAAATATAGAGAAATCTTCATAAACCATGTTAATAGAGGAGAGAAGTGGGATATATTGCAAATAACATTCAATTCAGTGTCATACTGAATATAGTAAGGCCCTTTGTGCTAGGAGATGCACCTCTAACAGAGGTACCACTAGCATTCTCTTAGTTTAGTTTTGATTTTAGGACAAAATGAGACACTCATAAATCATTGAACCTAATTTGCCATAATGCAAAAAGTGTATGCAACAAAGATACACAATGGTAGTTCTCTGCAGCTTTGGTAGCCCAGCCCCCAACCTACCCCTCAGAGAAAGACATCTAATCAGAAAGGAGTTGTCATAGCATATGACTCTTTCAGTCTTAGGTATTCACTAAGTTTGAGGGACTTAGTCTCCATATGACTGGACTTTCTGCATGTCCAGGAATCTGTCAGGATGCTGGGGATCAATCAGTTCCCCAGGGGCAACTTTGCTTTTTTTTATTTTTGGTAAAGTCTCTCCACTTTGTGGGTAGGAGGAAAATAGCTGCATCAGGGTAATGCTTATCCTACCACGGCTTTCTCATTCTGTTTCATTTAGGCTAATGCCAAAGGAGAAAGATGTGTGGTCATTTAGAACAAACCTGCTGATGTCTTGGACCTTCGGACCATCTGTAAACTGACTTCATTCTACCCGTCCAAGCTTATTTCCCACCCAACCTCCACCTTGTCCTATGAATACATAACACTCATTACTTCCTTCCTCAGTGTCTTTCATCACTTTGTTCTTCCCACCTGGAATGCTCTCCTTTTTTTTCTTTCCAGTTACCAAGTTCTATCCATCTTTCAAGGGTGAGGTGAAGTGCTATTTTTTTCTGCGAAGCCCTCCTTCACTCTTCTTTCCACTTTTGATTCCTTCCTGAATTTTCATAACCCTTCTCCCATATCAGAGATACGATGGTAGAGTAGAATGGTCATGCAGCTGGGCCTCAGAAGACATGTTCAAGACCTCAGCTGATTACTTGCCAGTCCCGTGACATTTAGGCAAATAACCTATTTCAGGAGCTTAGTTTCCTCATCTGTCATATCAAGATGCTAACATTTTCACTGCCTCACTTACAGAGTTGTTTTGAAGATCACATGAGACTATCTATATAAAGAACTTTGTAAAGGTAAACCATTTTAGTGAGAGGTGTACTGCCCTTCTGAATCACAGGTACAGGCACAGGGAAACATTAGGAGCCTTGAGCTCTTCCCCTCTGATTTCCTTTTTAGAACTCTTCAAAGAAGTACCATTGGGAAATTTACAGAACCAGGTCCTTATTGCTCCAGAAGAACACAAGAAGAGGCGGGATAAATTAGAAGAGAGCGATAGTGGCTTTTTTTTTAATCCCCAAATTCTCAGCAGGAAATGTGCCGTCTGGGTGCTAGGGGAAGGATAAGGCAAATCCTCAGGGACTTACCATGTACTGACTTGGATTGCTCAGAGTGAACTGATAAAGGGACATTTCTAGAACTCCTGAAAAGACCTTTACATGGGGGTTGAGGCAGAGACCTCAGTGTAAAAGAGCAAAAATTTTAAATAGATCAGAGACATTTTCTTTCCTGTAGGAAGCAGTGGCACTGAGGAAGTAAAGAAAGGGTTAAGTTTTCAATGTGAGACTTTGCACCTTGGAAATTGGCAAACACTACAAATGAGGGCTTGAATTATTATTTTGTTGGTTATTTAGATTGAAGAAAATAATGGAGAAATGTTAATAATGAAGATTAAACTTAAAAATGCATCTAGCTATACATATTTTCCTCTTAGAGAGCTGGTTGTTAAATATTTACTAGCATACCCTTATGAACACTATCAGTTGAGATTCCAGAGTAGTCAGGTCAGCTACTCTAGAGTTAGCATAGAAATAGGAGATAATGAGCACATGAGGAACAGCTGTGGGGAGAAGTCTAATGAAAAAGCAACCCAGCACAGAACACTGTTATGGAAAAGTGAACCCTGACCTTCCTCTTACTAATAATACATAAAATATACTACACAGTCCCTAGGTACAACTTGGCATCAGAAGACTTATCCCACATATGCCAGATGAGGTTGAGGTGGGTGTTCCATGAGGGGATGGGGTGATATTCTGGGCTTTTTAAAGGGCCATATGCAAATTATTTCTGTGTCCTACATTATAAATAAAATTATTCTATGTTTTGGAGCCTGTCAACTTAAATGCTTTTAAGGTGATCGTCCTTAAGTTTCCCATGGTTGAGAACAATGAACCAGATAAATGAGAACTTCACAAAGTGAGCCCTGACATCTAACCCAGGGGTAGCAACATTATCGTGGCACAATTTAATAATCAATTTTACACTCATATTGTTCACTGTGGATTTTTTTTTGTGTTAATCTGAGCTCCTCAATAAGCAGCAAATTCAATTAGGCTAGGGAACTAGTCTTACACTACTTTTATCTATCCAGGGTAGTGATGGTGAAAGGAATGATGGCCAGCGAAGTAAGTCCTTAGGAGGAAGCACATCATGATGAGATAATGCAACTTGCCCTTTGGAACATTTGAAGACATTTTATAAATCGTTAAGATTTGCTAATCATGTTATCAAGAGGTGCCTTCTTAATTGTCTATGGAGCCAGGACTAGAGAGAGTTTTTAAAAGGCACTAAGTCAAAGGGAGAACCTGGATCTGGCTCTTTCTTGCCTAGCTGCTTTCTTAGGTGAGGGAGATGATATTACAAGGGAAGAGTCTTCACAGCCTTCCTGTAGGAGTCTGGCATATGGTGCATGAATATTGGTTCCAGTTTTTTGCCTCTTTGCATTTGCTTTTTTCCTATTTTAGTTATTCTATAACCTTGTGAACTTTGAAAGGTCAGAATGGTGAGCCACCAAAGGTCCAGGAGTCAGAATCCCTGATGAGTTTTGTGGTAATCGAGCCCAATGGCAAGACCCTGAGAGATTCAGTCCAGCATTAACTGAGACAAGAATTCGTTTAATAACTATTCCATATTTGAAAGTGAATTGAATGCAATATAGAAAATTCATTTAGCCCGAGCCCACTCTCCCCAGGGACTGAGGTCATATAGGGAAACATATGCCTATAGGTGTTGGAAGATGATGGAATGTTTGCAACTTTTTGCTATATCTTTGTGATAAATATCCTGTTGTAAAAGCCAATTGATATTATTGATTCAGTGATATTGGGTGCTAATCACTAGTGGTTAACGCTGTGGGGTGGGTGGTTAGAACATACCAGAAAGGGGCTTGGATCAAGAGTATTAGGGAAAGTTACATTCAACTCTTCAAGGGCATCACTAGATCCCTGAGGAAGAAATACAGTTGCCTTAGTCTGGGCAAGTGAGTTCAGGTCATGGTACATGTATCCAGTGTTCTGCACATGGTAGATACTCACATTGTACCTACTCATTGATTTTGTTAAAGGAGACTCAGAAATATTCACTTACTCCATTCACTCATTTAACAAATATATATTAAACACCTGGTTTATATGCCTGGTACTGAGAAGGATACAAGTTCACAGAACTGGTGAGTTTGCCCTCATGAAACTTGTACAACCTTAATTTAGGGTAAAAATTGATAATAACACAAATAATTACCACTCATAGCATTATATATTAAGTGGAGCAGAGAAACACTAAACAAATATGCTGTGTAAGGTTTATGGAGGAGAAGGTGATATCTGAGTTGGGCTCTGAAGGAGAGGTAAAGGGGTGGAGGGAGGACATTCCAGGCCTAGGAAAGAGTAATGCAAGGTAAGAAAGCATAATGTTTTTGGAGTGGGGAGAGTTGTCCACTTCGGCAGAAATACAGAATATGTGGAGGGGAATGTTGTTGTTGAGTCATTTTTCAGTCTTGTTTGACTCTTCATGACCCTTTTAAGTTGATTTTTTTTTCTTTTTTGACAAAAAATATTGGGGTGATTTGCCATTCCCTTCTTTGGCTCATTTTACAGATAAGGAAACTGAGGGAATAATACAAGGATTATTGGAGGCCTTGAATAGCACACAGAAAATTTGTTTGAGTTTTTCTCCATGGGAACAATACACTACTGAAGTCTTTTGACGAGATGAGTGAGAGGAATGAGCAGATATGTGCAAAGAGAACATTATTGGGCATTGGTAGAAAGGGTGAATTAGAAGAGGAAAGAGTGGAGACAGAAAATCCTATTGCTATAATCTGGACCAGAGGTAATAAGGGTCTTTAGAGGGATGGCAGTAGGAATAGAAGTAAAAGGAGATGTGAGAAATATATGCATGGTAGCAACAGATTTGGGAATTAAAATCCACTTCTGCCTACACATACCAGGAATTGGCTTGTGCCTTTATTTAGTCTTTTATTCACATGTAGATTGGTATATGCTGTTCTGCCTGTTTTACAGATAAAGAAACTGAGACTTAGGGAGGGTGGGAAATTTGCTCCACATCATGGAGAGGCCAATAGTGGAGTCTAGACTAGTGAGAAGGTCTCTGCTGTGTTCTTTCTAGTAGCCCATGTTGTTTCTGAGTTCATTGCAGACTTGAGTACTCCTTTCATGGGTAATTGTGTCCAGTGTGAATTGGAGTCCTTAAAATAAACACAAACAGCATTCCAAGAAATTAGCAGCAAATAGCGTTGCCTTTATTTTTCCTGAATGTTTATTAATATGTCAAGATCCCTTATCATCAATAGGGCGGGAGTATTAGTGAATGCCAAAGGAATATGGCACTCAATAGCATCATGGAAAATGGCTTGGTTTCAGTGAGATCGCTGATGCTTTGTTAGACTCTAAATAGCTTTGACAGTTTAAATTTGAGATTTTAACCCCTCCATCAGGCTGTTAAACCAGCCAGAAAATCTGGAGCATTTGAGAAATTCAAAAGATTCAGTGGAGACAAATTGACTGGAAGGTAAGCTAACGCCGGAGCCTGGAAGTGAGCATTAAATGAGGTCATCAGAGTCGCAGAAGGAATTTAGGGAGGCTGGAGCTGCCCCCCCAAAACTTCACATCTTCCTGATCTCCAGTGTCACCCTCTTCCACTACCCCCAAATTGACACCCTGGAAAATAGTGGAGAGTCATGATAGAAAAAATGTTGGACTTGGGGTCAGAAGACCTGGACTTGAATATTGCCTCATACACTGACTGTGACATGCTTATAGGGTGAATAGGGGCATGTCGTTTAATCTCCCTGAGCCTCAGTTTTCTCATCTGCAAAATGGGGATCAGTAATATTTATGCTCTACCTTACGTGTTTGTAGTAAGGAGAGTTTCTCCCAAACTTTGAAACACTGTATAAGTAAGACATAATTATTCCTTAAGAATGGTATGAGCTCCTCTAAGAGAATGCACTGGAGAGCAGGAACTGTTTTATTTTTGTCATTACATTATTAGTGCCTATCACAGTGCCTAACATATGATAGGAACACTTAATAAATTGAATTTCTGCAGATATATCACCTTAGAATTCTGACTCTGTCCACAATTACATTGTCTGTTGGAGTTACCTCACCATCTACAGGGACATTAGTTATACTTTTCATCCAGGAAGTGTATGTTTATAGCCTACATCTTTCCTGTCATTGTCAGCAGTGTGGTGCAGGCCTTCATCACCTCATGACTGGTTGTGTCCATTTTACAGATGAGGAAACTGAAGCCCAGAGAAATTAGATTCAGATCTGGGCTTCCAAGTCAGATCTTTTGCTCTCCTTATATTTACTGACAAGGAATTCATATACCCTCCTCACAGATATCATCATTCTCCAAAGGCGTCAAACCAGAAAAGGGGAAAGTCACTATTGCATTTAGTTTTCAAATAGGGGCATTGAGGGAAAGGCCAAGAGACATTGAATTAGCCCAAAGACATGAAGCAAATCAGGATTAAAATCCATATGCTGTAACTCCTAGTCCTATACTCTTCCTAGTGACCCTCAAGGTCTCATACTTGTACCAGTGCCACATTGAAATGGCTGTAGGGTTCTTATTTCCAGCTTGGTGTATCCCCCTTTCTATATCAATAATACATGTTTGACATTTTTTATTAGAAAAGTTGGCTTTCTGGCCTGAGGAGGGATACAGAAGGGAAGAATAAGCAATGCAAACACAAAAGATGGGCAGCGAGATGTTTCAGTGGATAGTGCACTGGACCTGGAGTCAGGAAGACCTGAATTCAAATCAGGCCTCAAACACTAGCTCTGTAATCCTGGGTAAGTCACTTCACACTGTTTGTCTCAGTTTCCTCATCTGTGAAATGAGCTGGAGAAGGAAACAGTAAACGAAGAAAACTCCAAATGGGGTCATTAAGAGTCACTACTAAAATGACCAAACAAAAATACAAAAGATACCCATAAAATTTTATTTTAAAAATATCCATATTGCATTAAATGTCTTTCTCCTGTTTCACTGAGAGATCTCGTTCCCTCAACAGAGCCAAGTCAGCCCTCAGAGGCTCATGTTCCCCTTTTTGTGGACTGTAGTAGAAGATGGGACACAGGACACAGCTCAGATGAACTGTTTTCTGCTTTACTGGGGGTAATTTCCTGAAAAGTTCCCCTGTGGCATAACATTATTAGTGAGCCTGTTTTTCTATTGACAGAAACCTTATAAAATCCCAGTGTGTCTGCTCCTATTTTAAAACTTGTGGGAAATCTCTGGCCAGAGTCTCTTTAGACTCTGACTATAATACAGATGGCAAGATATTGTGAGAGGACTGTTGAAGCATTTGTGTCATGTTTCCCTTTTTGGAGGTTCAATTGAAGATCAACCTCTACTTGTCCTAAAGGAAAGACATTCTTAGTCTGATTTTTCTTTGTACTTTTTCTTAGTAACATATTTCAATAAATGTATTTTCCTTCCTGTATTTGAAATGGACTTTTTGAGTGAGTTCTTCCAAGAGGCAGCTGGGCATCATGGAAAGAACATTAGATGGAGACTCAGAGAATTCGTTTTTAATCTGAGCTCTGTCACTAACTCTCTTATGACCTTAGGCAACTTACTCAAACTCTCTGAACCTCTATTCCTTTGTTTTTAAAATAAGGGTATTACAGCAAATTATTTCAAAGGTTATTTCAAGTTCTTAAATGCCATAGTTTTTTAAGTGAAGCCCATAATGTGTTCTGTCCTTTCTAAGACTGTATCTTAGAGAGTGGGAAGTCAGAGCCAAGATGGTCTTGCACTCTGTCCTAAATTTTTCTACAGACAACTTTAAAACAATGTCTCAGATAGAATTCTGGGGCCACAGACCCAACAAAAGGTCAGGGTGAAGCAATTTTCCAGCCCAAGACAATGTAGGAGGTTGATAGGAAAGGTCTGTCCTGCCAGGATGGTAGTCAGTTCCAGAAGGCAGCACAGGCTGGACCTGGAAACACCAGTAACAGGCTTGGGTGTACCTATATCAGCAGCAGCTTCTGGAGCCCTCAGCCCACAAATAGTAAGGGTTTTGCATAAGTGGTAAGAAAGAGGTTACAGGGGATCCTTTGAGGTGCTAGGTTCAGGACCCTGTTGCATCAGCTATGTGCAGGTTACAGTCCCAGGGAGAAGAGGAGCAATAGCACTTGCAGCCACAGGGAATAGGGGTCCCAGTCAAAGCTCCAGGGTGGAGAAGAGTGCTGGTGGTCACTCACAGGGAAGCAGGGATGGTGGTCTTAGTTCCAAGGCAGAAAGGAGCAGTAGCATTTGCAGCTATAGGAGAATGGGAACTGGGTCGCAGTTCTAGGGTCAACAGCAGTTCCAGCAGTTGTGGCTACAGGAGAATAAGGTCCCTGCTGGGACCAGAGCATAGGCCAGTAGAGCAGTGACCACACCTCTCCATACTGTAAACTAACAGAATGAGCTCTGAAAACAACATCACAAAAAAATCCTTAAGTTTGGGACAATGTCCCTTCCATGCTGGGAGCACAGTCTACTTTAACATAAAGTTAAAGTTAAGAAATAGCCTGGAAAAATGAGTGAACAACGAAAACGGAACCTGAATAAAAAAATTATGATGGTGACAGGGAAGATCAAGACACAAACTCAGAAGAAGACATTGACATCAAAACAATTACAAGCAAAGTCTCAAATTAAAATGTGGTTTGGACACAAGATCAAAAAGAATTAGAAGAACTCAAAAAAATTTTAAAAATCAAATAAAGACATAGAGGAAAAAATGGGAAAAGAAATGAGAGTTATACAACAAAATTATGAAAAGAGTTGACAGCTTGGTAAAAATGGCACAAAAAATAAAGAAGAAAATAACACCTTAAAAAACAGAATTGGTCAAATGGTAAAAGAGGCACAAAAATCACCTGAGGAGAAGAACTAGCTAAAAAGCAAAGGTTGCCAAATGGAAAAAAAGAAGTACAAAAATTCACTGGAGAAAAGAATTTCTTAGAAATTAGAATTGGACAAATTAAAGCTAAAGACTCCATGAAACACAAAGAAACAATAAAACAAAATCAAAGAATGAACAAATAAAAGGAAAAAAGTAAAATATTTCATTGGAAAAACAATTGACCCAGAAAATAGATTGAGGAAAAAATAATGTAAGAATTATTGGACTACCTGAAAGCCATGGTCAAAAAAATAGCCTACATATTGTATTTCAATAAATTATCAAGGAAAAACTGCCCTCATATCCTAGAATCAGAGGGTAAAATAGAAATGAAAAGAATTTACCAATCACTTCCTGAAAGAGCTCCCCAAATGAAAACTCCTAGGAATATGACAGCAAAATTCCAGAGCTACCAGATCAAAGGGGAAATATTGCAAGTAACCAGAAGGAAACAATTCGAATATTGCTGGGTCACAGATAGTATCACACAAGATTTAGTAGCTTCCGCATTAAAGAATCTGAGGGCTTGGAATATGATATTCCCAGAAAGCAAATGAGCTAGGATTACAACCAAGAATAACCTAACCAGCAAAACTGAGTAAAATCCTTTAGGGGGAAAAATGGATATTTAATGAAGTAGAAGACTTTCAAACATTCCTGATGAAAAGACCAGAACTGAATAGAAAAATTTGACTTTCAAATATAAGACTCAAGAGAAGCCCAAAAAGGTAACCATGAAAGAGAGATCATAAGGAATTCAATACAGTTAAACGGTTTATATTTCTATATGGGAAGATGATATATGTAACTCCTAAGAACTTTATCATTATTAGGGCAGTAAGAAGGAGGATATATAGACATAGGACCCAATTATGAGTTAACTATAATGGGATGATTTCAAAATATAAAACTGAAGGATGAGACAGAGGAATGCACTGGGAGAAGGGAGAAGTGGAATAGGGAAAATTATCTTTCATAAAAGAGGCATGAAAGAAAGAGCTTTTATAGTAGAGGGGAAGATGTAGGGGTGATAGGCAATGATTGAATCTTATTCTTATTAGAAATGGTTCAAAGAGAAAATAACATACATATCCAGTTGAGTATAGAAATCTGTCTTATGCAGTAGGGAAGTAGGAGAGGAAGGGAATAAGAGAAGGGGAGCAGGAAGCAAGACTGATAGAAGGGAGAATGGATTAAAGGATGAAGTGGTTAGAAGAAAAATAGATTTTTGAGGAGGAACAGGGTAAAGGAGAGAGAGAAAGATAATTGGGGAAAATAGGATGGAAGAAAATGCACAGTTAGTCATCATAACTGTGAATGTGAATGGGATGAACTCACTCATAAAATGGAAGTGTCTGGCATAATGGATTAAAAACCAGAATCCAACAATATATCATTTACAAGAAACACTTGAAACTGAGAGACACACAGAATACAGATAAGTGGGTGGAGCGGAAACTATTATACTTCATCCAAGGTTAAAAAAAAAAACGTAGAGGTAGCAGTCACAATCTCAAATAAAAGAAAAGCAAATGTAAACCTAATTAAAAGAAATAAGTAGGGAAACTACCTTTTACTAAAAAGTACCATAGACAAGAGGCAGCTTGGTGATGCAGTGGACAGAGCACCAGTGCAGGAGTCAGGAGGACCTGAGTTCAAATCTCACCTCAGACACTTGACACTCACTAGCTGTGTGACCTTGGGCAAGTCATTTAACTCCAGTTGCCTCATCCTGGGTCATCTTCAGTCATCCTGATGAATATCTAGTCACTGGATTCAGATGGCTCTGGAGGAGAAGTGAGGCTGCTGACCTGCATAGCCTTCTCTCACTCAAAACAAAGTCAACTGCAAGTCATGTCATCATTTCTCTGATGGCATGGTCTTCTTTGGCAATGAAGGGCGAACATACACCAAAGACAATAAATTAATATCAATGCTAAATATGCATGCACCAAATTGCATAGCATCCAAATTCTTAAAGGAAAAGTTAAATTAATTAAATTAGTTAAGTAAAACTAACCTAACTGGGCTCCTCAACTTTCTCCTCTCAAAACTAGATAAATTTTTTGAATAGTATTTTATTTTTTCAATTACATGTAAAAGCAATTTTAATCATTTTTTAAAGAAAATTTTGAGTTC
>JAJHZJ010000311.1:335000-668814 GCA_023548195.1 Bettongia penicillata ogilbyi | reverse complement strand
TAAACAATGGAGGCTTAATAAAAGTTTTTGATTGACTCAAGTTGAACTAAAAATGAATTAAGTCCATTTTTTTCACTGTTTCTAGATTTTTGATGGCCAGAAAAATGGATCTTATCTGGATCTATGATTTTATTGGCATGGAAAACTCCCTCCAATAATGCAGATAAGCAGCTGGAGGCAGTGTGGTATAGTGGGAAGAACTTGGTATAATGTAAGGCAATCTGGTAAAAAGGAAAAACCATTGATTGGGGTAAGAAAAACTAATTTCAAATCCCAACTCAGTCAGTTATAGTCTTGTGACCTTGGACATTTCACTTAACTCCTATTTGCCTAGGTTTCCTCAACTGTAAAATGAGGACAATAATAGTACTTACCTCCCAGGGTGGTTGTGAGGTAATATTTGTATTGTTGTGAGGTAATGTGCTTATCACAGTTTCTGGCATAGAGTAAATGCTATACATATGTTAGCTATTATCAGGTATTATCATTATTCTGTACCTCAGTTTATCTGTAAAATGAAGTTTGTCTAAATGGTATATAAAGTTCCTTCTATCTTTATATATATAAATATATGTATGTACTGTGATTATATGATCAGCTAATTTGAACTGTGCAGATAATCACAACTGGACAGTCCCCTTAGCAGGACTGTTCTTCCTTTATGGTGGGTAGGGGGAAGGGAGACACCAACATTAACTATTCACTTTCCTTTGCCTGCACAAGTACAGCTTCTAGTAAGTATCTCACTAGTTCATGCCTTTCAAATGGGCCTTGGTATGTTTTATATGCCCATGCATAAAAACACGCTATCACAAACTCATTTAGCTTAGAATGAACTTCTAATGGTACATCTGGCTCCTCTCCATTCTCTTGTGTCAAGGCAAAATGGATTCTATTATTAATGTCCTAGAGCAACTATCAGGATGCCCAGAATTAGTGGTTAAATAGACTTTCTTTGGTCCCTGGTTATCGATTCATGTACACATAAGACAGCAAAAAGACAATGTTTGAATGGAAGAAGAGGCAGTCAGGAATTTCATATACTCCATTAGCTTCAAAGCTGAGCAAAAGCTCTGGTGGTCCAGCCAAGAAGAAAGCTCCATCAAGTAATGCCACTTAACATGCTAGCAGAGAATGACAATAATAAAACATCTTCTGCCTTGCTGTAGTAAAGCTTTCCACTCTCAGCACTCAAGCTGTCTCTACAGGTAACCTGAAGTGGGGAAGAGTTGAATCCCATTAAGATGTATGCTTTTGTTAGGACTTGGGCTAGAGATCCCCTCAATTCTATGATTTATCATTCAGATCAAGGGCTACTGAAGGACAGTTATCTAGATCCCCAACTGAAGAGGTCTGCTTTGTGGAAACATCCTCTCCCTCTCCCCGCACTCAGTGGCTATGTAGGAATTTGATTTTCCATGCCTTTTTGGATTACTTTATTAATGCTCTGGTTATGTTTTTATATGGTTGGCAAGCACAATTTCTCAAGGAAAGTGTCTTCCCCTGCCAACTAACTATGATTGAGGTGGGTGACGTTCTTTTGGAAATAAAAATTAAAAAGTAAAACAAATAAACACACACTTTGATGGATCCATGATCTCACTGATTTGTGCACCCTTTCTACCCATCTATATGATCTTATCCTGTGTAATTCTTTTCTGTGTCTTTTATATCTATCCAACATACTGAAGGCTTGTGCACAGAATTTAGAGGCTGAAAGAGGTCTTAGGAATAATTAATCAATCAATCAAGAGGCATTTATAAAGCACCCACTACGTACTCTAAACTGTGATGTCTTTTGCCTTTCTTTGTATTCCTAGGGCTTAGCACAGGACCTGACTCATAGTAAGTAGCAGCTTAATAAATGTTTATTTGACTTACTAACCGCTAGGCACTGATGATACAAATAAAAAGAAACAATCCCTATTTTCAATGATCTTCCCTGCTAATAGATGAAATATAAAAAATATATAAATATATAAAGAACAAATATAATGAATACATATAAACACTTTCAAAGTAATTAAGTACAAAGTAGTTAGGGAGGGAGGGAACTAGTGGGGGGGGGCAGAATTGAATCAGAAAAGGAACTAGTCTAAACCATTTATTTTACAGGTGAAGAAACAAAAACATAAAGTGCTTAAGTGATTTCTCCAAAGGCACACAACTAGTGCATACTGGAGCTAGAATGGAAATCTAGGTCTGTTTTCAAAACTGGTATTCTTTTTTTCCCCTATAACATTTCATACATTCCACTGAAATATTTTGTTTTCTCACATGACTGGCTTGCCTCTTTTTATGGTATCCTTAAACATATATTGTATATCCTTTTTCTACACAGGTAAATTGGTAATATACTGTACCTTCTTACACCCACCATACCTTTCCTCTTGCCCTTGAGTCACCTATAATTGTGACTCCAATCCCTCAAGCTTTGGTGTTCAAAAAGATGGACTTTTGCAACAAGGAAGAGCTTGAGATCGTTGAAAGTAATAAACATTTTTCCCAAATATGATAATCTGATCTTCAGTTCTGCACAAAGCTCATTGGCCATGTATAGCACTTGTTTAGAATTTATGTGCTGTTATTGCTGGTCAGTCATTTTCAACAGTGTCCTGCACTTCATGACTCCATTTGGGGTTTTCTTGGCAGTAGTAGTTTGCTATTTCCTTTTCCAGCTCATTTTTCCAGGTGAACAAACTGAGGAAAACAGGGTTAGGTGACTTGTCCAGGGTCACACAGCTATTAGGCATCTGAGGACAGATTTTAATTCAGGAACAAGAGTCTTCCATGCTCCAGGCCAGGCATTATATCTACTGTGACACCTAACTATCCCTTTTATCTACCTATGGATTATTTTAACTGGGTATCTGTCTAAAATCATGTTATAATCTATTCTTCATCAACTTTGTTTTACCTCTTTGAGGCTTCAGGTTTATCTTTGGTTTTCTTTTTTTATTATTTTATTTGTTTTCAGTGTTCTGCAATCACTTCCATATTACTTAGATTTTTTCCCCCCTCTTTCCCCCTGTCCTCTCCCTCCCTGATACAGCATACAGTTTTATATAGGTCCTACACATACATTCCTATTAAATACATTTTCACCTTAGCCATGTTGCACAGAAGAATTAAAATGAGTGGGAGAAATCATAAAACAAATCAAAACATAATACAAAAGAAAATGATTAGCTTCATTCTGTGATCGAATTCCATAGTTCTTTCTCTGGATGTGGAAGGCATTTTACCTTAAGAGACCATTGGGAATTATTTAAGTCCTTGCATTGCAATGAAGTACTAAATCTACCAGAAAAATTCCTCGCACACTGTGGTTGTTGCTGTATATAAAGTTCTCCTGGTTCTGCTCCTTTCACTCAGTAATAGTTCATATAAGTCTTTCCAGGCCTCTCTGAAGTCTTCCTGTTCATCATTTCTTATAGTGCGACAGTATTCCATTACATTAATATACCACAGTTTATTCAGCCATTCCCCAATGGATGGGCATCCTCCTGATTTCCAGTTTTTGGCCACCACAAAGAGAGCTGCTATAAATATTTTTGTACATGTGGGACCCTTTCCTGTTTTTATGTTCTCTTGGGGATACAGTCCTAGACATGGTATTGCTGGGTCAAAGGGTATGCACATTTTTGTAGCCCTTTGGGCACAGTTCCAAATTGCTTATCTTTGTTAATGATCATTGAGGAGGCCCTATGTGATTGTGGGGCTCAGTGCAATCTGCCTAATGATATTCTCATCCAAGAGCATACAGAGAACCTTTCTGTCAATAGGAAATGCCTTTTCCATTTTAATTTTCTCTAGAACATTCTCCATGATGCTGCCAAACATCTTTAGTGAGCATATATTACCTTGTTGAATACCTAGCTTGATATCAATACTCATAGACTATTAGCAGAGTTATGTCCATCATTATGTCCATCAAGAATTCCAGTATGACCTTTATATATGTGTGAGGAAGAAGGACCTTGTTAAAGGAGAGTCTTTAAAACTGACTTTTGTTCTATTAAGTCAAAAACAATTTTGTAATCAACAAATTATAGATGTGTGAAACTTTTATATTCTCTCTGTCTCTCACCTTGGGGCAGCTAGGGGGCACAGTGGTGAGAGAATACTGGCCTCAAGTCAGGAAGACTCATCTTCCTGAGTTCAAATCTGGCCTCAGATACTTGCTTGCTGTGTGATCCTGGTCAAGTTACTTAACCCTGTATTGCTCATCTGTAAAATGAACTGGAGAAGAAAATGGCAAACTACTCCAATATCCTTGCTAAGAAAACCCCTAATGGAGGCAGGAAGGGTTAGACCTTACTGGAATGGAGGAACAAGATCTACAACAATGTGTCTCTCTTCTATGGTGGAGTAGAAGATGCTGTGGTTTTGGGAGGTTTAAATCCTAGCTCTGCTAATTAATGAAAGTTAAAATTTATGTAGTACATTAAGGATTAAAAGTGCTTTGCAAATACTATCTCACTTTGTCCTCACTACAACCCTGGGAGGGAGGTGCTAGTATTATTAATACCTGCATGATCTGGGGCAAGAGTCTTAACTTCTCTGGGCCTCAATTTAAGTACCTAAAAATGAGAGAGCTGGACTAGATGATCTCTAAGTTCCCCTCTAACAATAAAACTTATGGTCTTATGTACATTTGTGATTATTTGGTTTGCTATAGAAAATTATCTATCAAAGTTTGCCTTTTCCCATCTCATTTTTTTCATCAAGGATACATTTCATATATAAACAGACCACTCTTAATAGTTAGTAGAGCAGATATCATTAGCCGTAATGACCTTGTATGAATCACGACTACCTTCTTTCTTTCTGTGTTCACACACTAGCAAATCTAGATGATTTGATAATTGCAAATAGACAATAATTTAGGTTTCTTCTGTTTATATCTGAGCAGTAATTTTTTTTTTTTTTTGCCTTGGATTATCTGGTAGATTTCATTAGCTTCCTCATTTTACACCTTGTGTCAGAGATAGCCATGGACTTTGAGAACTGAAAAAACTGAATACACAATGGGAAATGATCATCTTCTTGTAGTCTGTACCTTCTTTAATTTCAGGCTGGAATAAGCTATGTCTGCATGGCTCGTCTAGGTTCTTGAACCCAGTGTAGAGGACCAATCTCTATAATTTCTGCTGATAAAAACAACCCCAATTCATGCTTTTCTTTCAATGATCTGGGTAGATTAGGCTAAAACATTTGGGGGTAAAGCAGGGGTCCTAAATAATATAAGCCATTGTAGTGGCTACCCAGAAATATTTTTTTCCTTGGGGTTCTCCCACTTGAATCATCCTCCACTTCCCTTAATGTTTAATAGACTTGGACTAAGAATTCTGAGCTGTTCTATTTGCAACCTCTTGTGGAAGTAAAATATTCCAACCGCCCCCACTTTCTCTTTTTTCCTTTTAAAGAACAGATCCAACTTTCAGAGAGCTGGGAGGATGCTGGTTCTCCACTTGGAAGATCAGTAGCAAATTTTCCCAAGAGACACAAACAAACACATGCATAAATGGAATATCAATGAGGTCTTTTTAGAGGAGACACATTAAAATGCAAAGCAGGAGATAATGAGATAAGCAGCAAGTTACAGGTTTCTTAATTCCAGCTTGAAGCTAAGGGGAAGAAAAAGAAAAAAAGAAAAAAAACCCCACCAAAGTAGCTTAGCAATGAGATTTGCTGAGCCTGGTATTAAGCCTTCTTGGTGAGTATTTTCACCAGTTATCACAGTGGCACAAATGGAATTGAAAGGGATTGTATGAGGGAGACAGGGAAGGTATTGGGGCCATAAGCAAACAGCTCTGTCTCCAATTTAATGCCTGCTTCCCACCTCCTCCTTCAACACATCCAAATCAAATGCATGAAATCTCTTCTGTTTCCTGGACACATGGACCATATGTTTGTGGCTTGACATTTCCCTGCTCAGGCCAATAGAGCCACAGAAATTAAACATGAACAAATGCCTTTGTCTGTCTTGGCATCAGTAATGTTAGGAAGGAAGGCAATAAGTTGGAGATTGGAGTTACCCACCATCCAGGGGCATTCAGGATCTAGTTTCAACTGTCCATAGAATTCAGTTAAAAATAGATGAAATGCCCCTTTTTTGGGCCCACTTTCTGTACCCCAAAGATTAGTGGGGAGTTGATATTAATCTGAAATATTTGGGAATATCCAGAAATCCAGAGCCAATTCAGATTATTCAAGACCAGAGAGTCAATAGACATTTATTAAGTCATTGTTTTGTGGCAGGCTCTGTGCTAAACTCTGGGGAGTCAAAGAAAGGCAAAAGACAGTTCCTGCCCTCAAGGAGCAGTCTTATGGAGGAGACTACATGCAACCAATTTATACAAATAGGGTTTATATATATATATATATATCTACACACATACATATATACATACACATACATATGCATACACACACATATATGTATATGTGTATATATAGTATACACGCACACAGATCATTGGTGAGGGGAAGTTACTAGCATAAAAGGGGGATCAGAAAAAGTTTCTCCTGGAAGATGAGATTTTAGCACACCTGTTTGTAAGTTGCTTTTTAATCCCCTAGCCCAGGTGACTCAGAGGCTCCATTGAGACAAAAGGCCTGGAAGCTCTGTAGTGTTCAGTGGGATTTTGGTTCCTGGTTGTTGTGGAAAACTTTCTTTTCTTAGAACAGCCTGAATTAAAGTATAAGAGACTGATCATTGTTCTCTCAGTTTAATGACACATATCCACCATTGCTCAGTCAAAAGCTAGCCTCTATTTTTGTTGTTCAGCTACAGATCTTTGTGATCCCATGGACCATAGCATTACAATATTTTCCATGCACTTTTCTTGGCAAGATACTGGAGAGGTTTGCCACTTCCTTCTTCAGAGGCAAAGAGAAATTAAGTGACTTACACAAAAAGGGAACTCAGTTCTTCCTGACTCGAGGTTCAGTGCTCTATCCACTGAGCCGCATAGCTGCCTCAGTATCTATATCAGGTAAAGAACACCTCCTCTATGAAGTATATTTCACTTGGATTATCCAAGGGAGCATGACTGGGTGTACATTGGCAGAGGTGAAACATGGTATATTTGTGACCAATAATAGAATCTCATAGTTGGAAGAGACTTTAGAAGTCACTGGGTTGAATCCACACACAAACAGGAATTTCTTCAACAATACATCTCCAAAAAGTGGTCATCCAGACTTCATTTGTTATCTTCTCCATTTTACAAATACAGAAAATAAGGTACAATAAATTGAAGTGTCTTAAGAGTTTTCAGGAAAGTTAAGCCTGAGACCTAACTAAGCCATATCAAATCAAGAGTATTTAAGGATGATACTAGAAAGAGGACAATGATGTTGGAATATGAAAAAACAGAAGGAGTTTCTCAAGATTCCCATAACAGATAAAGTCTTTCATGAGAATATAGCCACAATACCAGGACTCTAACTTTGTGTCTGGCCCATAGCTCATGCTTAAAAATGTTTTTTGAATGACTGACCAGTCCCTGAAGCAGAGATGACAGTAAAGAAAATAAAAATTGGAAGACTAGATGGACCAGATTAAGAATATACAGATAAAATCCATTAGGGAGACCAGACAATCTTGAGGATATTGGGAGATTAGTTATCAATGTAGTATTTCCTTGGGGATGTGTGATGGAGGAGGCCTATTCTTTATGCACAAGCTTTAAAGCAGGTACAGAAGTCCTTTGTCTTCTTCCTGTTGGTGAGGTCTGTTTTAATTGGCTTCTGAGCCTGGACTTTGTGGATATACTAAAGGAGTAATCGCCAGTCAGTCTTCTTGCTGTCCTTGAGATGTAAGGATTTCTCTCTGAGGTCCAGAGGATCAAAGCGAGGATGATGGGGGAGATGCTCTTCCCCTTACTGGGCTACAAGCTGTGAGTTCATTGCCTCCTAGCTAGGTCTGCCTGGGATGGGGCTGCCTCCTGTTTATGTCTTCTTTTCTTTTGTACAGAGCCTAGTGAGATCTTGAAAGATAGCATGTGTCTTACTACCTTTCTAGGCACCCAACCAGTGGGATATTGGCTCTCAGAGAAGTTTTAGTGTCAACAGCAGCAGCAACAGAGTCAGTGAGATTATGTCAAAAGGTTAAGAATATCTGAGAGAGAAAGACATACAGACAGAGAGACAAAGACAGACACAATCACAAAAATAAAGAACCTACTTGGCATTGATTGGGTTGTATTTAGTATAAGAAAAGTTCAAATAGCTAATGAGCATCCCCATTGTCCCAACAAGGTTGTATATTAGCCTCTCAACTAATTGAAATTATTTTGATTCTTTCATTGCTTCTCATTCTCTTTCTATGTGAGAATAAAACTACCTGTTCTATAACCTGATACATATTTGTACTCTAGGTTTATTTTTTTCTCTCCCACCTGCTGGGGAAGAGTCCTTAGACTAGTTCCAAAAATAGAATTGTTTCTCAGGAATCTGAGGTGGGAGGTAGAATTAGAGCAGTGGGAAGCTTAGTTCCCTTACTGAGAAGACAGGCAATTCCAGAGCAATGTACCTAGGGAAAACTATAAGGGCAGGTAAAGGACACAGACTGGCGAAGGGTACCAGCCCCTGTGGCCTCAGGCTATCCATGGTGATAGATGAAGATATCTGAAAGAAGGAAAATATTGAATGATTGGAAAAATTATGGATTTTATAAAAATAAGATTGAGATATATAAGTTACTACCAAATCATATTAGGTTTTTTTTCATTTTGATGCAGTGGAGATAGGGGGTCCTTCTGGGCTTTGGGTCACATCTACAAAATCCTTTTGAAAATGTTTTGCATATCTGTCAAGGGAGAAGAGAGCAGATTGACTTTCAAAAACAATATTCCACAGCAAAGTGTATCTTCATAGTAGCATGTCAGCAATTGTAATTAACTGAAAGGTACAGAAAACATGAGATCCAACTTTATTTAAGTCATTAGAACAAGATGCAACCTTAAAGGTTCTTTTTCTTCAAGAAGGCATTTTTTATGCATAGAGTAACATCATTCAAGATTGCTTGAAAGATTCAACAACAAAGATTCTTTGAAAATCCTTTGATTATTACTGTCAGGTACTGCATAAATCATGGCGGTATATGCCCACCAAAAGTCTTTGCTGCTGTCATGTCATGGAAGACATCTAGCAGGGTCTAAATGGAAGATTTCTTTATTCATGTGGTGAGGATATCCAGATGTCCCTGTTGGTGGATTCCACTGCACAACCATAACCACTTCCAAGACTTTATCATGGATGAAGAATGGCTGTTGTCCAGACTAACATGCAATTGGATGGACAGCCCATAAAGCTGGTTCATCAGGACCTATATCTTAGATCAACAATGTTGATAGATGATGATCTGAGCCTATAACTGAATGGGAATAATTGAGCAGGCTAGATTATATTTGGGTTCTCATGCCTGTTTTTTCAATGATACCTATACTTCTCACTGAAACAAAATCTCATCTTTATTAATATCAATATTTTCCAATGGTCTTCTATAGTCACAAACTGAAGATAACACAGACTCTAAGGCTTCAAAATTACAGGTGTGGGGTGGGCTCTGACCCATGGCTACCACCCTATTATACATACAAAATAGCCTACTAGAGAGCATCCAAAAGATGTAAAAGTGGAAGAGGAAGTAGGCTGGTCATGTAGGAAGAGCAAGGGATAATAGATGGACAATTTATGTGTTGAACCACTATGTAAGTAAAGTCAAGACATCTAGAGGAAAGCTCCAGTATAGTGGTCAAACCATGTGTGAATAATTTGTGGGAGGGAATGGACAAAATCACAGAGGATAAGAAGAAATGGTTGGGTTGAATTCTCTAACAATGGAAGGAGAACCTATATTACTGATCCACCTAAGTATTAAACTCTTTGGATCAAGCCAAAGAGCTGGAAATAAAGCTCAGTAAGCTCAACATTCTTCACCCTGTGGTCTTGAGAGTGTGTCACCATTCTCCATTAACCTTATGCCTTCTCAGATGAATATTTCTAGAAGCAACCCTCTAGGACTAAAGATATATTTTTAAATATTTATTATTTATTTATTTTTTAACATTAAAAAAATTTTGAGTTCCAAATTATCTCCCTTCCCTGCTGTCCCTCCCTCACTCATTGAGAAGGGAAGCAATATGATATCAATTATACCTATGATATCATGCAAAACATTTCCATATTAGCCATGTTGAAAAATAAAGCAAGAGAAATAAAAAAAGTGAAAAAAGTGATACTTCAAATTTGCATTCAGTGTTCATCAGTTCTATGCTTGGAGGTAGACAGCATTTTTAGACAATTGTTTTGAAAAGTTGGCTACATTCTTACTGTAAAGGAGTGACTCCAGTCAGAGTAGGGGCCAGCATTCAAAATTGAAACCCACACACTTTTCTCCAACACTAACAGAAATATTACATTTCTACTTCAGAGTTTTTCTTTACATGCATCTCTTTTTCTTGACTGGACAACAGGTCTTGGTTATCCCAGGAACCAATGATCACATATAGCTCAGATTCAATAAGGAAATCATTATGTATCCCTTATTCCAATGACTTTTGGGGCCTGGGAAACATCCATTTAACTCATGTTCTACAGATGCCTGGCCTCCATTAGCCTCAGATGGCTCCAAAATGATTGTCCTAACTGAAGCTGTTTTGACCCTACCATATGAACAAGGTGAGGGACCCTGAAAAAAAATCTGAATGAGAACAAAGGACCCCAAATAAAGAGCTATTATTTAACTGGACCCAGCTAAGGAAGAAAGGATATTTTCATTTCTACCAAGTGCCACATGTGATTGCCTGTTGGGTGAAGGCTTATCCATAGCTTTCTGACTGAGCCAATAATTCATATCTGATTCAGAAGCTGACTTGGGTAGATTACAGCCCTACAGCTGTTCTTAGTGGAAATGCAGCTCCTCCCAATGGGACTCATTGTAGCAACACGTTTCATTTATAGAACTCATATGTAGGGGCTGGGAGACCCCAAACGGTAAATTAGAACCTTGTGTCTATTCCTTTGGTACATACAACTCCAAACCATTTAGACTTCTCCAAACAAGCTATTTTCACTAAGAAGGAGGAAAAAAAAACACAATGGAAAGGAAACAGATATTTCATATTCATTCTTTCTGTTTCTGGTAGGAGGTTTTGAAATATGCCTAATAATGCAAATAATTCCCAGTGAAATGTTGAGACCTTGGTGAGACTTGGGGTATGTGTACATGTGTGTGTGTGTGTGTGTGTGTGTGCATATATGTATCTGTGTATGGGGGTGGAGGAAGGAAATAAAGAGCATGTGACTTTGATGTAGTTAAAGAAAACCTCACTAAAAAAAAATCCTAACCACAGATCCACATAGGCAAAGGCAAATTGAAGGCCAGTGCAATTATGCAAAACCAAAAGAATCCTCTTTGGCTGTATTGTGGAAAAGTGGACAACACTGACCTAGTCAAATCTCTGTCCTTCACTAACTCCACATATTCATCCAATCTTGTATTGAGTAAGAGTTAAATTATCAACAAGGATATGCAATAACAGTGAAACAAGGCAGCAACTGCAACCAGATGAGCAAAGCAGGGTGAAGAATTGAAAAGCTCATCTTGGATCATTCCCTGGCACCTCAAAGGCCCCCGCCCTTGTAGTTTCTATGCCAGGATCATTTAAGTGAGGGTCTAATCTTAGCATTTCTTACCTTTCCTGGTACAGAAAGAAATATGATTACTGACAGTAATAATGATAATTATAATATACGTTTGCTTGTATAGACTTTAATGACAAATTATTTATTTTTACCAAGGATGGTAGACATTTGAACTCTAAAATCAAAGTCCCAATGTTCTGCATGAGGGAATAGAAATAACATTGAAAGCAACACAATTGAAAAAGTATCCAGATACAACGAAGAGGACTATGATGGAAGTGAGATTAGTTTTCAAGATATGTGATAGAAGCAAGGAGACTAAACACCTGGAAAAATCAGAAGTCTGTTATCACGGAAAACAAGCAATCAAGAAACTATTGACCAACCCTTAGGTATTCAATACTTCTAACTTCCAATGACTACCTATTTTCTCATTCCTACAAAACTTTTATGAAAATAATCTACTTATACATTGGTGGCATCCTTGATGAAAGTATGTTAAAGGAACAAGCAGACTTTCTATTAATGACAGTGTATAGTATAACATCATGTCAGTCAAACAATTAATGGAAACTTACAAAGAATCCAAGATTCCACTGTGCTTATTGTTTTTTGACTGTGAAAAAAAATGGATTCAGTTGAATAAAACACCAGCATTAGGTTTTTGCCTATCAAGACCTCTCTTACACATGTATTAAATTTAATCTATGTTAAAAATGAGACAATAGGCATAATTTATCCTACAGCCCTCTTATCATAATATCAAAGGTAGAGTAGAACCTCAGTTTACGAATTTAATTCATTCCGAGATTCTGGTCATCATGCGATCTGTTTGTATTTCAAAGTGAATTTTCCCATAGGAAATAATGTAAAGTTGGATGATCAGTACCACATCCCCAAAAATATTCATATAAAAATAATTATTTATATTTGAAGTAAGTTTTTTGTCCCTAATGCACATGAAGTACAATAACGACTAGTACACAATATAAACTGAAAATATAATAAATTGCACTTTACTTTTGAGAAGAGTCTTGGCTGTCATGAAGGATATAAGAGGGAGGAAAAGGAGGAGGAAGGGTTATTGCTTGGAAGGAGAATCTCCTTCTATGAGAACATCGGAGATTTTAATGTCAGGAGTGTTCTCTCTTATCCTACTTTCACTCAAAGTAAGACTAACATTACTGTCTTCACTTAGTTTTCGTTTTTTGGAATCACTTTCTTGTGACTCACGTTCATGCTTCTCAATGATTTCTTTTTTCATTTCCAGTGTAATTGTCTCCTTCTTTGCACTTTCCTTTTCAGTCTTCTTTTTCACTCGGGCCATTGTTACAAATATTGTTGTAGATCACAGTCGTTACCGTACACTTTTATGCAAAGTTCTACCATATGTACACAAACGCATGTGAACATACCTGTAATGTTACTGTTAAGAGTGAACGATACTGGCTTCATGAAGGACCAATGTCAAATAAGGTCAATCAGGTGGTATACTGATCTGGGGTTCCTTTGACATATGAAAGCAAAAAAACTAAAAAAAAACATTGCCCTAGTGCCATCCTTTTGCAAGCTATTCAAGTCCAGCCATAATGTTCATACTGCGAATCTTTGTTCATCCTGCAAGACAAATTTTGTGATAAATTTTTCCTTGTTCAGCAAAGCATACACAAACCAGGTTATTTGTAAGCCAAGGTTCTACTGTATATCCCATAAATAAAGGAGACTCATACTAGCTAAAGTAATTTACCACTACCATATAAGATGACCAGCATGGGGTACCAGCAGAAGAGGGATTTGTCATTGATAGTTAAGACCTTTAATCTATTTGAGAACTACATTGTGAAGATTTAATGAAGCCCCAGCACATTGAAGAATCTTTTGTTGCTCAGACTATGGTATGTAGTTGGATGAATAGCACCTGGGTTCATCTGTGTATATATTTTGGACACGCATTGTAGGTAGACAACAAGCTCAAAACTGGAAAGCAGGAAAAGGTGAGTCTGGATTGTATTAGGGAAATTGGACAAGGACTGCACACTTCTATTTTAAACAAAGGCACATCTTTTTACACACAGCTTATTCTTGTGACACTATAGATTATGAAATACAATAGTCTCCGAAGAATTAAAATTGTAAGTCTCCCCAAAGGGCCATGAAGAGGCATGTGGTGGGTGTAAATAAGCTATAGTAGATTACTGTAAAAGCTATGTAAAAAATATAACTGTAGTCATTAGTAATTTTGACTTGTTGACATTAGGAGAAAACTGTTTTCTGCCCCTTCTGCAAGTCACAGTTGAAGCCTCCCAGCTGGGTAAGTACCATATTTGTTAACAAATAAAATGGAGACCACTAAGGCAGCCATCTTGGCTATCTAGGTGAACCAGGACAAGGGTTGGCCAACAGTGCGGAATTTTTCAAGAAAAGTCTGTATGTTGACAAAGCCTACTATAAAGAAATAAAAAAACTATAAACATTTTAAATTGTTCTGCATGGTTTTCTTTTGAAGGTTGGTGTAAGAATTTTGATTTTATATATGAGATATAATATCAGAATAAAATTTAAATAAATGTTGAAAAAATATAATAGTAGAGATGAAATGTACATCTGGAAGAGGAGGGTGAGATGAAGTCTATGTGATCCATTGGTACCCACACAATATCAAGAGATTTAGTAGAAGGTATATTGAGAATCATATTTATAGGAGAATATGGGCAAGAGTTAGCAAGAAGATCTTGGTGACATTGAAACATGCACAACTGGAGATCATGCCAGGGGTGGGGAACCTGCGGTCTTGAGGTCACATGTGGCCCTCTAGCTCCTCAAGTGCAACCCTTTGGATTCAAACTTCACAGAATAAATCTTTTTTGTTAAGGAGATTTGTTCTGTGAAGTTTGAACCACACTTGAGGACCTAGAGGGCCACATGTGGCCTTGAAGCTGCGGGTTCTTCACCCTTGTATAGACCATTTACAATATGGAAGTATTAGTTTTTTACAAAATAATGCCACGGACTCCATTAGTAGCACATTTATTCAACAGCATCATCGATGTGAACAACAAAAACAAGTACTTATTTTATACCTACTCTGTGCAAGCAACTACGCTTAGTACTGAAGATAAACCTGATTTGTATAGACTATGTGAAAAAGTACTGTTCTAGATCCTGAGGGAGGCACAAAAGAAAAATAAGACCTGAGTCCTGCTTTATGGGAGCTTATGGTTTAGTCTGGGAGAAACATACACACCAGAACCAGTACCTAGTAGGATAAATGTGAAAACAAGGGAGAAGAGGAACATATCTCCTAGTTTTAGTTCCTACCAAACAATCTTTTATGTTTATTCGCATTTATTTTCTCTCTTGATATCTTATTATCTATACATATACACACATACACATACATATTTTTGTTGTCTCCTCCTTTAGGATGAGAGCTCTGCATTTGTATCCCCAGTACCTTCCAGTCCTTGGCATATGGTCAGTACTTAAGAAATGCTTGCTGATTCATTAATTGAGTAGGGTGGTGGCAAGTACGATTCATGAGGAAGAGGGAAAGGAGTATAGATTGGAGGATTTGTGATGAGGATCTATGTGGGAGAAACGTTAACTGGCAGCAGAGAGCTAGACTCTGGAACGCACATCATCAAATTGAGGTTTTTTTCCCCTCCACTATTAGAGATGGGTTATGCTAAAGCATGTGGAGGAGTTCTCTGACTTTGTCCCTATTGTGACTACTATGAATTAGCAAAATGATTGGTTGGGATTGATGGGATGTTGGAGTTGAGGGGGCTGAGGCCATAGAACGTGGGTCCTACTTTATGAGAACTTATGGAATCTAGTTTGGGAGAAACATACACACCAGAAACAGTGCATAGCTTAATAGTAGGATAAATACCAAAATAAGAAAGAAGAGTAGTACGTAAAGTAGTTCCAGTTCCATTTCTGCCACAGTTAGCAGACTGACCTTAGGCAAGTACAACAGTTTTTCACTCTATAGAACTAAATGGCAGGGGAGTGAACTGGAGACCTCAGTTTCAGTGAGGCCATGCTCTAACCATTTGCTTTATACCATCTAGGTCCTCTGTCTTTTCCCTGTAGTAGAACTCTCACTTATACATGAACTGTAGTGGACTCATGTAGCCAAAGCCAAATGTTCTAAGTATCTTTGGCTCATAAATAGGGCTATAAAGGTAAAGCTAGAAGGGACCTTAGATCAGTTTTAGTCAGACCCATTCAATTTGCATATAAGGAAACCAAGGTCCAGAGATGCTAAATGACTTCCCCACCATTGAACAGATAGTAAGTCTCAGAAGTGTAATTTGTGCCTGGGGCCTCTGACTTCAGAGCCATTATTCTTTACATTGTACCATGCTACTCTTCTCTGCTCTTTTCTCTGCTTGGAGTGGTCTTTCTCTTCTTTGCCTGTCCTCATTCTATTTATCCTTTCAGGACTCATTCAAATTCTGTCTTCTCCATGAAGCTTTTCCAGTTTGCCATAGGGACTACTCCCTCCTTTGAGTCAGCCTGGAATATTAGAGGGAACACTGGACTTGGAAATAGGAGAACATAATTTTGGGGGCTTCAGTTTCTACATTTGCAAAATAGGACTTGGAGAGGTTGGATTTGAAACCTCCTAGCTTCCTTCCTTCAAGTCTCAGTTAAAGTCTCGTCTTCTGCAAGAACCTTTTACTAGACCTGCTTACACTTGGCCTTTTCTCTGAGACTGTCTTGAATTTATTCTAAGTCTTGTTCACACATCATTGTTTGCATGTTGTCCCCACTCCCCAACACACACATTAGACTCTGAGCTCCTTAAGATAAGAAACTGTTGGTTTTTTGCCTTCTCTTTGTATCCCTAGCACTTATCAAAGTGCATGGCACATAGTAGGCACTTAATAAATAATAAATGCTGGTTGATTGACTAGCTGATGGTCTTTAAGGTCCCTTCCAATTCTAAATGCATAGACATATAACTCCATGACTTTTGTGGTATTCATTGTCTGTAGTACTAATGAAAAATTCGATTGCCTTGTGACTTCTTGAAACAACGTGGGATATTGAAGAGAGAACTGGTCAGGGAGTCAGGAAATAAGACTTCTCATTTTTGCCCTCCCACTAACTTACCTAGGACCAGAAACTTCTCCCTTTTAGAGGCTCACTTTCTATACTGGGTTTGACCCCTGGTGCTCTGATTCCAAATCCAGCACAATTTCCCCTCTATCTTACTGTCTTCTGATTTAGGTAATGGAGGTTTTATTTTGCTTGAATGAATTGTTGGAAGGCAGCACCATATTCCCTGGCTAATTGCACATTGCCCTACTTCCTTTTAGTTGTGTGGATATGTATTTTGGAGGTGTTTTGGTTTTGCTTTTTCAACTGACCCATCTGGATAAACGCTTCAATTCTCTGCTTGTTTTCATTGGTAGATACCAAACCCTAAATCCCCATCAATATTGGAGAGGAACCATTCCCTGCCTCACAGGGAACAAGAGAGAATTAAATCTGGTCAAAGGGCAAAGTATTATATTTTGAGAAAATGTGAGAATACAAAAGAAGTACAGCTGATGTCAAGTCTTAGTTCAGTCAGAAGTGGAGAACTGGCAGTTATCCAGTGAATCTGGAGTGTATAGCTAGACAAATGGGATTATATAAGACAACTTCCCAGCCTCATGAGCTTTCCCTCAGTTATCTGGATTGTGTGGGGCTTCACTTACTTATTCAGAATAGCCTTGGCTGGCTGGAATAGTCTTGGGATTGATGTACTGTCTACATTATCTTTTCTCCCTCATCCACAGATGACCTATTGCTACCCTGGAGAAGCAAAGTGGGGAGCTGGAATTACCGGCTAAATTTGGCCCAAGTGGACACCAGTCTGGATCATTCAGGTTAAAAAAGAACAAAACATCCTCCCTTCTTCCTCTCCAAACAAGTTTCAGAGATTCCGGCAGAACTTTAGCTGTGACGTAAGGAAAAACGTCCTAACAATGTCTGTCATCCAAAAGTGGAACAGGCAGCCTTTGCCTCCACTTGGTTTCCTTGCCCAGCACATTCTTTTGCAGGTATAGGTTAGAGGTTCTGAGGTCCTTTCAAACTCTGAATTCTGGGATTCTGATAGAATTATCTGAATAACTACTTAACTTTCCCCTTTTACTTTGCCTTTAGAAGCATACTTATAGGCAAAACAAGGAGGTAGGGAAATACAGTGGTGGTGGAGCTTTTTCCTTTTTAAATTTCCCTTTCCAGATGTCATCTATTTAGCTCTTGCAATATTAGTTGGCAACCATATTCCATTTTAGAAGTGTGCAGAGTACTTGAAACCAGAGAAATGTTTTACTTGTAGAACCAAATGTTGAAAAGGGCTTTGCTAATAAAAATGGAACAAGAAGGATATAATTCTTAGAGGGTTTCAACTTTTATGTTTCCAGTGGGTTATCAATCATGAGCAGACATATGTACATATGTATTTGCTAATGTCAGTGGTGTGTTCTGTGTGCATCTGAGGCAATATCTATGCAACACAAAGCAATCTGAAGGGTTACCCTAAACAGTGGCTCCACTAATTCCACTGTCATTAGGTATGTTGCTTGAACCTGTGGCTCAAAATGATCACAGTCTAACTCCCCAGTGGTCCAATAAGTGTTAGACCTTGGGACAGATAGCTTAGCAAGACTCCGCAAGTGCCCTTTGGGACACGTGATCCTGGTCATCTTTTGGAGATGAACTGTGCACTGTGAGAACAGTATCACAAACTGGGGAAAAAACAAACCTGGGGACCCAAGAATATTCTAACTGCCCTATTTCACTGTAATAAATGTTGTCATTCTTTATCTCTTATCACACTGTCATTCTTTTTCTGTTAATTTTGAAAGCCAGTCTAACAGAATATGAACAATGGTAGCACTGTTCTATTCTGCTTAGATAGAAGAAATAGAAGAAAATTGACTGCTCCTTGGCAGGAGGAAAAGGCAGTATACTCTTCACCTTTATTGATCATACCTGCTTCCTTTCCATAGCTATGGTTCAGATGTGATACTCTTTCCTACTGTGCCTAGTTTTCTCCTTAGGCATCAGCCTTCTGTGTACCTACTACAGGAGTGGGGGGAAGTAACCAAGGTCAGGGGAACAGATGAGGCCTCTCTCTCTGGATACTTTTGGTGAAACTGGTTAACAAGTACAGGCTCAGAACTCATCATTTCTGGTCTGATCTACCATTGCTGACGTGTCTGACCACATCTCTTACTGCCTCCATTTATCCTCTGCCTTACCATGAAGTCTGAACTCCACTTGATTTCCCTGTTTTCTTTCACAGAGATAGCACCCAGTCCTCCCCAAACTCTTCTGGCTCAATATGGGAAGCATAGGCGAATCAGCATGGCTCTCAGTCTTCTATTCCATCTCTTTGCACAGTTTCTCTGTGTCTTGACCCAGTGGTTTGCCATTGGAAGAAAACTATTCTGTGGTTAAAAGTACCAGACACTTGGGAAATCCTGGATGACAACTGCATACCAGCATTCATGTCCCACCAAGATTCATGGCAACATCTTAGGTGGGAGTGTTGCAAAGGTATCGTAGCTGCTCTGCTTTTGGAAAATATATAGATGATTGAAGTGCTCTTTCTGTACTCAAGGCTTGTATCTCTTTCTTGAATGCCTCATCTATTTCTTCCTTTTGTCTAGGTAGTCTGTAGTATACTTCAAGGACAATATTGTTTCTCTTAACTGTCACAATTTATCTTTACCCAAGTGATCTCTGCTATGCTGCGCCTTCTGGTTTCTGAATTTTCTCTCATGATATATCTTCTTAATATATATTTTTACTTTCCTCATTTATCTATATTCTTTCTTTTGAACAAACTCTTTCTTTCCAGAGTCAGGTCTCTAGAATACCTATAAAGTTCAATTTATCTCTGCATTAGAACTCCTAGTTCAGTTTGCTGGTTGGCTACCCTTTGTGCATAGACATTTGAGGCTATGGGTCCCTCTCAGTCTCTCTCTCTCTCTCTCTCTCTCTCTCTCTCTCTCTCTCTCTCTCTCTCTCTCTCTCTCTCTGTCTCTCTGTCTCTCTCCTTCTCTCCTTGAATTTTTGGATATCTCAATTTTGATTCTTCTTTTAATACTGTAACTATTGTCTGTGGCAGCAGTTTTCAAATGTTTTGGACTTAGGAACCCTCACTAATCTTAAAAATTATTGAGGAAATCTTTATATTCTTAATTATTGAGGGTTTCAAAGAGCTTCTGCTTATGCAGATTCTACATATCAATATTTACCATATTAGAACGAAAATGGGCAAGTTTTAAAAATATTTATTTATTAATTCATTTAAAATATCAACAAAACCATTACATGTTAATCTATTTTTTTGTGATTTTCTTTTTTTTTAAAATTTATTTATTTAACTTTTTACATTCATTTGCACAAAATTTTGGGTTCCAAATTTTCTCCCCATTTCTCCCCTCCCCCACCCCAATACACCAAGCATTCTAGTTTTCCCTATCACCAATCTGCCCTCTCTTCTATCATCCCTCCCTTCTCTTGTCCCCATCTTCTCTTTTGTCCTGTAGGGCCAGATGACTTTCTATTAACTGTATTTCTTATTTCCTAGTAGCAAGAACAATACTCAACAGTTGTTCCTAAAACTTTGAGTTCCAAATTCTCCCCATCCCTCCCTCCCCACCCATTCTCTTTGGGAAGGCAGGCAATTCAATATAGGCCCTATCTGTGTAGTTTTGCAAATGACTTCGATAACAGTCGTGTTGTATAAGACTAACCGTATTTCCCTCCATCCTATTCTGCCCCCCATTGTTTCTATTCTGTCTTTTGATCCTGTCCCTCCCCAAGAGTGTTGACCTCAAATTGCTCCCTTCTTCCATTGCCCTCCCTTCCATCATCCCTCCCTCCCTGCTTATCTCCTTCTTCCCCATTTTTCTGTACTGTAAGATAGGTTTTCATATCAAAATGAGTGTGCATTTTACTCCTTCCTTTAGTCGAACGTGATGAGGGTAAACTTCATGTTTTTTTCTCAGCTCTCCTCTTTTTCCCTCCACTAAAAAGTTTCCTGCTTGCCTCTTGAATGAGATATAATTAACCCCATTCCATTTCACCCTCTCTCCTCCCACTACATTTCTCTCTCACCATTTACCTTAATTTCTTTTAAGATATGGTCCCATCCTATTCAATTCACTCTGTGCTCCCTGTCTCTGTGTGTGCATGCTTGTGTGCATCTGTGTGTGCGTGCACGCATGTACATTTGTGTGTGTGTGTGTACATCTGTGTGTGGTCCCACCAACTACCCAGATACTGAAACGTTTTAAGAGTTACAAATATTGTCTTTCCATGTAGGAATGTAAACAGTTCACCTTTGGTAAGTCCCTTATGACTTCCTTTTGCTGTTTACTATTTCATGCTTCTTCTCATTCTTGTGTTTGAAAGTCAAATTTCCTTTTCAACTCTGGTCTTTTCATCAAGAATGCTTGAAAGTCCTCTGTTTCATTGAAATACCATATTTTCCCCTGAAGTATTATACTCAGTTTTGCTGGGTAGGTGATTCTTGGTTTGAGTCCTAGTTCCTTTGACTTCTGGAATACCCTGTTCCATGCCCTTCGATCCCTTAATATAGAAGCTGCTAGATCTTGAGTTATCCTGATTGTATTTCCACAATACTGAAATTGTTTCTTTCTAGCTGCTTGCAAGATTTTCTCCTTGACCTGGGAACTCTGAAATTTGGCCACAATGTTCCTAGGAGTTTCTCTTTTTGGATGTCTTTCAGGCGGTGATCGATAGATTCCTTCAATACTTATTTTGCCCTCTGGTTGTAGAATGTCAGGGAAGTTTTCCTTGATAATTTCACGGAAGATAATGTCTAGGCTCTTTTTTTGATCATGGCTTTCAGGTAGTCCCATAATTTTTAAATTGTCTCTCCTGGATCTATTTTCCAGGTCAGTTGTTTTTCCCATGAGATATTTCACATTCTCTTCCATTTTTTCATTCTTTTGATGTTGTTTTATGATTTCTTGGTTTCCCAGAAAGTCATTAGACTCCATCTGTTCCATTCTAATCTTGAGAGAACTATTTTCTTCAGTGAGCTTTTGAACCTCTTTTTCCATTTGGCTAATTCTGCTTTTGAAAGCATTCTTCTCCTCATTGGCTTTTTGAACCTCTTTTGCCAATTGAGTTATCCTATTTTTCAAGGTGTTATTTTCTTCAGCATTTTTTGGGGTCTCCTTTACCAAGGTATTGACCCATTTTTCATGCTTTTCTTGCATCTCTCTCATTTCTCTTCCCAGTTTTTCCTCCACCTGTCTAACTTGATTTTCAAAATCCTTTTTGAGCTCTTCCATGGCCTAAGCTCACTGGACATCCACCTCGGATGTCTGGGATAGAGAGGCCCTGACCTCCACGTATTTCTCTGATGGCAGGCATTGTACTTCATCATCAGAAATGAAGGGGGGAAGGAACATCTCTTCTCCAATAAAGTAGCTCTCTATGGTCTTATTCTGCTTCCTTTTTCTGGGCATTTTCCCAGCCAGTTACCTGACTTCTGAGATTCCTCTCCACCCCTGTCTAGATCTGCCGAGCTAATGCTTGGGGTCTGAGATTCAAATGCTGCTTCCCAGCCTCACGGCTTTCAGCTGTGGGCACAGCTGCTATTCAACGTGAGCTTAAGTTCTGGTGCTCAGGTGGGGGCAGGGCCGCCTCCCAGGCTCAGTTCCCTCAGGGACTTTATGCAGAGACCTGAACTTCTGCCTGCTGCTTGGGGAGTCCCAGGCCGCCGTAGCTGCCTCTGCCACTGCCCCTGCCGCTGCCGCCTCTGATGCTGCCTCTGCCGCTCCTTCTGCCGCTGCCTCCCGAGGGGGCCCGAGTCACGGAGACACCCCTCTCCCCTCTTGGCCATCCCAGACCTCTCTCTCACTGACCTGTAGTGTCTGTGGGCGGAGGGACCTTCCCGGCCACGGAGGTTCCATCCCTGAAGCCTACTTGGTTCTGCTTCTCTCCGCCACCCGGCCAGGGCAGCACTGGGGTGGACTCTGCTTTGTGGGGCACAACGGACCCCTGGGGACCACTCTCCAGGGCTCTCTGGAACGGAAATCTCTTCCACTGTGCTTCTGTGCACCTTGCAGTGATCCAGAATTTGTGGGAAGTTCTTCTTACAGGAAATTTATGGGCTGTGGATTCGGAGCTAGCATACGTGAGTCTTTCTACTCTGCCATCTTGGCTCCTCCTCGGTTTGTCATGTTAATCTATTTTTATGAAGAAAAATTATATTTTCCAAACTAAAAGAAAGCTTAGTAAGAATAGCATTGTTTTAAATATATTTGCAACTTTTTATTTTCTGGCTTAATAGAACACAGCTAGATTCTCACATCTACTGTGATATGTTATTGTGGTATGTTGTGATATATTGTTTTGGTTCAGAAATGTGAAGAAAATTGAGCCTTACACAGATACATACTTGGAAAAGGAAGAAGTATTTGAATGTGCAAATAACATCTTAGAGTTATTATGAAAAGTTTTGATTTCACAAATCACCTGAAAGTTTCTCTGGATCCCTTAGGAGTGTGAGAACCTCTGATCTTTGGTGTCTAACATAGTGGATCCATGTAGGCAATTGTCTCCAGTAGCCTGAGTGAGTATCTTCAATGAAAAAAATAGTCTTATACCTCCACTTGTCCCTTTAACTCTCACTGTCCTTGTGGTTAGCCCAAGATTTGCTGGAAGGTTGTTACATTTATATATGTGTATATAAAAATATACATGCAAACCTAGATAGATCTATCTATCTATCTATCTATCTATCTATCTATCTATCTATCTACCTATATGATGTGATTCATATGATGAATATATACACATATTTATCCTAGTCTCCAATGCCTTCACTTATGTCTTCATTTGCAGGACTAGGCAATGACTGAATCATGAAAATTTCAATTATGTTTAATATATCGTGGTACTCATGGTCTCATGTAAGTGCCTCTTCCTCACTACCTCCATGTTGTCATTCTTTTCCTATCCCTTTCACTGCCCTTGTATCTATATTGTGGTGCTCTGTGGGACATTACACTTATGTTTCCTTTCTCAGATACCAGGTGTGAGTTGGCTCAGTCAAATATCCCTTACTGGAAGGGGTGAAGGACTCCTGGAAAAGACAAAAACATACCCTTACCACTTCAGTCAATCAGTCCTTCAAACATGTATTAAACATCAACTATGTGCCAGGTCCTCCGCTAAGTGCTGGACATACAAAGAAAGGCAAAAGACAGTCCCTGCCCTCGAAGGGTTCACAGTCCAATGGGAAGACAACATGCAAGCAACCATATACAAATCAGATTTGTGCATGTGTACATATTATATTATGTACAATTATATATTATATCACATAAAATTATATTAATTAATTCTATAATTAGTAATCATTTGTGTATAGTATGTTTGTCCTTTGTTCTCAAAGAGGACCATGACATCAGGGAGGTGATGCCATGACATGGAAGTGAATTGGATTTAAGTGAGGCAGGGCTGTGTAAAGGCACCAGCTTCACTTTTTTCCTCTGGAGCCATCTGGATGCAGTGACCAAATATAGATCATGACAACTGTAGAGAGCCCAGGATGCAGGTTTCAGTTCGAGGCAATGTCCATTCAATGATTAAGGCTTAAAAGTAATACGTAATATACAGACATATCTATGTATCTAGGGGGAGAAAGAGAGAGAGAGAGAGAGACAGAGAGAGAGAGAGAGAGAGAGAGAGAGAGAGAGAGAGAGAGAGAGAGAGAGAGAGAGAGAGAGAGAGAGAGAGAGAGAGAGAACGAAGAAACATATTCTAACACTAGAATATATAAGACACAAATGGCTATCACTTTGACAGTCAGAACCCAATCCTGGTCCCCTCACCCTTTCTCCTCCCCTCCATTCTCCATGTCACCTTTTTCTAGTCCCAACCCTAATTAGCTTTGAGTAACTATACACAATATTTCTTTGTTGGAGAAGATACATTTTTGGAAATTATTCAATGTTCAATACTTATTTTGGAAAAAAAATGCATTTAATGAAAACTTGAAAAAAATAAGCACACTTCTGTTGATAAACTTTAAAAGGACTTTTCCATTATAACTAAACTTATGCTTTCTCTTCAAAATGGATTTCCCCTCCTGGTCCTTTACATGTGCCATGCTCATTCCTTCCTCTGTGCTTCTGTCCTTCTTACTCATTGTGCCCTTACTCTCCACCACATTTAGAATGTCTTCTCTCCTTCCCTCTGCCCATCAAAAGATCCAGCTTAAATCACCTCCATCAAATTATTGATGATGAATAGTTCATACTGATATTTGCCTCCTCAGAATATCTATTTCACTTTCCAGAGAGTCTTAGATTAGAACTAGAAGGAATCTTAGAAACCACATGCTTCAACTTCCTCATTTTTCAGATGAAGAAAATGAGACCCAGTGAGCTTATGGGACTTGGCCAAGTTCATGCAATAAGGGAGTGATGCCCTTTGAACAAGAATCCGGGTGTCTTGAGTCCACATGCCACATTCTCAAAGGAGATCAGATGAGATAATATAGGTCAAATGCTTTGCCAGTCTTAAAGCTCTATATAAATGCTAGTAATAGCAATAACAATGATTTTTCTTATCATTCTATTTCCTGTCTGCTCTTCCACCCAAGTTTTTCCATAATATCAAGCTGTTTCTCCTATTTACTAAGTACTATTTAATTTTGCCTCTTTTTGTATCCACAGAGCTTAGTACAGTGCCTGGAACATAGTAAGTGCTCAATAATTATTTATTGAATTGAATTTAAGAGACTCTACAGCTAAAAGGGACTTCAGAGATCATCTAATTCAGTTTATTCATTTTTAGAGCCCAGAGAAGGAAAGTAATTTGCTGAAGGTCATACAGAGAATAAACATCATGGCTGATATCTGAACTCAGGCCTTCTGATTCTCAGTCCAGCGATTTTTCCACTACATCATTAATTTCTTCTATACGAACTTTTCAATGCCTCCTTGGGGCAAAGAGATCATCTTGGTTTCTCTAATGCAAAGTCATTGGAGTTCAGGCTCTGACAGGTCCTTCAAAGTTGGAAAGATATTGACTGTAGACTGCGTGATGTACTGTTGTCTAAGGTCCAACCTGGCTAAATTTGGAGAGGTCAATGACCACATAATGAAACTTTCTGGCCAGAAAAACTCATTAAATTATCTGAGGCCTGGAGGGATTGTGATACTTCTTGGTGAAGGGAGTGTCTATACCAATGACATCATAGCTCTTTTGACATATTAATATGAAAATCTGTAGTTGGACTAGATCTCTCTTGGAAATGTGACTTACAGTTAGAGAAATGCTGCCTCTCTGAAGATATGACAATGTTATTACTACCATAGCCGAGATGAGTTTGGTCTTAACTCATTATAGCAGTATGTGTCTTATTGGCTAAGTATATATCTGTAATATTATTATTGATTGCATTAATTTTATCATTAACAATAATGATAATAATTATTATTCTGTCAACTTGTTTCTTTTGAAAATTGCCCTTTTCCTTTAGAAAATAGCTTATGAGGAGACAGATTTAAAGATTTCTGGAGAGGTAGAGTTCTCACTATTCTTTACAGCTGGCTAGACCAGCAGCATCTGCTTTTCCTCAGTCAAGGTGACATGCTTTGGGCAGCTGAGAGGTCTGGGAAAGAGCAAGTTTAGCAGTTTGGGAAGGAGTCCATTTTCTAAGGCTTTTAGGGAAAAATATTAACTTTCAAAGTGAAACAGCATTAAGAATGGAAGAGAAAGCTGGCTCTGTGTTTTGCTGCTGATCATACAAAATTCTCCACTGAAGTATCCCAAATTAAAGATATGTTTATCTTTTATTATTTAAATTGACTCATCCAGATGTTTTCACTCATCCTCACCCCTCCCATATTTTCAATACTTCAAGGATCTGTGATTTTATCATTGGGGGTACTCCTTCCTTCTCCCTCCAACTCTGGTTCCAGTCCTTCTATCATGTGATAGGTCACCTCCAAGAGCTGTTATGGAGAAAAAATGATCATTCCATGGTCAGGCTGGTGATGAGCAAGCCTGAGGTTAGTTGAACTGATCCTCAGATAACAGACCATTAATGGACTTATGTTTGCAACTTTTCCTCTGGTAGTGTTTGCCAGGGCCCAACCCTTCTGACTTAGCCTTCAGACAAGGATCACCTTAATATCATAATGTCTCAGTGAAGGGTTTCACTAGAGGATTTTTTTTCCCTTCACATAGGGGCCAATGTCAACCTTAGAGGGGAAAAGGCTGAGCAGTGAAGCTATACTCATGACACTAACTTAAACCATCAACAATCAGCTTTTGGAAATGACTGAACCAACCTCATAGATTCATGACTTTATTCAAGCAAAATGTAATATCATTGAGGATAGAGACTTTTTTTTCCCCCCTTTCATCCCCAGAGCCTTGCCCCTTTATTTTTCCAACTGGCTTTTGGGTATAGGGAAGTCCCAGTAGCTTGTAGTCTTAGACAGCTGTTTAGTGATGCTGAGAGGTTAGTTGACATGCCCAAGGTCTCTTGGTCTATATGGTTGGGGTGGGACTTGAACTCAGGTACTCAACTCCAGGCAGGTCCTCTATTTACTACCCTATCCCATATTAGTTACTTATAAAAGATGAAAAAATGTAGAATAGAATAGAACAGAACAGGAGAGGAGAGGAAAGAGGAGAAGGTAAGGGAAGGGAAGGCAAGGAAAAGGAAGGGAAGGGAAAAGAAAGGAAAAGTAAATGAGGGGAATGGAATGGGAGAGAGGGAGAGGGGAGAGAAGAGAAGGGGAGAGGAGGGAAGGAGAGGCCAGGAGAGGGAAGGGAAGGGAGGGAAAGGCAGGGGAGGAGAAGAGAGAAATTAATCAATTCTGACCAAAAGGGACTTCAGACATCATGTGACCCCAAAATCTCTGTATAGTTGAGGAAGATGAAACCTAAAGAGGTCATGTGTCAGGCCAAATTATAAAGCAAGTTAATAGGTAGAATATGTTGTTTAATTCCTAGTACAGTGCTATATCTCGAACACTTACACTGCCCTCTCCGTAGTGCCATACCTATTCACATAAAAATTGTATTTCTACTCAGCAAAGTGGCACAATGGGTCAGAGTGCTGGACCTGGAGTCAGGCAGATCTGAGTTCAAATCCAGCCCCAGATAATTGCTTGCTATATGACCCTGGGCAAGTCCTTTAACCTTGTTTAGTCTCAGTTTCCTCATCTGTAAAATGAGGAGAATAATAGCACCTATATCCCAGGGCTGTTATGGGGATCAAATGAAATTCTGGATGTGAAGCACCTGACAAAGCTAACAGCACTGAAAGTGCTAGCTATTATTATAATCCCACTTCCAAATTGAATTTTTATTAACTCTCGGTGTGACTTGTAATCTTGTTCATTCTACAGATACAATTTTAACCTTTCTGATCTCCCAAGTGACAAGAAGTCTCCCTCACCCCACCCAAGCCCCCACTCCCTTTCTGGAGTGATAAATCATTGACATGATGAACTTCCTGCTGCTGATGCTTCAGGTTAAGGGAGGTAGAACCTAGTGGTCAGCAGTAGCTACCTGAGGTCACTCCCTGATGTTCAGAGAGAGAAAGACTGCTTTGGATTGCTCATCCACCCCTTCTCCCTCCTCTGCCTCCTTGGGATAGCTAGGGGGAGGAAATCCACAGGAGTCTCTATCTCCTATGTCTTTGGACTTTTGTTCAAGGGCTTGGGCTGTTTATCTGGATGTCCTTGTTGAGGGGTCAAAAAATAAGTGAGGAGGGAGGCAGTCAGAGGCTAGTAGAGTGATACATGTTCAATTCCCAAGATAGAGTTCACCTCCTACCTCGGATACTAGTCACTTTAGTGCTCTCAGCTTCAGTTTTTTCATCTATAAAATAAGGAAAATAAGAGCACCTATCTCATGAAGTTACTATAAGCTTAAATAATTTAAAACTATGTGTATATATATGTATGTAGGTATATATATGTATATATACATATACTAACAATGACTTGCACTTTAAGGTTTATAAAGGACTTTATATTTATTTATATGTTACACACATGCACATACACATACATACATACACATATATATATATTGTTGTTATTTGGTGTTTCAGTAGTATCTGACTCTCTGTGACCCCATTTTGGGGTTATCTTGGCAAAGAAGTGATTTACCCTTTCCTACTCCAGCTCATTTTACAGATGGGGAACTGAGGCAAGCAGGGTGAAGTAACATACCCACCGTCACATAGCTAATAAGCATCTGAGGCCAGATTTGAAATCAGGAAGATGAGTCTTCTGATTCCAAGCCCAGTACTTTATCCAATGTGTCATCTAGCTGCCCCATACATGTGTTTGTATATATGTGTATATATACATATTTACACATAATACACAGGACCTTTATAAATATACACATGTATATATATATGTGTGTGCATATGTATGTGTATATATATATATATATATCCCTTTGTAAACCTTAAAGCACTAAGTCACTGTTAATTTTTACTTGATGGACTAGTGAGCTTTCCAAACTTGTCCAAGTTTTTGCAACTAAAACATTGTACAGTAGAAATCTAGCAGGAATCAAAAGTTCAGGCTTCCAGATTTTGAACCACAACTTTCCTACTGTGATATCATGGTTTGATTTCTTGACATATAGAAGGAGATATTATTTATAAGTATCTGCTAGCTCTGAAATTCCATCAAACTCTAACTGAGAGAAGGAAGGGACAGGATAAGACTAGATTGCTGGAGAGTGGCAGATGAGAGTGGCCAGCCTGTCTGTATGAGCTTCTTCTTCAGCCATGAAGAGCACAAGTTGCCATGTTTTGTGGGGTTTTGTTTGGTCGTTTTAATATTTCCCTATAATCCTAGGTTCCGTGCCCACGGAGTAACCAATTAATAATCAGGGACCCTGAGTTTTGAGCTCAGCTCTGCCACTTATCTTAAACAAGTCATTCACCCTCTCTGGGTCTCCTTTTCCTCATCTCTAAAATGAGAGATTTGGACTAAATGATCTCTAAGGCCATTTACAACTCTTCTTCTATAGCCATTTAACTTGCTGTAAAGACTTACATTTGTATGTGGAGAAGCTCATTTACTTTTAGGAAGAATAACTAATTTCATCTCCCAAAAATCGGTGATTTCCCTTAATGATTTATTGGTGTTTATCCATATAGTTTAGGGATATATCCTGAAAATATTTAGTGAGTAGTCTCTATTAGGAATAGTGTGGTAATTTTGTCATAAACGGGATTGGGTGGAGATGTATCTTTTCATCTGAATTTTCCAACTTTTTCAGTGGACTATGTTTGAAATGGGCCTTCCTGACCTCTATTATTTATGAAGACATCATGGTGTGGTCAAATAAGAAGGCACTAAAACAAAAAACTGTAGGGGCCAATCATGGGTTGGTCTCCAAGGACTGAACCGGATGCCCCAAAAGATATTTTTCCACCTCTAATTCCCATGATTTACCATGAACATTTATGAACTGTCAGAATGAATGATTGGGTTTCATTAAGTCTAGTGTAACTCATGCCTTTTTAGTTCAAAATATCTTTTCTGTACATGTTACTCCTAAATCTAGTACCACAAAACTTCTTAGGAAAAAAAAGAAACGACCCTTGGATGAGGATCTTTCTTGGATGCAAGGATTAGAGACTCACATCCTTCTTTGAGGCAATGTGGTATGTTATATAGATAGGCAAATTGGTGTTGGAAAGACTCAGGTTTGCATCATCCTCTGGAGTTTACTAGCAGTGTAGTCATGGGCAGGATAATTAGCTTCTCTGACTCTCAGTTACCTCTTCTGAAAGATGGCAATAATAATATGATTTTCCATTTCATTTTGTATTATTAATTAGCAAAGATTTCTCATGACACTTCTGATATAAAAGTCTATTTTTTAAAAATAAATTTTTATTAATATCTTTCCTAACAGTTATGATGCTCAAATGATGAAATAAATCAAAAGGGCTATGTAAACTTTAAATCCTACACAAACGTCACTTATCATTATGTTAAAACAGCTCTTTGAGAATTTGTCTAAGAAAAATATAAATTTTGGAAACTATTACAGTCTCCAAGCTGTGGCCTGGTAAGACCTGCCAAAAAAAGTGAGTTGGCTACCTGGAATAAATGTTCACTTTGCGTGTGGCATGAGATTGAGAGGTCTGAGAGGAAAGGGAGAAAAGCACTTTGTGTGCGTGTTTGAGGAGGGAAATGACTGTATTTGCCTTATTTATTCAAATAGTTGACACTGGTCACATTTGACAGACTTTTTACAAAGTTCTGTATTTCCTTTGGGCAGTTTAATTAGCAGCTGAGACAATTATCAAGATTATTCAACTAATCTGTGTGCATTTTTCTCACACACATTATTTATATATAATATTAAGATATGAAATACATATATAAACATGCAAGGGTATGTCTACATAAATACAAATGAGTATATATTATAATACATATTTATATATAATATAGCCACCAATACAACATATTCATATTCTTGAGTATACATATCTATCTATCTATCTATCTATCTATCTATCTATCTATCTATCTATCTATCCATCTGTCTACCTCTATCTCTGTGTGTATTTCCCTAATTTATCTGGATAATTACCTTACTCCTCTCTATCCTCTCCCCAGCTTCTTTACTTTTCCAGTGGAGTCTTGGCTTTAGCCTCTGTTGATTTTTTTGTCCAAGAGGAGGAAGGGCAGGGAGGTGATATAAAACTAATATTTTCATGTGGAATGGCTAGCCTAGTATATTCCAGTGGTTGCCAACATCCCATTTCTCAGAGAGCCAATCAGAAAATTCCCCTCTTCCTTTACTCCTTGTTTGTTCCAAAAGCTATAGACTAAAAGACTCTGGAAGAGTATTTAAGTCTTAACTTTCTTTTTATTACACTTCTTAGCAGGACCAGGTGATAAATCACTTGAGGAAGAACAGATACAGAAAAGGAATATTTAAAATGAGTTATGATGTAAAGGAGATTATCTGCTATTATGTTGTATCAAAGGCAGACACTAACAAGCAGAATGTAATTCACAATGCTTAACCAGTATGGCTTTAATTGCAACAGAGTCATTAAGCTAACAGGATCATTAAAGGCATTAAAGGAGGTAGTCCAGGAGCTATCAGGAATGAAGTCTCCCCCTCCCCCCGCTTCCCCCCTGCCACGCACCCCACTTCACCTACCTAACTGACATTGAACTTTACCTGAGTTTCTAGTGTAGCCACATCCTTCCTTACACTTGAACCGCTTCACACCAGGTTACTGTGACTGCAAGCAAGAACGTCCACACAGCCTGAGCTTATGCTGACCACCAGGACCCAGCAGTAAAGCCACAAACAAAGGCACACAAAAGGCTTGTAAAGTTCTGGAGATGCTGCTGTTATGTCTTGGCCATGATTGCCTGCATGAGATGGAGGATCTGCATGTCCCTAACATCTTCACAGTGGTGCCAGATGAAACAAGTGACCCTGAGAAAGCCCTTTTTAGCCCTCCTTCCTCCCCCTTGAAATTCCTTTATATTACTTTGCACATCTTTGGACTGACTTAACTATAGTTACATATTTGATTGCCTCAGTAGAATGGAAACTCTTTGAAGGAAGGGATCACTTTTGCTTTTGCCTTTTGTATTTCCAGTGCTTACCACAGTGCCTTACACACAAGGATCTCAATACATGTTTATTGAACTGAATTGTTGTCCATGAGAAACAGCCTATGCTCAATCACCAATTCACCAAAATACTGTGCATTTCTCTTGGGCCAGTTCTGCACAGCTGAGGGATATCTATGAAGGTGTGGTATGAAGTTTAAAAGAAACCAAACTAAACCATCCAAAACAACAATAATGTATTTGGTGTCACAGGACTTGGTTTCAAAAGCTACTCTATTATTTACTGGGTAAGAAAGTCACTTAATTTCACTGTACCTCAGTTTCCTCATCTGTAAAATTAGAGGGTTAGAATAGACTGCTTTCTAAGGTCCCTTCTAGCTCAATCATTTATTGTCTACTATGGGCCAGAGAGTATATTATAGATACAAAGATAAAAATTAAGTAATCCTTACCCTTGAAGGGCTTGAATACTACTATGAGATAAAGTCTCTATGTGTATACGTATAGAGAAAATAAATACATGGTAATTTTTTCTAGGGGTGAGGCACTAGTAGCTAGGTTGGTGGGGGAAGGAAGATCAAGAAAGGTTTTGTATAGGGAGGGGATATCTGAGCTAATTTTTAAAGGTTCTGTAACGATTGTCTCTGGGAGGTTTCTAAACTACTGGGAAAAAAAGAGTGGGTCAAATCATACAATGATGGGTGTAGTGGAAAGGAATCGAATCTTTAGATTCTCAAGTCATCCATGTCCAGTAGTCCCACGTTACCCCTCTCCATATTGCTTCTTTTAAACCCAGTGTTCCCCATGGTTTTCTAAAGTATTCAATTATTTAAAGCAAAACTATAGTTATGTCTACGTTTTTTCCTCTCATGGAATTTTCTCAGGCTTTAGGGAAGCATATGGAAAAACCTATATTTCTCTTCATCAAGAGAAGTCTTTGTTAATTGGAAAGGGAAATACTGTTGGCTCAGTTATGACCTAGGGAAAAATGTGCTCATGTCCTTTACATGAGGTTTTCTTACCACACCTAAGTTTTGCTCATGAGGCCCTGGAAGGTCAACAGTACCTTTGCCTTTGGAATTTCTGATGCAGCTGAACCATCTAAATTGGAAAAGAATAAATGAAATCCTCTTTGGGAGTAAGAAATGTTTCTGTAAGTCAAAGGAGAACAGAGATTTAAGAACTTTTCTTTTGTTGGGTTCATAAACCCTTCTAACACAGAGAGATACTGCCCCACCTTAACAAAAAGTTTTATTGAGGCCTCTTTTTTTTTCTTACACTATGGTTATTTTCCAGTGTATCCTTTCCATCTCCTATGGTGTCTTTCCTTGTCAAGAAAGAAAAGAAGAATTAAGCAGAATTTACTAACATACTGTTCACATCTGACAGTATACAAAACTTCTGTCCCTGTAAACCTCCTCTTTGGACAGGAGGGAGATACATTTCATCTATCTCTGATCATTGCAATTTGAGATATTTAGTCGATAGGCATATATTAAGTGCCTATTATGTACCAACGGGCAGCTAGGTGGTACATGTTTGGAGTTAGGAAGACTTGTGTTGAAATATGGCCTTAGATTCATATGTGCCCGATGACTAGACCATCTAGATGGCCTCTGAGGTGCCTTGAAGCTCTAAATCTATAAAATTGAGTTTTTTCTACCTTTTAGAGCTATTTTCATTTATTTTGTCACAGTCATTGTGTAGTTAGTTTTCCTGGTTCTGCTCACTTCGCTCTACATCAGTTCATAGAAGACTTCCCAATTTTTTTTTTTGTTGATTTTCTCACATTCATCATTTTTTATAACACTATATCATTCCATTACCTTCAAATGGCACAATTTGTTCACCTATTTACCCATATATGGGCATTCAGTTTGTTTCCAGTTTTTTGTTTCCACAAAACATGCTACATGACTATTTTGGTAAATATGGGGACTGTTTTTGATCTTATATCAGGGGTGGGGGACCTGTGGCCTCAAGGCCACATGTGACCCTTCAAGTCCTCAAGTACAGCCCTTTGGCTGAATCCAGTCAGATTGAATTCAGTCAAAGAACAGCACTTGTGGACCTAGAGGGCCACATGTGGTCTTGGGGCCACATGTGATCTTGAGACCACAGATTCTGCATCTCTTGGAGATATATGCAAAAAAAATGAGATTTCTAGATCAAGGGCATGGATATTTAGTGACTTTTCTCACATAATTTTAAACTGCTTTTCAGAATTTATAACAGAACAATTTATCCTTTAACTGTCACCTACGTACTAGAGTGTGGATGATGAATGTTTAACAACCGGCTCTCTGGGAAAAAAATAATCATTATACTCTTCAATTTAATCTGTATTGCTAACATTTTCTACATCACTGTCTTGTGTCATCACAGACAATTAGCAAAACTATAAATCAAACTCTGGTTTGTAGCTTTTGGCAATTTCAAGGTATAAATATTCACACTGAAGATTTACCGGTCAGCCTTTCTGGAATGAGTTGGTTCCAGAATACCACTGCACAACAGTTTACCAGAAGGCCTCTTTGATGGATCAAGGTGGTCTTCGTAGTATACCAGTCATGGTTTCCTGGGTTTCTTTGCTCCTTTTGGCTCATTTTGGGCCAGAAGAGTGAAAGCCATGGTACCCCTTGTGGAGAGAGGAGCGAGGATGGCGGGTATATGTATGTCTGTGCCTGTGTGTGTATGTGTGTGTGCATAATAAAGTATTAACTTTATTTAATTGGTTCATATAAGTAAATTTTTTTGGTAACCAAAGCTTATCTCTTTAAGGATCACAACTTTTAAAAAATATTAACCATTTCTGATGGAAATCTTTCTAAAAAATGTTTCATATTTTCCTATCTTCTAAAATAGGAAGTCTAAACAGAATTTTTAAATGAATGTATTATCATTATAAACATTAAATAAATTAAAGTGATGCTTTCATCATAAGGTGATGTCTTGAATAATTTTTGTGTCCTCCCTCACTGTTACTGTCATTTCATACAGCCATGCAGCCATCAGTGCCCCTTTTGGTGGTGTCTCCTCTACCTCCCTTCTCATTCTCTGGAGGCTGTGGTTTGGAATCAGATATAGAAAAGTGTCAGAGAGATTTCTCTGAGTGAGGGATTGAGGAGCCCTTCCACCGGCAGAGTTCATCTCTGTGACATCTGGTCTGACTTGCAAAGGTCTTTTGGACTTGTAAGCAGTGTTCTAATTTGCTACAGTTGTCAGAAAAGGAGTCTCTGGATAAGTGAGCTGTTAATCTCTCTGTCAAATGTCACTGAGGTTTAGGAATGTGGATTAATGCATGGATGGATAGGTCAATGACTATATGTGGAAGAAAATGGCCACTCTTTCAACAGGGATTCATAAATATAACTTAAGCTATGTTATTGGGGAATATTTCGGGGGGATGGTACAGCAGATAGAGTGCCAGGCTTGAAATTCATCTTTCTGAGTTCAAATCTGGCCTCAGACACTAGCTGTGTGACCCTGGGCAAGTCACTTAACCCTGTTCACCTAAGTTTCCTCATCTGTAAAATAAGCTGGAGAAGGAATGGTAAACCACTTTCATATCTTCACCAAGAAAATCCCAAATGAGGTCATGAAGAGTTAGACATAACTGAAATGACCAAAGAACTCCATCAGTAACCTGTTTGTAATTTACAATTTCAGAGTCATTTGGAAGACTAAGAAGTTAAGTGACTTGCTCAGGATTACATAGCTCATATATGCCATAGGCAAGAGCTGAATCAAGGTCTTCCTGGCTATAAGGCTATAAGGCTCTTCGCTACCATGTATTGCTTCTCAAGATAATGGTCAAGATAAATATATAAAAATCTTAAATCATCTGAAGGATTCATATGAAGGTCAATATCAGTCCCTGCTAAGTTGGTTTATTGATATGATAAGATTTTGCCTTTGGATACTGGCTACTCAGTGATGAGGGCAACTAGGTGGTGCAGTGGATAGAGCACCAGTGCAGGAGGCAGGAGGACCTGAGTTCAAATCTCACCTCAGACACTTGACACTCACTAGCTGTGTGACCTTGGGCAAGTCACTCAACCCCAGTTGCCTCATCCTGGGTCATCTCCAGTCATCCTGATGAATATCTGGTCACTGGATTCAGATGGCTCTGGAGGAGAAGTAAGGCTACTGACCTACACAGCCCTCCCTCACTCAAAACAAAGTCAAGTGCAAGTCATGTCATCATTTCTCTGATGGCATGGTCTTCTTTGGCAACAAAGGATGAACACACACAGTATCAACTCACTGATGATCTGATATGGCAAAAGATGGTTTCACTGTGGAAACCTATTTTACCTTGGCCACCATGGATATAAAGATTTCAGTCCTTGGGGGAAGTTTTGGTAACTAAATGCTGCATTCCCCTAATGACTGCATCAACCCAAGCAAAGTGAAGTAGAAGATTGAGGTAATTTTTTGGATAATTCATGGGGGGTGGGGTGGGGAGGAACTAGCAGATATGGAGCTAAAATCTCTCGCCTCCCTCTCTGTCCTCCCCTGGCAAATTGCCATAGTCTTCACTTCATTGATAGGAACACAGATTTGACAATGACTAGTATAGGAAGGCAGGGAGAGAGATGATGGGGCCCAGAACAAAATGGCCTCGTTATTATTTTTTGCCTTTAGTTCTTCTTGTTGTTCAGGCAGAAAGAGGGGCTAGAACGATGAAAAGGGATGGCGGAAAGAAGGGATTGGGAGGACTGGAGACATCTTCCCGCACTCAGACCTCCCTCCTAGCACTTCTGCACTCTCCCTCTGCTGTCATTATTGGGCAGCCTCTCTTCTTTGGATTTGCAATCCATTATCTTCATTTTCCTTGTCCAAATCCCAAAGACTGAAATCTATAGGTTTCCAACTCACACTCCCTTCTATCCCAAGAAATTTGTATCTGGCCCAAGGTCTTCTTTACTTCAAACCCTGTCCTCATCCATAATGACTTCAGTATTTCTTTGATGTCCTCTTAAGCATTCAGACCTCCCAGTTCAACCTCATGAGTTTCCATAATCCCCTGTGTCTTTCTGTCTAATTAGCCTATACCTTGGGCTTCATGATAACCTATAACTATACCATCTTTATGGTATTAGACACTTGGAATTCTGCCCTCTGATCATAGGTTTCTACTTTTGGGATCATAGGGTTAGAGCTGCAAGGGGACCTTTCAGAACCTGATGGGGGACTTATCAGGTCCAATTCTCCATTTTACACATGAGGAAACTGAGAGCTGAAGAATTTAAATGGCTTCATTGAGGTCACATACATAGTAAGAGATAGAGTTAGAGGGTGAACCCCAGATTTTCTGATTTCAAACTCATTGCTTCCCCTAACACTTTACCATGCTGCTTCTCTCCTTTTAAACTTATGGATCTCCCTCAACTCTGGATCTCCCCCCACCATTTATCTTTTTGTTTCTCCTTCCAAGATCCTGAACTCTGATGGAGAAAGTCACAAAACCATGCTAACTAGGTCCACTAAGAATTCATGTCATCTCATGTCAAGCTGGTCCTCAGATTGCCAACCTAGGAAATCATATATGCTTACTGGATTGATTCCTTATAGCTCTTCCTGCAGAACTGGTTCCAATATATAAGCAGATAAGTATATAAAGAAGAAGAGGGAGCACTAAGGAAAGAGTGGGCATGAAGAAAACAGAAAGGCTTTTGTAGGAGTTGACACCTGGGCTGAACCTTGAAAGAAGTTAAGGCCTGGTTTTCTTTCCTCCATATATTCAAGACAGCTGGAGTCCAGGGGCTTTGCACAGAGCTATCTGACTTTGGGCAAACCACTTCCTTCTGGTGAGCCTTTTCTCATTCTCTGTCCTTCAGAGTCTTCTTTGAGTCTCAGCCTAGATGCTACATCTTCCATGAAGTTTTCTCTGATTTTTCTCACATTTTTGCTGTTCTCTTCCCCCACAAATTACTATGTATTAATTGCTATATTTATATAGCTCTCTAAGTAGCATGTAAGTTCCTTGAATGTAGGGATGATTTTGTTTTTGTCTTTGAATTCCCAGGGTCAGACATAGGTACCTTGAACATAGTATGAGTCAAATAAATGTTTATGGAATTCAGTGTAATAGAGGTTTTTGAAAAGGACCTTGGAGCTTGTTATCCTCCTGAAGAGGCTAGCCATGTGTTAGGGAAAAAGGAGCTCTCTGGCTTCCAAGCTCTCAGTGTGGAACTCAGAACAGAGTGCCAGTTAAAAAGATCAGGGCTTATTTGAGGCTCCAATTGAGTGGTTTTCTCTTTTAGAAAATGTAACCCAATGATGAGAGATACCCTCTTTCAGTTCTATACCATTAATTTCCTACAACACATGTTTACCATCTGAGTGCCTTCCAGAAAAATCCAGCCCCAGGTTCTGCAGGAAAGTGGTGAAAAGACTATTCAAAAGATGAATAGAAACACTTGCACTCATTCATTCACTCCCGCTTGATCCCTCCCTCCAACTGGAGTGATATTCCTTTCTGACTCCAAGTTTGTTGATTTACAGAGGCAAAAAAAAAAAAAGTTAATAAGCTGGATACAATTTCTGATTTTCAACAGGTTTTCATTTTTATCCCAAACTGGCATACTGTCTAAGTATGCTTTTTTAAGTGGAAAGGTGTCCTTAACACCTTGTGCTTTCAGCATTGTCTTCAAAGTAAAGAAGGTGGTTTTGAATTCTGAAATGATCTATGGTTTGATGTGGGATTGTGTTCACCTTACATAATATGGAAATAACAGACTGGTATAGAACTGGAAAAGAGCTTAGGCTCATCTAGTCTGCCCTTATCATTGTGCAGACAAGGAAACAGAGGCTTAGGTCGATGATTTGTTCAAGGTCAGCGTTCTTCCATGTAACAATGGAAATAGTAATATCTACTAAACTTTGTAGTGTTAAGAGGATAAATGAAGATGAGCTTTGAAAATGAAGGTCCTAAGTAAAGATAAGCTATATTTGAAGTCTACTCAGGTCAGTTAGGTGGCATAATAGAGTGTTGGGTCTGAAGTCAAGAAGACTTATCTACATGAGTTCAAATCTGGCCTCAGGCGCTTATTACTTGCGTGACCCTAGGAAAGTCACTTAACCCTGTTTGCCTCAGTTTCCTCAACTGTGAAATGAGCTGGAGAAGGAAATGACAAACCATCACAGTAGTTTTGCCAGGAAAACCCCAAATGGGATCATGGAGAGTCGGACAAAACTGAAATGACTGAGCAATAACAATTGTTATTATATAATTATATATTATATATAATATATTATATATTAATATATATTATTATATATTAATATATATTATATATAATATAATAATAAAACATAATTATATATAATATATATATTATATATAATAACAATCATCTATCTCAATTAGCTACTTTGTGGATTACCCTGGGATTCTCTAGTCCCATACCTCCATGCTTTTGGGTTGCTGCCTTTCATTGCTTATGAGTATACATTTGGATCTGGGAAATGCAAGCTCATTTTAATATTAGTCTAAGCCAAACAAAATTAGGAAGGCAAATCTTCATGACACAGTGGAAAGAGCCCGAGCCCAGGGTCTGTTGTCAGAAGACCTATAATCAAACGCTGCCTCTCGTATTTATTATGAGTGATGTCAGGCAAATCATTTAACCTCCTTGTGCCTCAGTTTACTTATCTGTAAAATGAGATCCAAATATACCTATTATATCAAAAATCTATAAAATGTTGGGTCAAATAACCTCCCCCACCCCTCCTATTGCCTTTGGGTTCTAGATCTACAATCCTATGCTGTAAATGATTATTTGCACATTTACCAAGATACTTTAGGAATCATAGACAACATGTCCTTATTCGTGTGGCAGTTAGGTGGCTCAGTGTATAGAGCTCTGGGCTTGGAAGTAGGAAGAGGCATCTTCATGAGTTCCAATCTGACCTCGGATACTAGTTATGTGACCCTGGGCAAGTCATTTTATCCTGTTTGTCTCCTCATCCTTATCTCCTCATCTGGAGAAAAAAATGACAAACCACTCCAGTATCTTTGTCAAGAAAACCCCAAATGGGATCACAAAGAGTAGGATATAACTGAAAATGATTGACTAACAACGAACATTTCTGTGACGTGTTCCTTCAAGAAAGATCCTAGATTTGGAGCAAAGTGAAGGGGCTTGTTGGAGATCACAAAAGTAGTAAGTGGCCATTATGGGCCTTGATCTCAGTCCTGCTTGATTTCAGTCAACAATGTTCTTTTCCTTTGGATCCTCTGCTGTGATACAGTGGGAAAAAACCTGAGACAGAGTCAGAAGCCATAGTTATAAGTTCTATCTGTCACTGATTAACTATGAAACCTCTGGCAAGTTCTGACTTCAGTTTTTTTTTCATCTGTAAAATAGATGATACTTGTTTCATCTCCTGGCTGTCTGACTGCTCAGTCTCCTTCTCTTTCTCCTTTGCTGGATCTTTAACCATGTCATGCTTGCCAGGCATGGGTATCCTCCAAGGTTCTGTCTTGGGGCCCTTTTTCTTCTCCCTCTATACCATTGTACTTGGTGATCTTATCAGCACTCATGGATTCAATTAACATCTCTGTGCAGATGATTCTCATGTTTATTTGTCCAGCCCTCACTTCCGCCCTACAGTCTTGTATCTCCAGTTTCCTATTGGACACCTCAGATTGTATGTCTTGTAGATATCTTAACCTCAACATATTTAGAATTTAACGCTTTATCTCCTCACATCCCTGCCTGCAAAACTCTCCCCTTTTTGTAACATCTCCATTCTTGTCAAAGGTACCACCGTCTTCCCAGTCACCTAAGCTTGCAACCTAGTTATCTTCCTCCACTCCTTACTCTGTCTCACTATATTTATCCTAGTAGTTCTTAAGTTCTGTCAATTCTACCTTTATAACATCTCTCCTATATACCCTCTTCTTTCCTCTGATACTGCCACCATCTTGGATCAGCTCTCTTCACTTCACACTTGGACTATTGCAATAGCCTGTTAGTTGGCCTCCTAACTCAAGCCTCTCCCCTTTACAATCAATCCTTCACTCAGCTGCCAAAGTGATCTTCCTAATGTACGTCTAACCATGTTACCACTCCTCCCTCAGCCGCCATTCAATGAACTCCAGTTGCTTCCTATTATTTCCAACACCAAATAGCAAATCCTTTCTTCTTAGGGTTTGTTTTTATTTTGAGGGCTTTTAAAGCCCTTCATAACTTGACATTTCCTAGTTTTCCAATATTCTTACACCTTACTCCTCTCCATATACTTTTTGATCCAATGACACTAGCCTTTTACTGTTTCTGACATGGGATAATCCATCTCCCAACTCTGGATCTTTTCAATGTCTGTGCTCTATTACTGGAACTCTTTCTTTCTATCTCTGTCTCTGTCTCTGTCTCTCCCAATCTCTGTCTCTGTCTACATCTGTCTGTCTCTGAGTCTTGGAGAGGTTTTGCAACTGATAAGACCTTAGCCATCTAGTCCAAAACGTATTTGAAAAAGGAGACTTTCTATAGCATACCTTAGGCTTTGCTTGAAGACCTCCAATGTGGGGAAAATCATGACTTCACACCAGGATGAAGGAATGGGAAGAGAACTTTAGCAAAAGGATAAGGGTAAATATGTATCCTGGATTTAGAAAGAAAGGAAAAACCTGAAGAACTGTATTAGATACCCATCTTTTAGGGCAAAAGGAAGCTATATTGGAAAAGAAACCAAGTAATCTCAATAAATAGCTTCCTTGCTAGGTCTTGCTTTGAGGAGAAGAGATTCAGCGAGAGGAAAGAAAAGGGAAGGGGGGTGGGAAATCCAAACAAAGTATCTCCTCAAGAAATCCAATATAATAGACCTTCTGTGGGGGGTAGGAAATTGGGGTTAGGGGAGACCAGGGAGGAAATTAAATAATAGCTCCAAATTCCCAGGTGTGGATAGAAATGTGAAACAGTAATGCCTTCTAAGAAAGGAATTCAGGAATGTGTCCTTTGGAGTCTGTGGGAGTGGCAAGTAGTAGTAAGGGCAGCATACTATGGATAGGCAGGGGACAACATGGAAAGTGAAGGATTGCTTCTTAGCCTTTGGGTTAAGGTCAAGTGTAGTCCTAGTGTATTGGATGTAGCAACAGCTAGGGTCTGGGTGGAAATTAGACAGAAAAACAATACTGTGAACTGATGGAAGGAAACAGTCACTGAGAACAGGGTCTAAGATGATCCAAGCCTATGCCATACAGCAGGGATAAGAAGGATGAACAGGGAAAGGATTGAAAAATAGAATTTCAGAGCTTCAAGGGCCACGAGGTCATTTAGTCCCATCCCCTTGACTTATTGTGATTTTGACAATAAGTTTTACTGATACTGTTTATATTTTTTCTGTCATTGTTATTTCTAAACTTATACTGCTCCTCCCTTGTGCACCATTCAATGAGTCTTCCCTTGTAATAAATAAAAAGTTGAGCAAAACCCACTGACACAGAATACTTTTGCTGTATATTCAACATTTTACACTCAGAGTCCCCCACCTCTTTACTGAAAGGTAGAAGGCACATTTCCCTATCTCTTCTTTAGGGTCAGAATCAACCATTACAATTAATTACCCAGGGTTTGACTTCATTTGAGAGGTTTTTTTCATTTACCCTGTTGTATTCATTGCAAGAATCATTTTCTTAGTTCGGCTTATTTCTCTCTGCTTTAGTTCATACAACTCTTCCAATGTCTCTTGGAAATGCTCATAATCATCATTTCTCACCATGTAACAGGTACTATTCTATTTTATTCAAATACCACAATTTGTTCACATGGTCCTCAATGGAAGGGCAACCATTGTTTCTAGTTTTTGACTAGAACGAAAAAAATACTATGAATATTTCAGTATAGAAAGGGTCTTTCTGTCTTGACTTCCTTACAATTTTTTCATTTTGTAGAGAAGGAAACAAACTGAGGCTTAGTGAAATTGAAAGATTGGTACACAGATAGTGTTAGAGTCAGGACTAGAACCCAGATCTCCTGATTTCTAGTCCTTTTCATGACATTATCAATTTGCCATTTTTTCCTCAATGGTCCAGGTTGCCCAGAGTAAGTCTGTACTCAGGCATCTTTTCTGGGGGAACCTCTGAAAAACCAGTTACAACTGATTATAGTCAATCCAGTGGGATGTTAAAGTGCCAAAGATAAATCACTGGCATGGATTCCTCACATGCAGATGTCTGGTCTATTGACAGCTAATAAACATAAATTTATGTATTCAGCAGATGCAGGAGTATATAGGAAGCTCTCAAAATATATTGGAATAGTTCAAACACATAATGCAGGTCACACAGCTCAACTAATGTTTCCCCCTTTTCTTATGAAAGGTGCTAGCCTATAAAAATTAAGTACAGGCAAAATAGATACTAAGGATCTGAGCTGGCCAGTTGCCTTCACTTATTCACAAGTTTTTCTTTTCTTTTTTTAACCTCTTTAATTTTTTTGTATTGATGTTCTTTATCCCCCCCCACTTAATAGTATTTTGTTTTTTCCATTTACATGTAAAGATAGTTTTCAATATTCACTTTTGTAAATTTTGAGTTCTAAATTTTTTTCTGTCTCCCTCTTCTCCCTGCTCCCCAAGATGGCAAGCAATCTGACATAGGCTATGCAGATACAATCATATTAAACATACTTTTACTTAGTCATGTTGTGAAAGAAGGATCAGAGCAAAAGAAGAAAATATGAGAAAGAAAGAAAACAAAAACAAAACAAATAAAAAAGAGAAAATAGTATGCTTTGCATACTGCATTCAGACTCCATAGCTCTTTCTATAGATGTGGTTGGCATTTTCCATCATGAGTCTTTTGGAATTGTCTTCGATCATTGTTTTGCTGAAAAGAGATAAGTCTATCAAAGCTGATCATTGCACAATGTTACTGTTACTGTGTACAACGTTCTCCTGGTTCTGCTCACTTCACTTAGCATTGGTTCATGTAAGTACAGGTTTTTTCTGAAATCTGCCTGCTCATTTTTTCTTATAGCACAATACCACAGTACCACAACTTGTTCAGCCATTTCACAATTAATGTAAAATTTTTTAAGGAAAGAAATGATAAGAGTCAGAAATGACAGCAAGAAATGAGGCAGGTTGCTGTGGCTTTGCCTAAATACTAAGGACTCATTCCCATCTTCAACCACATTGCCAGAGAACTCTACCATGTCATCAGTTCATCCATCAACAGGCACTGATTCTAAGACTACTGTGTACCAGGCAGGGATTAACCAATTTCCACTCACAAGGCACTGATATTCTAATGATGGGGTCTTGATAGAACATACCCCATAGCTCATATGTCAGGGCTGGATGAAGCATCCCAACATGTTACTCATAATCTCTCATATTCATCACTTTTTGTGAAACAATGACATTCCATTACATTCAGATATCTTGATTTACCCATTGCCCAATCAAAGTATATCTGCTTTGTTTCCAATTTTTTCTCCTAAAAAGTACTGCTATGCATTTTTTGACATTTAAAATTACATTCCACATGGATAGATATATATGCCTATTTATATATATATATGTGTGTGTATATATGAATATATTTATACATGCATGCATAGATATAGATATCTGTATATATAAATATATTTTATATAACAGAGAAAGAGAGAGAGAAAGAGAGAGAGAGAATTTGCTCATCCTTGTTTTCTCAGTTCATCTCCTTTACTCTGACTTCACTTACTACCATGCCCAGCCTTGGCCCCATTTGGTTGAATTCAAAAAGCTTTTACTATAGCATACCAAATATAAGGCTCTGACATTGTGCACTAGTGTTCCAGGTAAAGTTCTAGGAAAAAAAAGACAAAATAGAGAAAGCATACCTGTCCTCAAGGAGCTTACCATTTTAATGATTCAATAACCACTTCCTTAGAAGTTTTTGTGCTTTAAATTTAGTTATTCTCAGCCTGCAAATCCCCAGCTCTGGCTAGCTTCCACCATGCTATTTCTCTGTGTTCTTATGCTGCACTGGAGAAAGTCACTTACTCAAGCTGATTTCACTCATACAATCCATCAGAGTGTGCAGCCTGCTCTCAGTCCTTACTGCTACTTAGAAACCTTCTATTCCACTCATTAAAAAGAGAGAGAGAAAGAGAGGAAGAAAGGAAGGAAGAGGCTAAAAAGAATCACTGTGACTTTTTATATAGGTGACTAGTGAATCATTATCCTCACATAAATCTACCACAAGAGACCCACCCAAAATACAAGAGGTTTTCCTTGATTTCTCCTCAGATTAGAAGGGACAGCACTCTAGCTGTCCACTTGTCAGTCCTCCCTATAAACATGTGGCTGTCCATCTTTTCTTCTTAGAATATAGTTCCTCGATGATATCTATTATTCCTCTCCAGGCTGCACTTCTGACTCCCCAGATTTTTTTCTACCCTGAATGCCACTGAAAATTTCCATTATGGAGGTTCCTTTGAGCTTTTCACCCTCTTTCTCCAATTTGGCCAATTCCTCCCAGAACCTCCATTTTAAGGAGGATACCTAGGCCAGCTATGTCTTCATTTTACTCTAGGCTATATTGATGACTCTCTGGACTTTCTGTGCCATGACCTCCTCTTTTCAGCTTCCTTTCATGTGATATCTTCCCCCATTAGAAAGTATGTCTTATGAGGGTTGTTCTCTCTGCTTGCATTTTTATCCCCAACACTTAGTACGTTGCCTAGCGCACGGTACATGTTTAATAAATGCTTGTTGACTTGACTTAACTCATTGTTTTCTCTAAGGTTCCTCCTTGGTTTTATTCTGCAGCCTATTCACATACTCTATGTTTCTCTCCATTGACCTTTGGATGACAGTCATTTTTATTCTTTGGAGACTGTGGTGTTGTATCTCTTGCAGCCATGTCACAACATCAACAGAATCTTGGCGTTAAGAATATGGACTTTTCTCAATTGGGGAATGACTAAACCAAATGTGATGTATAAACGTAATGAATTATTCCTGTGCTATGAGAAACAAAAACTATGAGAGAAGCTGGGGAAGAGTTACCTGAACTGATTTAAAATGAAGTAGAACCAGAAAACAACATACACAATGGCTACACCAAAGTAGAGAGAAGGAACACTGACAGAGTGATCAAAACTTCATACTTTGAAATTATAACAACCAAACTTGAGCCCAAAGAAGAAATATGAGAAGTTCTACCTTCCTGTTTTTTTGGTAAAAGTTTGTGTGTGTGAGGGGGGAGGTAGGGAGGAGATTGTGGTTAATTGTGTATGTGAAAAACTGCATAAAATGTCAGCCTTTTTGGAATATGTTGGTTAGTATTTCTGAACTGCTCCCCAGCTCCAAGTTTTTTGAGTATAAGAGATGGCTTTCTGGAAGAGGAATAACACTAGTAAATGGAGAGGATATAAAAAAACCCCAAAAGATATAATTTAAAGTTACTTTTTAAATGGTGAACCTTTCTTTCTAGGAGAAGGTTGGGGTCATTAAATTAGCTTTTCCATTTCCTGATGGCAATTCAGCCTGCTCTCCTATTTAATTTTCACGCAACTTATTATTTATTTGTACTGTCTGTCTAACATATACATACTGATGGACAGGTACTATACCTTATCCATCCAGATACATCGTAATCTGGGCAATAGATATCTACTTAGTCTTCTTTTGTGGATGCTAAGTTCAAATTCTTTTAAGGTATTCTACCAATAACTTCCAGGAAGTTCTGTAGTATTCCAGAATTTTATTCAAACAGTATAATGTTATCCACAAACATCCGGCGCATCTTGAAAGACCTCACTATACACAGAGATTGCTGCGGATTATGCGTTGGATCTCCTCTCCTATCATGGTGAATACCTGTGGTGGGCGTGTCTCTCGGTTTTATCTTGCACAGCATCTGACATGCTGCCAACAACTTTCTCTTTTTGGATATCTTAGTTACTAAAACACCATAATCTTTTGGTTCTCCTCTCTGACTACTCCAATTGTTTCTTCCATTTTTCCAGTTTATTCTTAATCCCTAAAATCAGCTTTGTTTTTGGCCCTACATCTTTTTTTCCCCTGTTATTTCTTCCCCAGACATCTGAAATAATTTCATGGCTTCAACTATTGCCTCTCTCTCTCTCTGTCTGTCTCTGTCTGTCTCTGTCTCTCTCTCTCTCTCTCTCTCTCTCTCTCTCTGTCTCTCCCCATATCTTTTGGCCCAAACCTGCATATGCTAATGTATCCAAGGCACCTTTACTTGGATGTTCAATTGTCACATGAAAGTTAACGTGTGTAAAGCATCCCCCCTCACCACCAAGTTTACTCTTCTTTCTGATCACTATTTCTGTCAGTTTCAATGTTTGCTCAATCCCCATGTTTAAAACTTTAGCATTTTCTCTAACACCAGACTCCTCCCACGTCCTATTGCTCCTGTCTCTGTCATATCTCTCAAAAGCATTTATTTCTCTCTATTCCCACTACGACCATCTTAGTTAGACCACCTTTAATTAGCTCTTGCTTAGACTGTTACAACAGTCTCCTGACAGGTCTTCCCACATCCACTCTTTCCATCTCCCCAATTCATCTTGCATACCATTTCTTGATGAATGTTGTACCTGGGCCAACCCTTCCCCTCACATGTGGGACCCTATCCCATACTCTATGATCCTAATTACTTCATATTCAAGATACTCTAGAGGTCCACAACCCACTCAAAGCAATGTATTTCCACCTAGGCATTTCTTTTTCTCTTTAGTTAAGCAGAGGACAATGAGTTCAAAGCAAAGGCATTTGGTGAAATAGCATAGTAAGAAAATTTTCAGCAAAACATTTCTTCTACAACTTCTGGGCAGTGTGCCCCATAAATATATACATCATTAGCATGAAGAATGAGTATGCATGTGAGAGGTTAACACATGGGCACTGTGTATGGAAAGGCAGTTCCCATTTCTGAAGCTGCAGGATCACTGGTGTTTTTCTTTTTTTAGTGATGGAATTGTTTTTCTCTCAGTAGACACTCTCCCTACTGAGTGTGGTATCTCAATTAGACACATTTTTTTACTGGTCCTATCTGATCTAGTGGTGACAACTGGGAACGTAGCATCCCCTGGTCTACGATGATGGCTATGCAATGTAGACTCTCGGCTGGCATTTTGTTTGTCAGTCTCATACTCTCAGCTGAATGTTGCTCTGGTGTAGTCTCTGTTGAGTTCTACTTCCTTATTATTACCTCCTGGATTCATCCCTCCAGGGCTACCCCAAGGCATCTCAACTTCAGTTGATTAGAGTGTAGTGGCTATAACCTGTTCTTGATGAGGGAGGGCAGATAGCTCTTTAATAACAGCTATCATACGCAACTAACAAAATCTCCAGGGAACTTGTCCCTAGGCTATGATTAAATCTTTTATTTTCTAGACCTAAGTCCCAGGAGTGATCAAAATGTTCTATTACAGATAACTAACTTTGGGTTAGATACTCATATACTCCTAAAATCCTCTCTATTTTGCCTGTAAATGAGTTTTGGTCAGAATAAAAGGTAATTCAAGGAGGCAAGGTCATTGTTCTTACTTACTTGGTCCAAATTCCTTTCTTTATCAAGAATATCTATCAATAATAGATAAGCCTGATTGTTTTGTTGCCATAATTTGGCCAATTTTTACTCTCAATCTTTCTATATTCTCAAACCTCACTTTTCCTGAATACTTTCACTGGTGCCACAGAAATCTGTAGTCCTGGCAAATTATCTGAAGTCATCTGTAAGCATACATCATAAGCAACATAAATTAATAGAATACACCGAGTTGTAGAATATAATGTACATGGAGATACCTAATTTTTGAAATGACCATAGATCTGTTTACAACTAGCATTAGTGCATGCTTTGAACCTAACATGTAGCTTGTAATCAATAATATATAGGACAATATGGCATGTTATAAAGTAAGGGCAAATCTCAATGCAATACAGAAGATATATATTATATGATAATCAGAGCAGAGAAAGAGATAGCCTCAGACCTCAGAGGAGCTAAGCCATAGCCCTGAGGAGATAATTCCTGATGTTTCTCCTAGATATTCCTTTCTACCCGAATTTGTTAGACCTTGTACTGTAGTAATTGTGAGGACTGAAGATGCAGAACATCTTGCTGTTAGTGATTTGAGATATTCTTAAAAAGAATCTTTCTTTAGCCTATACTGGGGTTAGGCCTCTGTTGGTTGGGTGAGAAGGGGTATCCATATATGTAACCCTGTGAAAATCCTTTAACCACTCAGTGTAGTAAGCAATTCTCTGAGGCTGAAAGTAGTAGAGAGTGCCAACCTACATCGGTAGAGGAATTGGCCTTATTTAAGAAATTCCTATATCAATGAAATCAAAGGTCTAGACTCTATCCCCATAATACAGTTGATAAGTGGCAAAATCCTATCTCTTGGATTCTTTTGGCTCTCAGTTCAGCATTTTTCTATTAAAGCCATGCTGCCCTTAAAGGATTCAAAGACAGTGGAGGTGGAGGTGGGGGTGGTGAGGTACAGAGAAAAACTTTTGAGAGGCGAGAAAGAGATGTGGAATGTGTGAGAGGTGGGGACAGGTTCGGGAGCTTCAATACATTAATGCACATCTAGACGGCAGGATGAGGGTACTGACCCTCTTGGCATTGACATTAAAAAATAGGAAGAGAAGGATTTGGAGTAGAAGTTTGGAAGCTGAATTTTACCGTTGCATAATCTTTCTGAAGACTGGTTCTGATCATAATCTTTAAAGTGGAACGAACTATATAAAGCCTATAGCCAGCCTCCAAAGTGCCAGGCTGCTAGGTTGAGTTCTGAGAGGCTCTGGACTTTTCCTCTCTTGCTCTGTACCATAACAAAGGATACCTCATTGGCCACTAGACAAATTTCCCATTGCTTTCTGAGAATCCCCATTCTAAGATATTTACCTTACAAGTATGCAGTTAGGCACTGGATATGGAGTCATAAAGGGCAGTTAAGTGGCACAGTGGATAAAGTGCCAGGCCTGGAGTTAACCAGACCTGAATTTAAATCCAGACTCAGATACTTATTAGCTGTGTGACCCTGAGTAAGTCACTTAACCCTATTTCCCTCAGTTTCCTCATCAGTAAGATAAACTGGAGAAGGAAATGACAAATCACTCCCGTATCTTTGCCAAGAAAACCCCAAATGGGGTCATGTAGAGTCAGACACAACTCAACAACATAAATGGAGTCATAAGATCTGGGTTTGAATCCAGGCCCTATTACTACTGATTATCTTAGATAAGTCTTCTCTTCTTTCTGGGCTTCAATTTCTTCATCTGCAAAATGTGGTCAGCTAGACATGGCTATGGGTCATGTTTTAGGAATTTCCAGTAGGTTGGTGCAGTTGGATCATAAAGTGTGTGAGGGGAGAGTAGTGTATGATGGTTGATTATGAAAAGTTTTAAGTGCTAAACATAATACTTAATAGTTGATGCAGGAGGCAACAGAGAACCAGTGGAATTTACTGAGCAGGGCAGTGGACTCTGTGTGTGTGTGTGTGTGCGTGTGTGTGTGTGTGTGAGATGATCAAACCTACGCTTTAGAAAAATCACCTTGACAGGTGAACAGAGATTGGATTTGGGGGTAGGCAGAGGAGAAACTTGAGGCAAGGAGACCAATTAGAAGGTAATTGCAATAATCCTGACAGGAGGGGATGATGTCCCGAATTAGAGTTGTGACTGTGTGAGTAGAGAGAAGGATTCAGCTGCGAGAGATGATGTGAAGGTAGAAAAACCAACTTAGGGGATGGTTGGGGTATGGGGGCGTGACTTAGAGTGAGGAGTCAAGGATGATACTAAAATTGTAGGCCTAGGTGACTGAAAGCATGCTGGTGCTCTTGACAGAAATAAGGGGAAGGATTTGGGAGGAGCAGATACTGATTTTGGTTTTGAACACATTGAGTCTGAGATGCCTATGGTATTTCTACCTCATTGTGTCAAAGAAGCAGCTGGAGATTAAGTACTGTTGTTGAGTCATTTCAGTCTTGTCCAACTCTGTGATCCCATTTGGAGATTTCTTGGCAAAGATACTGGAGTGATTTGCCATTTTCTTCTCCAGCTCATTTTACAGATGAGGAAACTGAGGCCAACAGGGTTAAGTGACTTGCCTAGAGTCACACAGTTAGGAAGTTAAGCGTCTGAGGTCAGATTTTAATTCAGGAAGGTGAATCTTTCTGACTTCAGGCCTGGCACGTTATCCACTGAGCCAGCTAGCTGACCCTGGAACCAGCAATGCATGACCATAATATTGCAGAAACTGGGCTTCTACATCCCTTCTGCATCACAGGGTTTAGTGTGCAGTGTCCCCGCAATCTGGAAAATCCATGTAAAATATTTTTGGCCCTCCCTTCATACCAGTGAAGTCTGATTTTTTTCTTTCTTTTATGCAGTGTTTATAGTACCTTACTGTAAAATTTGGGTTAAGTATTTGGTCATAGACTCTGTGTCATCTGTTAGCCTTCATATGTTGTCTGTGGCTTCTACAAAACTCCCTCCAAATTCCCATTTAATTTCTTATGCTAATCCATGATTTGTCTCAAAATCTTGATGAGGAAAGTCTGGATGTGGAAGGGATAAATGTATAGATCTGGGAATCATCTGCAAAGGTTCTTGCTTGCTCCAGATCATAAGACCTTAAACTCCTAAATATGCAAATCACCCTGCTGCTAGAGGGCATCCCTGCCCTCAAAATGTTTATAATCCAAATCTTCATGGTTTAGTGTCTAGGACATGCCTAGATTAAATCTGAATATCTTGCCCAGTATGGTCCCTTTCATCAGTCTCAGCTTTAACCCATCAGTTACCTTCCTTTGGGCTTCTCCCGCAGTCTCTCTGCATCCCCATTCATCACTGCCCAGGCCAGCAGTTCCCCCACCCCTCCCCTCCAACCCCCCAGTGGAGATTGGCTGTTCCTTGAACTTTCAGTATTGGTTCGATTTCCTCTAGTGGTACCACATGCTGCTATGCAAACATAACATGGGGTCCAGACGAACAAAGGAACATGTGTGTTGCACACCATCCCCCTATCACGGGAGAGTCAGAGCTCAGCCAGGAGAAGGAAGGGTAGACCTGCATGCTATAATTTTTCACTGCAGTTTAAACACTGTAAGGCCCTCCAGGGAGGGACAGGCCGGGTTGGGGTGGGGGTTGCAGAGAGAGAGGAAGAAAAAGTTGGAGTTTCTTCTTCTCAGGATTGCTCTGGAAATAGCAAATGAATGGACACTGCAGAATCCATCTCCCCTGAAGCTGCTAAGATTTTATTTCACCTCTGGCAAGATTCACAGGGACACATTCTTAAAAGATCATTCTCCCTGGGAGTAGACAGAGGGAGGGAGGCTGGCACTATATACAGCTGTCAGAATGTTTCAGATAGGAGACCAGGCACATCTGGAAACACCAATCTAGGGTTGGCGGGCTCACGGAGAGATCCTGAAACACAACAATGTAATGGCAAACAGTAATTGCATTAGGATTAGTTATCTCCTCTGTCTCTTTTGATTAGTAAAAATGCCTCCATCCGAGGAGGGGGCTGGAGAGGACTGGATTTAACAGACTATGTTAATAGAATGGTTTCACCCAATTCACTGCCCCTGACCTCTCCTTCCTTTCCTGAGCTTTACCCAGAGGTTTACAAAATCTTCCATCTAGGAAAGAGTCTAATGAAAATGGGGCGGTAGACAGCTCAGTTATCCAAAGGAAGGCACCATTTTGTATTTTCTGACTGAGGGGATGAGTTGGAATTCCTGTGTCCTTTTCTGGCCTTACTGCTTCAATATAAGAGGCAGCTCACTTTGCTGTGGGTTTCAAGGTCATAGGATCATATATTTAAATCTAGAAGGAACCTTAGAGGCCCTTGAGTCTAATTCTTTTCACAGATGAGGAAACTGAGGCACAGAGAGGTATATCTATGGTGGAACTTAAACCTAACTCTCTCTGACTCCAAGTCCAGTTATTTTCTTCACAACTTCCCCGTGAGGAGGAGGGCATAGATATTATCCTACTCACTTTTCAGATGAGAAAATGGAAGCTCAACTATATTTACTTTGAGTTACTTAGCAAGAAAGAGTCGATAGTGAAATTCAAACTCATGCCTTTCACTGTAGTCCACTGTCTCTGTAGACTCCCCTTCCTGCCCTCATGTTCAGGACTTAAGGTGAAGAGGAGAACTGACAATCATTCATTGGATTCAGGCTTTGTAATCAGTCAACTCAGGAATGTGGGACTTATTTTCCCACTCCAACTTTAGGTGATCAGGTAAGCATGAGGAAGGGAATGGGTGGAGAAAGAAGTGGGAGAGAGATCATCATTACCCTTGCTTTATCCATCAGCAAAATGGGGGCAAACCCCCCTGTTCTCTCAGAGGGAGATAATTAAGGTTCCCTTAACCCTCTCTGAAAGGGCTAGCACAAGTGCAAAGCTGTATCATAATTAAGAAATGTATCAAACCCCATGCAAGACTAATTGCTGTGAAAATTTGATTGAGGCCTGTGAGGACAAGATTTCCCTTAATGGGCTACATCGCAAGGGGCTATTTAATACTCTTCAGGGATCTTCCCCTATTCACATCACAGCGTCAGGGATCTCATTGCAACCCATTAAGCACAGTGCACAGTTCTTCAGAGGAAGTGCGCCCTGGCTCTCCTTAAATCATTATTTTCAAAATGGAAGAATTGCTCAGAGTTCAGGGTTCAGGCTTAGAAATGTCAGAAACAGGGTTTTATTTGTTTCCATCTCGTATAATGAATTGTCCTAAAAAATGATGAAATAATTAAAATGCCAAGTACCACATATTACATTAGCTTTTCCAAATGTTGAATTAGGCTGTTATAAGAGGAAGATTTCAAAGCCACAAATGTTAGAGATTTGGGGCACTTAGGATTCCCACAGAAACCACCCATCTAGGGAGAACATGGTACAGATGCACTAACTTGTGACTGGGTCTGAGGGAGGCTGGAAGGTTTGGCAGGTCCTGGGAATGTAGGTCGTGTTCCTCACAGTGGTATTTTAATGAGCTTTGGGATATTCAGACCTTTGAGCCACTTAGGTATAGCCCAAGAAAATCTAGACCACCAGGTATGAGCTCCCTCAGACTAATGATGTTAGAACTGCAAGGGACTTGACAGATCATCTGATTCAAATCTTTCCTTTTACAGATGAGAAAATTGAGACCTAGAGAAATAAAGCTACTTACCTAAAGTATATATCTATTGAGTATCAGAATCAAAATTCAAATTCAATGTTCCCCCCTCCCAAAAATACTCTCTTCCCTATTTTATGTCCTTTGTAACTTAACCTATGTCCATCCATCAGGTTGCTGCTACCTCTGACTGCCAGGGGCCCACCACCTCAGGCATAGATACACCAGGGAGACTCAGAATGTATTGCGAAGGATGCAGTGGTGACAATATTTCTTGACACAGCACCTTTGCTGCCCAGTCTTTTGGAGGATGCTATGTCTAAAATCGCTGGTATGTCTGAAGCCCTAGAGCAGTGGTGGGCAACCTGTGGCTTTGAGGTCCTTGAGAGTGGCCTTTTGACCGAGTCCAAGTTTTACAGAACAAATCCTTTTATTAAGGGGATTTGTTCAGTGAAATTTGAATTCAAAGGGCAGCACTTGAGGACCTAGAGGGTCACATGTGGCCTTGAGGCTGTAGGTTCCTCAACCCTGGGCTAGCGTTTCTCCCCAGGGACACACAACACAGGGGAACACAAATTCACAGGGAGAGTCATCTAGGTAAACATATCCCCTGCCTCCTCTCCCCCTCCTCGCATGCCCCCCTCCCCGGGGCTTTCCCTTGCTAGCCCTCAGTCATGGAATAAGAACCAATTTATTTTTATTTTTTTTAATATAAATTTATTTAACTTTTTACATTCATTTTCACAAAATTTTGGGTTCCAAATTTTCTCCCCATTTCTCCCCTCCCCCCATCCCAATACACCAAGCATTCTAATTTCCCCTATCACCAATCTGCCCTCTCTTCTATCCTCCCTCCCTTCTCTTGTCCCCATCTTCTCTTTTGTCCTGTAGGGCCAGATGACTTTCTATTCCCCATTAACTGTATTTCTTATTTCCTAGTAGCAAGAACAATACTCAACAGTTGTTCCTAAAACTTTGAGTTCCAAATTCTCCCCATCCCTCCCTCCCCACCCATTCCCTTTGGGAAGGCAGGCAATTCAATATAGGCCATATCTGTGTAGTTTTGCAAATGACTTCGAAAATAGTCGTGTTGTGTAAGACTAACTATATTTCCCTCCACCCTATCCTGCCCCCCATTGTTTCTATTCTCTCTTTTGATCCTGTCCCTCCCTGAGTGTTAACTTCAAATTGCTCCCTCCTTCCATTGCCCTCCCTTCCATCATCCCCCCCACCCTGCTTATCTCCTTCTTCCCCACTTTCCTGTATTGTAAGATAGGTTTTCATACCAAAATGAGTGTGCATTTTGTTCCTTCCTTTAGTCGAATGTGATGAGAGCAAACTTCATGTTTTTTTTCTCAGCTCTCCTCTTTTTCCCTCCACTAAAAAGATCTTCTGCTTGCCTCTTGAATGAGATGTAACTTACCCCATTCCATTTCACCCTCTCTCCTCCAACTACATTTTTCTCTCACCATTTACCTTAATTTCTTTTAAGATATGATCCCATCCTATTCAGTTCACTCTGTGCTCTCTCTCTCTGTGTGCGTGCATGTGTGTATGTGTGTGTGTGTGTGTACGTATGTATGTGTGTGTGTATGTGTGTGTGTGTGTGGTCCTACCAACTACCCAGATACTGAAAGTTTTAAGAGTTACAAATATTGTCTTTCCATGTAGGAATGTAAACAGTTCACCTTTGGTAAGTCCCTTATGACTTCTCTTTCCTGTTTGCTTTTTCATGCTTCTTCTCATTGTTGTATTTGAAGGTCAAATTTTCTTTTCAGCTCTGGTCTTTTCATCAAGAATGCTTGAAAGTCCTCTATTTCACTGAAAGACCATATTTTCCCCTGAAGTATTATATTCAGTTTTGCTGAGTAGGTGATTCTTGGTTTTAGTCCTAGTTCCTTTGACTTCTGGAATATCTTATTCCACGCCCTTTGATCCCTTAATGTAAAAGCTGCTAGATCTTTTGTTATCCTGATTGTATTTCCACAATATTGGAATTGTTTCTTTCTAGCTGCTTGCAACATTTTCTCCTTGACCTGGGAATTCTGGAATTTGGCCACAATGTTCCTAGGAGTTTCTCTTTTTGGATCTCTTTCAGGCAGTGATCAATGGATTCCTTCAATATTTATTTTGCCCTCTGGTTCTAGAATATGAGGGCAGTTTTCCTTGATAATTTCATGGAAGATGATGTCTAGGCTCTTTTTTTGATCATGGCTTTCAGGTAGTCCCATAATTTTTAAATTGTCTCTCCTGGATCTGTTTTCCAGGTCAGTTGTTTTTCCAAGAGATATTTCACATTCTCTTCCATTTTTTCATTCTTTTGGTTTTGTTTGGTGATTTCTTGGTTTCTCAGAAAGTCATTAGCCTCCATCTGTTCTCTTCTAATTTTGAAAGAGCCATTTTCTTCAGTGAGCTTTTGAACCTCCTTTTCCATTAGGCTAATTCTGCTTTTGAAAGCATTCTTCTCCTCATTGGCTTTTTGAACCTCTTTTTGCCAATTGAGTGAGCCTATTTTTCAAGGTGTTATTTTCTTCAGCATTTTTTTGGGTCTCCTTTAGGAAGATGTTGATCTGCTTTTCATGCTTTTCTTGCATCTCTCTCATTTCTCTTCCCAGTTTTTCCTCTACCTGTCTAACTTGATTTTCAAAATCCTTTTTGAGCTCTTCCATGGCCTGAGCCCATTGGATATCTGTTTTGGATGTTTGGGATACAGAGGCCTTGGCTTCTATGTCTTTCCCTGATGGTAAGCATTGTTCTGCCTCATCAGAAAGGAAAGGAGGAAACATCTGTTCACCAAGAAAGTAACCTTCTGTGGTCTTATTTTTTTGCCTTTTCTGGGCATTTTCCCAGCCAGTTACTTGACTTATGAGATTCCTCTCCACCCCCACCTAGATCCGCCCAGCTAGTGCTTGGGGTCTGAGATTCAAATGCTGCTCCCCAGCCTCATGGCTTTCAGCAGGGGGCACGGCTGCTATTCAATGTGAGCTTAAGTTCTGGTGCTCAGGTGGGGGCAGGGCCGCCTCCCAGGCTCAGTTCCCTCAGGGGTTTTATGTGGACACCTTCAGTAATAGCCCTGAGCTCCTGACTTGTCCGGGAGCTCCTGGCCACCACTGCCTCTGCCACTGCCTCCCAAGGGGGCCTGTGTTCTGGAGACACCTCGCTCCCCTCTCGGCCAGCCCAGAAGTCTCTCTCACTGACCTGTAGTGCCTGTGGGTGGAGGGAACTTCGTGGCCACCAGAGGTTCTGTCCCTGAAGCCTGATCGGATCTGCTACTCTGGGGGCCACGGGGCCAGGGCAGGGGAGGGCTCTGCTGTCCAGTGTGCAACGGACCTTTGGGGTGAGTTTTTCAGGGCTCTCTGGAATGGAAATCTCCTCTACTGTGTTGCTGCATGGCTTCCACTGCTCCAGAATTTGTGGGGAGTTCTTTTTTCAAGAAATTTATGGGTTGTGGGTTCGGAGCTAGCATATGTGAGTCTTTCTACTCTGCCATCTTGGCTCCTCCCCATAAGAACCAATTTAACCATGGCCTAGAAACTTGTGTTCTCTCTTTGTTTCTCTTGGCTGCCCACGGGAGGGGGAAGGATGTAGGAAGTGAGTCTGATGCCTTTGTTAGGGCTGTTGGACTTTCTGCCCAGCAGATCAATTCCTCTGCCTTCCTGACTGTGATAACACCATACTCCCTTTTCCTTTTGTCTCAGAGTAAGAGGCAGCTTTCTTATTTCCAAGGCTCTTCTTTTCACTTATGACCTCAGCCTCAAACCCTCTGACCCCTCCTGGGCTGGAGTTTCCTCAATCATCCTCTCTCACTCTACAGTCTTCATTTTCTCCCTTTCTACAAGATCCTTCTTGACTGCCTTTATGTCCAGATTTCCTTTATGTTGAAAAGGAAAACGTTCATTTGACTCCCTGCTCCCTGCCTCTTACCATTTCCTGATCTTTTTACTTCCAGGATTCTTTTTTTTAATTAATTAATTAATTTTTATTTTTTTGGTGTTCTACAATCTCTTCCTTAAAATTAAGATTTTATTCCCCCCCACCTTTGCCCTACTACCCCCTCCTTCCCCATGACAGCATACAATTCTGTATAGGTTCTACAAATACTTTCTTATTGAGTACATTTTCACAATAGTCATGTTATATAGTCAAACTAAAATAAATGGAAGAAATCATATAACAAATCAAAACATAATACACTAAAACCTACACATATACAAACATGATCTGCTACATTTTGCGAGTGACTTCCATATTTCTTTCTCTGAGTGTGGAAGACATTTTGTGTTAGAATACTATCATTGGGATTTTTTTTTTTTAGGAAGTTCTTGCGTTATTACGAAGTTCCAAGTCTACCAGAAAAAACTCTCGCACACTGTGGTTGTTGCTGTGCACAAGGTTCTCCTGGTTCTGTTCCTTTCACTCAGCATCAGATCATATAAGTCCTTCCAGGACTCCTTGAAGTCTTCTTGTTCATCATTTCTTATGGCGCAATACTACTCCATTACATTCATGTACCATAATTCATTAAGCCATTCCACAATTGATAGGCATCCCCTTGATTTCCAGTTCTTGGCTACCACAAAGAGTGCTGCTATAAATATTTTTGTACATGTGGGACCCTTTCCCATTTTTATGATCTCTATTGGGGATACAATCCTAGTAGCAATATTACTGGGTCAAAGGGTATGCACATTTTTGTAGCCTTTTGGGCATAGTTCCAAACCGTTCTCCAGAATGATTGGATGAGCTCGCAGGTCCAACCAACAATGAATTAGTGTTCCAACTCTCCCACATCCTCTCCAGCATTTATCATTTTCTTGGTCTGTCATATTTGCCAATCTTATAGGTGTGATGTGGTATCTCAGAGTTGTTTTGATTTGCATCTCTCTAATCAGTAGTGATTTAGAACACTTTTTCATATGATTATAGATATCTTTAATTTCTTTCCCTGAAAATTGCCTGTTCATATCCTTTGACCATTTATCAACTGGGGAATGACTTGTATGGTTGTACATTTGAGTCAGTTCTCTATATATTCTAGAAATGAAGCCTTTATCCCTGAGCTTAGCCATAATTTTTTCCCCCAATTTACTACATCCCTCCGAATTTTGGTTGCATCGGGTTGGTTGTGCAAAAATTTTTCAGTTTAATGTAATCAAAATTATCTATTTTGCATTTCATAATGTTTTCTATTGCTTCTTTAGTGAAAAATTCTTCCCCTCTCCATAAATCTGATACACTATTCCTTGCTCCTCCAGTTTATTCATGGTATCAATCTTTATACCTAAATCATTGTACCCATTTGGACTTTATTCTTGTGTACAATGTCAGGCATGGGTCTATACCTAATTTTCGCCACACTGTTAACCAGTTTTCCCAGCAATTTTTGTTGAACAGTGATTTCTTATCCCAGAAACTGGGGTCTTTGGGTTTATCAAACAGGAGGTTGCTATATTCCTTGCCTACTGTGTCTTGAGTGCCAAGTCTATTCCATTTGTCTACCCCTCTGTTTCTTAGCCAATACCAAGTGGTTTTGATAATTGCTGCTTTATAATACAATTTGAGGTCTGGTAGCGTTAGGCCACCTTCCCAGGCATTTCTTTTCATTAGTCCCTTTGATATTCTGGACCTTTTGTTATTCCAAATGAATTTTGATATTATTTTATCCAGCTCTAGAAAATAATTATCTGATAGTTTAATTGGTGTGGCACTAAATAAGTAAGTTAATTTAGGTAGAATTGTCATTTTTATTATATTAGCTCAGCCTACCCCTGAACAATTGATGTTTTTCCACTTACTTAAATCTGACTTTATTTGTGCAAAAAGTGTCTTGTAATTGTGTTCATATAATCCCTGGGTTTGTCTTGGCAGGTAAACTCCTAAGTATTTTTCAGTGTCTACCCTAGCTTTAAATGGGATTTCTCTTTCCATTTCTTGGTGTTGGACTTTGTTGCTAATATATAGGAGTGCAGAAGATTTGTGTGGGTTTATTTTGTAACCTACAACTTTGCCAACGTTGTTTATTATTTCAAGTAGTTTTTTACTTGAATCTCTGGGATTTTCTAAGTATATCATCATATCATCTGCAAAGAGTGATAACTTAGTTTCTTCTTTGGCTATTTTTATTCCTTCAATTTCTTTATCTTGCCTAATTGCTACAGCTAACATTTCTAGTACTATATTGAATAATAGTGGTGATAATGGACATCCGTGTTTCACCCCTGACCTTATTGGAAATGCATCTAGCTTATCCCTAAATACTGCTTATTATTTTATGGAAAGTTCCCTTTATTCCTATGTTCTCCAGTGTTTTTAATAGGAATGGGTGTTGTATTTTGTCGAAAGCTTTTTCTTCATCTATTGAGGTAATCATGTGGTTTTTGTTAGTTTTGTTGTTGATATGATCAATAATGCTAATAGCTTTTCTGATATTGAACCAGCCCTGCATTCCTGGTATGAATCCTACCTGATCATAATGTATTATTTTCGTGATTAAATGCTGTATTCGTTTTGCTAAAATCTTGTTTAAAATTTTTGCATCTATATTCATTAGAGAAATTGGTCTATAATTTTCTTTCTCTGTTTTGTCTCTTCCTGGTTTGGGTATCACAACCATATTTGTATCATAGAAAGAATTTGGGAGGACTCCTTCTTCCCCAGTTTTCAAAAATAGTCTATATAGTATTGGAATTAACTGTTCTTTAAAGGTTTGATAGAATTTACTTGTGAATCCATCTGGTCCTGGAGATTTTTTCCTAGGGAGTTCATTTATGGCTTGTTCAATTTCTTTTTCTGAGATGGGGTTGTTTAGGTATTCAAATTCCTCTTCTGTTAATCTGGGCAATTTGTATTTTTTAAAATATTCATCCATCTCGTTTAGATTATCGAATTTGTGGGCATAAAGTTGGGCAAAGTAATTTCTAATTATTGTTTTAATTTCCTCCTCATTGGAGGTGAGTTCACCCCTTTCATTTTTGATACTAGCAATTTGGTTTTCTTCTTTCTTTTTTTTTAAAATCAAATTGAACAAAGGTTTATCAATTTTATTGGTTTTTTCATAAAACCAACTATTGGTATTATTTATTAATTCAATAGTTTTCTTAATTTCATTTTTATTAACCTCTCCTTTGGTTTTCAGTATTTCTAATTTGGTATTTTCTTGGGGATTTTCAATTTGTTCTTTTTCTAGCTTTTTCAGCTGCATGTTCAAGTCATTGATCTCCTCTTTCTCTATTTTATTTATGTAGGCATTCAAAGATATAAAACTTCCCCTAAGAACTGCTTTTGCAGTATCCCATAAGATTTGGTAGGTTGTCTCATTATTGTCATTCTCTTGAATGAAGTTGTTGATTGTTTCTATGATTTCTTCTTTAACCCATTCCTTCTTTAGGATTAGATTATTTAGTTTCCAATTGATTTTTGCTTTATCTTTCCATGGCTTTTTATTATATATAATTTTTATTGCATTATGATCTGAGAAGGATGCATTGATTATCTCTGCCTTTCTGCAGTGGATTGTGAGATTTTTATGTCCTAGTACATGGTCAATTTTTGTAAATGTTCCATGTACTGCTGAGAAAAAGGTATATTCCTTTCTATTCCCATTCAATTTTTTCCAAAGATCTATCATATCTACTTTATCTCGAGTTTTATTTACCTCCTTAACCTCTTTCTTGTTTATTTTGAGGTTAGATTTATCATGTTCAGAAAGAGGGAGGTTGAAGTCCCCCACTAGTATAGTTTTGCTGTCAATTTCTTCCTTCAACTCCCCCAACCTCTCCTCTAAGAATCTGGATGCTATACCACTTGGAGCATACATGTTTAGTAATGATATTGCTTCATTGTCTATGGTGCCTTTTAGCAGGATATAGTTTCCGTCTTTATCCCTTTTGATTAGATCTATTTCTGCTTTTGCTTTGTCTGAGATTAGGATTGCTACTCCTGCCTTTCTTACATCAGCTGAAGCACAATATATTCTGCGCCATCCTTTGACCTTTATCCTATGTGTTTACCCCCATTTCAAATGTGTTTCTTGTAAGCAGCATGTTGTTGGATTATGGCTTTTAATACATTCTGCTATCCATCTCTGTTTTATGGGAGAATTCATTCCATTCACATTCACAGTTATGATTACAATCTGTGTATTTCCCTCCATCTTCTTTTCCACAATTTGTGCTTTTAGCTCTCCTGTCTCCCTTCCCCTCCTCAATAGTATTCACTTTTCACCACCTCCTCCTGACGCCTTTCCCTCTTTCTTTTAGCCCCCCTCCCTTTTACTCCCCTTTACTCTTATGGCTTCTTCCCTCCCTTTTAGCCTCCCTCCCCTTTCTTCCCCCTGCCTCTCCTACTGCCTATAGAGCTACTTAGGATTATTTACTTAAGTTTATTGTTCCGTCCTTTAAATAAATCCAATGAGAGTACCTCTCACACAATGCTCATCTCCCTCCCGTCTTTCCCTCTATTATGATTTTGTGCTTCTTCTTGTGATATAATTTGCCATTTTCTGCTTCCTCCTTTTCACACCTCCTATTACAATCTCTTCTCATACTTAAATCATATTTTTTATCATGATATCATTTACTTTATACCCATTCCCCCTATGCATATCCCTTTTATATTTCTTAATAGCCACACAGTTCTCAAGATTAAGAGGTATCATCTTCCCTTATAGGGAGGTAAACAGTTTGCCCTAATTGAGTAACAAGTTGTTTCTCCACCCCCACCCCCGTTTACCTTTTTATGACTCTCTTGAGACCTGCATTTGAAGGTCGAATTGTCTATTAAGTTCTGGCGTTTTGGTCAGAAAGCTCTGGAAATCCCTTACTTCGTTTAATGACTTTCTCCTTGCCTGAAATGTTATGCTGAACTTTGCTGGGTAGTTGATCCTTGGTTGTAGTCCAAACTCCTTTGACTTACGGAATATTGGGTTCCAGGTCTTTCGATCTTTTAATGTAGAAGCTGCAAGGTCCTGTGTAATTCTGACTGTATCTCCTTGATATTTAAATTGTTTTTTTCTGACTGCGTGTAATATTTTCTCCTTCATTTGATAGCTTTGGAATTTGGCAACTATATTTCTTGGGGTTTTGAGTTTGGGATCCCTTTCAGGAGGGGAACGGTGGATTCTTTCGATGACTATTTTGCCCTCTGAATCTAGCACTTCTGGGCAGTTTTCCTTGATGATTTCCTGGAAGATATTGTCCAGGCTCTTTTCTCCATCATGCGTTTCTGGCAGGCCAATAATTCTTAAGTTTTCTGTTCTGGATCTATTTTCCGGGTCAGTTGTTTTTCCAATTAGATATTTTACATTTTCTTCTATCTTTTCATTCTTTAGATTTAGTTTGACTGATTCTTGCTGTCTCATTAGTTTTTACTTGCCCAATTCTAATCTTTATCAAATTGTTTTCTTTTGTTAACTTTTCCATCTCCTTTTCCATCTGCCCAATTTTTCCTTTTAAGGAGCTATTTTCTCCAGTTAATTTTTATACTTCCTTTTCCATTTGCCCTTTTAGGAAGTTATTTTCTCCAGTTAATTTTTGAACTTTCTTTTCCATTTGTTCAATTTTCCTTTTCAAAGAGATGTTCTCATCAGTGAATTCTTTCTTAATAATTTTAAAATCATTGGCTAGTTTATCTTCTATTTCCTTCTTCAGCTGTTCCAGGAGAGCTGCTTGTGCTTGTGAGCAGTTCATAGTCCCTTCTGAAGTTTCAGATGAAAGTATAGTCTCAGCTCTGTCTTCTTTGGTGTTTGTGTTTTGGTCCTTATCCCCATAGAAAGATTCTATGGTTCTTTCGGCCCTCTGCTTTTTCTTGTTCATGATGTTGATTGAGTGTTGTGGCTTCTGGTTCTTTCAGTCAGAAGCTAGAGAACTTTTTGCTGAGCGGATGTGTTAAAAAGCTAAAAGCAGGTTTTTGTTTAGTGTTTCCCTGATCAGCCCTGGGTTTAGCTTGTTAAGTGTGGAAGAGGAGTGGTCAGGTCACAGGAGATCTCCTCAGATGAACTGAGGCAAAGGCAAGCTCAGGGGCTGGTAATCCCAGTTGCCCTATTGTCTTTCTGATTCCCCTGGACAGCTGAGGCACACCTAGATGCTAATGCGTGTTCCCACCCCTCCTGGGGCTCCTCTCCTGCCAGTGAGGCTTGCCTGGGTCCTAGTGTGAGTTTTCTCTGCCCTGGGTCCTCTGTCCTTCCGATTTGCCTCTGCCACCGTAGGAGAAATTCCCTTTAGCTATTTTCCTCACCTCATGTATTATGAGACTATTGGCCTCCTTCTGCTGTTCCTGCTGATCTAGGATTTTTCTGGGGAAATATTTTATGGTTCTTTCATGGTCATCAAGGGGAGAGGAGAGAGCATTTACTGATCACTCTGCCATCCTGGCTCCCAGAAGTTCAAGTAGGTGACTTACTGAAGTTTGATCTTTGGACTGAAGGTCTTAGGAGCTGCTTTGCTGATATCCGGCTCTCACTGACTCGGTTTGGCTTGTCTCCCACCCTCGGTGCCACTCCTCTGGTTCTGCCTGCTGCTCAGGTTTCTTGGGTCCCTTCTGCTCCACTGCACTGGCCATACTGCTCTGTAGGCTCACCCCCGCAGAACAGATCCTTCCCGTGGACCTTCCAGTCCAACCTGAGCTCTGAATCCGTCACAGTCTATCTCCCACTGGATTCCACACCTCCAAAATTTGGTCAAATTCTCCTTTCAGAGGTACCTGAAGGAGTTTGTCTGAGAATTTAGGTGAGTCCTTGCTCTCACTCCACCATCTTGGCTCCACCCCCTACTTCCAGGATTCTTAAAACAGTGATTGACATGTCCTGCTTCTATTTCCTTATCATTCATTCTTTCCTTAACTGCCTGCAATTCCAGCTCTGAATTCAGAATAAATCTAGAAGTTTCTAATGACCTCCTAACCACCAGATCTAGGGACCTTTCCTTTGGTCTCATCCTTCACTAATTGCTATCAGTGTCTTGAACCTTCCCCATTTGGTTTCCAAGGTCTAACTTGATTCTGGTTTTCCTCTTGTTTCCCTGTCAGTTCCCCTCTCTGTCTCATCTGTCTTTCTCTTCTTGACACTGTTGACCATCCCCTTTTCTGGGTACTCTTATCTCCCTGGATTTTTGTGCCTCTGTTCTGTCATGGTCTCTTCCTACCTAGCTGACCAGTCCTCAGTCTCCTTTGTAGGATTATCATTCATGTCCTGCCCTTGAAGCTAGATGGTGCAGTGCATAGAGCACTGGGCCTGAAGTCAGGAAGACCTGAGTTCAAATGTGGCTGAAGATACTTACTAGTTATGTGCCCTGGGAAAGTCACTCAACCTCTGTCTGCTTTAGTTTTCTCAACTGAAAAACAGGGATCTTAATAGTACCTATCTCCAGGGTTGTAAGGATCAAATGAGATAATGTTTGTAAAAAGCAATTCCCACAGCGCTGTATAAATGTTTCTTCTCTTGCCCTTTCTTCACCCAAAGATACACCTAAGGTCTCTTTCTTAAGCATGCTGTTTCTTCTCTCTCATACATTATTTTTGTGGTTTCATCAGTTCCCATCAAGTCAACTTTCAACTCTAGGAAAACATCTTCCAATTCTCATCTCTTTCCTGAGCTAAAACCCTGTATTTAAATATCTGCTAGGCATCTTGATATGAATATCCCAGAGGCATTTCAAAATCAACTTGTCCAAAAGCAAGTTTATTGTCTTTCTTTTTATCCTGTCACACTGGCCTTCTAATTGTCTGGTTTCTGTATAGGGCACCAATGCTTCCAATTACCTTGGTTCTCATCCTAGGAGTTTTCTTGAGCTCTTCCAACTCTTTGACTCCCTGTATTCAATCCCTGTTGATTCTTTAATATCTCACACATCTGTCTCCTTCATATCACAACTGCTCTAGCCTAAACTCTTATCTCACCATGACTATTTCAATAACCTAATGTTCTCTTTTCTTCAAATCTCTGTGCTCTCTATCTTTCACACTAGCTGCTAATAAAACATTCCTAAAGGTTTACCCATGTTACACACACCCCCTTTTACTCTCAAGGGGCTTACAATCTAAAGGGGGGCAGACAACACAAAAAAGGTGGCAGGAAAGTGTGGAAGGTGGGTGAAGGAGTGGGATCCCATTCTTATTCCATGGAGTTGAAACCAGAAAGGTCAGCTGTTGCAAAGTGGCGTAAGCCAAGTCTAGGTTCTGTGCTCTCTAATGGAAGGCATTAGGGAGAATTTAGTACTTCCCACTCCAGCCTTACAGTCAGAGGAAAAAGGAGTCTGAGGGAAGTTGTATCAGTCAAGGCTTGCATTAAAAGGGACAAATATTTCTCGACCTGGAAGGGACAAATATTTCTCGACCTAGCAAAAGGGATTCTCATAGAGAAAAGGCAATTCAGGGCCCTCTGCCCTCTAGGCCTAAGAATGGTAAAGTCCCAGGAGAAGGGCTTTCTATTTTATAAGAAAAGGGAATTCTTCAGAGTAGCCCTCTAGACCCCCAAAAGACTTTTCCCTGGCACCAGTTCGGTTTGATGAAAAATTTACCACTGGGAAGGGTAATCCCCAGAGGTCTACATTTCATAGTTGTGAAAGAATCACTTTCTATAGTTGTTCAGATGGATCTCAAGTTGTGTGTGTGTGTGTGTGTGTGTACTGTATAGAGTTGGGGAGGAGAACTTTTGCCTTGTACTACAAGCCTAGTAGACTAGTTCAGTAGCTATCAAAGTGCTATTAAGATATATTGACAAAAGGATGTTTTGTAAGGGTTTAGACAATTAAAGGGCATAAAATTGAAATCTTCCACATAGTAATAATATATAATATTCTTCGGTTTATGAATGCAAGGTTGAAGTACTGCAGAGACATGAGCTCTTTAAGATTAAGTTATGACCACTTATTTTGTATAGAGAAAAATAGAGGAATGAGAGGGCAGAGACTTACCAGTGCCACCCAGAGATCTGGCTGATCCAGAACTTACTATCATTTGAAATGTGATGAAATCTACAAAGCAGATGGGGAAAGTTTATGGAATCTAATATGTTAGAAATGGAAGGACTCTAGGAGGTCATCTAAGTCAATTCCTTCATTTTACAGATGAAGAAACTGAAGACCAGAGAGTATAAATAATTGGCTTAAGGTCATGTGGCCAGCTTGTGTCAAAACTCAGGTTAGAATTCAGGTTTGTCATTTGACTCCCAATCTAGTGTCTTACATTAATTTCCATGATGCTGGCTCTTTTTTAAAAATAGTTTTATTTTTTTACTTTTAGATTTTGACGTTCATTTCCACAAAATTTTGAGTTCCAATTTTTCTCCCCATTTCTCCTCTCCCCCTACCCCATAACACCTTGCACTCCGATTTTCCTTTCCTCAATGTGCCTTCCCTTCTATCACACCCCACCTTTCCCTTATCCCTATCTTCTCTCTTTTCCTGAAGGGCAAGATAAATTCCTATACCCCATTAACTGTATTTCTTATTTCCAAGTTATATGCAACAACAATTCTCAACATTCATTTCTAATACTTTGAATTCTGACTTCTCTCCCTTCCTCCATTCTCACCCATCCCTACTGAGAAGGCAAGGAGTTCAATACAGGCTATATATGTGTCATTTTGCCCAAGACTTCCATAATAGCCATGTTATGTAAGACTATATTTCCCTGCATCCTACCCTGTCCCCCCTTTATTCTTTTTGCCCCTTCCTAAAAGTATTTACTTCTAATTACTCCCTTGTCCCATTTGCCCTCCCTTCTATCATCCCTTTCACCCCACTTGTCCCCTTCTCCCCTACTTTCCTGTAGTGTAAGCTAGATTTTCATGCCAAATTGAGTGGGCATGTTATTCCCTTCTTAAGCCATATGTGACAAGAATAAGCTTCACTTTTCCCCTCTCACCTCTTCCCTTTTCTCCCCCATTGAAAAAGATTTTTCTTATCTCTTTATGAGTGATAGTTTTCCCCATTCCATTTCTCCCTTTCTCCTCCCAATATGTTCCCCTCTCATCCCTTAATTTTATTTTTTATAGATATCATTCCTTCTGATTCAACTCAACCTGTGCTCTCTGACTGTGTGTGTGTGTGTGTAATCCCTCCACCTACCCAAATACCGAGAAAACTCAAGAGTTATATATATTATCTTTCCATGTAGGAATGTAAACAGTTCAGCTTTAGAAAGTCCTTTATGATTTCTCTTTCCTGTTTACTTTTTCATGGTTCTCTTGATTCTTGTGTTTGAAAGTCAAATTTTCTCTTCAGTTCTGGTCTTTTCATCAAGAATGCTTGAAAGTCCTCTATATCATTGAATGACTATTTTTTTTTCCCTGAAGTATTTTACTCAGTTTTGTTGGGTAGGTGATTCTTGGTTTTAATCCCAGTTCCTTTGACTTCTGGAATATCCTATTCCAAGCCCTTCAATCTCTTAATGTAGAAGCTGCCAGATACTGTGTTATCCTGATTGTATTTCCACAATACTCAAATTATTTCTTTCTAGCTGCTTGCAATGTTTTCTCCTTGGCTTGGGAACTCTGAAATTTGGCCACAATATTCCTCAGAGTTTCTCTTTTTGGATCTCTTTCAGGAGGTGATCTGTGAACTCTTTCAATATTTAATTTGCTCTCTGGTTCTAGAATATCAGGGCAGTTTTCCTTGATAATTTCATGAAAGATGATGTCTAAGCTCTTTTTTTGATCCTGGCTTTCAGGTAGTCCCATAATTTTTAAATTGTCTCTCCTGGATCAATTATCCAAGTCAGTTGTTTTTCCAATGAGATATTTCACATTATCTTCTATTTTTTCATTCCTTTGATTTTGTTTTGCAACTTTTTGGTTTGTTGTATAGTCATTAGCTTCCCTGAACTCCACTTTCATTTTTAAAGAACTATTTTCTTCAGTGAGCTTTTCAATTTCCTTTTCCATTAGGCTAATTCTGCTTTCTAAAACCTTCTTCTCCTCATTGGCTTTTTGGACCTCTTTTTCCAATTGAGTTAACCTATTTTTAAAGGTTTTATTTTCCTCAGCATTTTTTGAGTCTCCTTTAGCAAGCTGCTGACTTGCTTTTCAAGCTTTTCCATGGCCTGGGCCTATTGTATATTCATTTTGAAGGTACTAGATGCAGAAGCCTTGACTTTCTTTGACAGTATGCTTTGCTCTTCATCATCTGAAAGGATGGAAGGAAATACCTGTTCACTAAGAAAATAACCTTCTATGGTCTTATTTTTTTTCCTTTTTTTGGGCATTTTCCTAGTCAGCTATTTGACTTCTGAATCCTTTGTCAAGAGGAGGGTCCTAGTGCTCCAGCTCACCCTAGGACCATGCTCAGGGCTGAGGCTCAGATTAGCTGCTCAATTCCCCCAGGGGCTTCATGCTCAGTACTCCAATAATGGACCAATGGACCCCAGTTGCTTCCTGCCTGCTGCAGCCTCCAAAAGCCTCCAAAAACCCAGCTGCCCAGCCTCTGCTGCCACCTTGGGTCAGGGTCAGGGGTGGATTCTGCTCCCTTCTCACTCAGGTTGAAAAAGCTCTCTCACTGACCTTTGGTGCCTGTGGGTTGACAGATCTGTGAACTCCTGTTGCTTCTGGGGATTTTGTCCCTGAAGCCTGCTCTGGTCTCAGACTTGCACAGCCAAGGCTTGGCTGGGCCTCACTCTGCATCTGGTGCAACAGACCTTTCCTGTCAGCCTTCCAGGTTGCCCTGGTCTGGAAATCTCCTCCACTCCATCTTTCTGTGGCTTCTACTGCTCTAGAATTTGTTGAGAGTCTTTCTTTACAGGTGTTTTATGGACTGTAGGGGGAGAGCTAAAGTATGTATGTCTTTCTACTCCACCATCTTGGCTCTGCCCTGATGCTGGCTATTAAAATGGACTGTTTAGACTGCAGGGGCAAGGAACCTTCAGCCTCTGGGCCACATGTCACCTTCTAAGGCCTCAAGTGCAGCCTTTTGACTGAGTCCAAGTTTTACAGAACAAATCCTTTTATTAAGGGTATTTTGTTCTGGGAAGTTTGGAGTCAGTCAAAGGGCTGTATTTGAGGACATAGAGGGCCACATATAACCTTGAGGCCACTGGTTTCCACCCCTTGTTTAGAATGATCCAGGGCTTCTGCTTCCCTTTTTTTCCCATCCTACTCTCATATCCCAGTCTCCCTAAAAAGTGCACATGACAGGAATAATGTCCTGCTGCTGTCTTGGTCATCTCATTCTTACTTTATGTATTCTATTGTGATACTTTCTACATATAGGCTGCTCAGTTAAAAATCATAAACAGCTATGGTCTGCTGCATCTTTTGTTATGACTTCAGTATGATTTGAAAGTCTAAGAGACCCTGACCTTGTCTGAATTTATACAGGAGGCCTCTCAGGGAAAAAATCCAAAGTGTTGGAAGGGGCCACAATGGTGACTCAGCTGGTGGGGCTGAGCTTTGCTTTGATCTAGTTCAGACCCTTCTTAAATTACATCATCAGGATGGGGAGATAGAGGTAGGTCATGTGATTTTACTTTAGCAGTACAAAAGGCATCTTTGTGTTTATTCAAAGGAGCTTAGAGAGAAGTAAGTGAGACCTAGGTTAGATTAAAGAAAAGTTTTCTGATTGTATGCTGCTAGAATAGGTAAATGTGTAATTTCTCTCCAGAGTCCCCAGAACAAGGGTTCTTAACCTGGATTCTCCCTGAATTTGTTGTAAAAATATTTTAAACTTTCTGTGAATAAAATTGGTTTTCTTTGTATCCATATAAACTGTGGCTCACCGTTCCCCATGTATAAAATTCTCCCCTTTGATGTAGATTTTTCTTCACTGATTATTCAAGTCTTGGTACCTGCGTGAGGGGCAGAGTTGGTAGGAGCTTGAAAGAAAAAAGATCTTAATCTTCTGGCTTCCAAAAAGAAGACACCAGCTGCTAGATTCTCTTCAGTTTCCTAAAGAGAGAGAAAAGTTAGCTTCTTCCCAGTCTTTCTTTCCCTTCAGATACCTGAAGAGAATCTGGAACCACATCTACCTTCTGCAAGTCAGAAGACCAAAATCTCTCTTCACTTCCTGACAGCTCCACTACTCAAGTACTGAGTAATCAGCCTTCACCAATAAAGATAGTCTCATGCAAATAGACTTTGGTTTACATATGTATTTTATTTTGTGCATTAAAAAAACTTATTCTGAAGAGTCCATCAGCTTCCCCAGACAGTCAAGGAAGTCCATGATACAAAAAGAACTCATGCCCTCCTAGAAAATGGGATAGAGTGAAAGCATTTAGGTAAATTCCTTCTGAAAGAATAATAAGGAGATTCATCAACAAAATCAATTAATAGTAATTTATTAAGTCTTTTACATTTGTCAGACACTGTGCAAAATACTAGTGATATAAACAGAAAAATGAAACAGGACCTGCCCTCAAGGAGCTTCCAGTCTATCTAGATAAGATGCCTTTCGAGGTAGTCTAGTTCTTTAATCCTTGAGCAGGCTCTCTGCTTGCAGGGTAAGATTCTGCTGAAGTCAGTAAGTCATTTGCTTGGAGCTTGCATATTTTTCAAGAAAGAAAGTAATAGCGATGGCCTGAACTCCAGAAAGCCCAGGTAAGTGGTCTGACTTCCTGGGGACAAAAAAAAGAATCATAGAATCCTAGGACAGAGGGTTGGAAAGGATCTTAAAGATCATTTTGGACAAACCCACATTTTGTTAATAAGGAAAATGAAGCTTAGAGAGAGTAAAGGACCTATCCATCTAGAGTCACATAGTCAATCAAGAACAGAGCCTGGATTCTAATCTGAATCTTCTGACTACTTCAATGACACTACACCACCACCCCTGTCTGAATTGGGCCCAGAAGGGAGGAGAGTGGAGTGGAGTGGACTTCACTGGAATCTCTCTTTTCCTTTCCAGAACAAAATAAAAATAAGTCTATACCTTCAAGAATTTTTGTTGTGGCCCCAACTTATGTCTGTTGCCCACTGTATTACAGAGCTTTCATTTTCTTTTGGTGGAGTACATGGAAAGCAGCATTTATTAAGCATCTACTCTATACCAAGCATTGTGCTTAAGTGTTTTCTAAATATTATCTAATTTTAGCCTCACAACAATCCTGGGAGGTAGGTGTTATTATTTTTTCCATTTTATAGTTGGAGAAACCAAGATAGAGGTTAAATGACTTGTCCAGGGTTACATAGCTAGTTAGTGTCTAAGGCTAACTTGACTTATATTTCCAGAGCCAAGAATGAAATGGGATACAGTGAACAAGGGAAACTGATCAACTGGGGAATGACTAATCAAGTTTCAGTATAAAGATATAAAGGAATACCGTTATGCCATTAGAAATGATGAAAGGGATGAGTTCTGAAAAACCCAGGAAGACTTGTATTAATGTATGAAGAGTTAATTGAGCAGGGCCAGAACAATTGAAAGGTCAGTCAGTGGCATGGGATTCAAATATCTATCCTCTGACTCCAAAATCAGAGCTGTCTCCTCTGTGTCATGCTAGACTTGCAGTAACTCAAAAGAAATCTGAGATGTGTGAATTTAGATAATCCACCCCAAATATTCACATGGGCTCTTTATTTGTGTGTGACCTGTGGTAGAGCATTCATATTGGTTTGATCAGCTGTCGTTGGAGACACTGTACCTTGACTCCAACATGGAGATGTCATTTTGGCCCTCTTCAAGAATGAAGGACAACAGCCACCCAATCAACCATATATATTTATATGATATCTATGTATATCAGGTGTATGTCTTGTATAGGTATATGATATGTACATATGTGGGATTGGGATACATTAGCTTGACTTCAATTTGGACTCCTATGGGGTTATTACTAGTGAAAATGGTATTCCTTTATGTTTGCAGTGCACTTTTAACTATTTAGAAGTGTTATTCATCTTTTGATTGAAGGGACCATTCCTTAAGTAACTACTTAAAGAAGCTTATTCATCGAGAGGTGTGTCTCACTCAAAGTGAGAATGTGATAAGACCTTAGTCTGAAAGGGCCAGGGTCTCCCATTGCATCTTGGACCATTTCCAGTCTTCCTGATGACTATCATGCCACTGGACCCAGATAGCTCAGGAAAAGAAAGTGTGACTGTTGACCTTGCACAGCCCTCCCTCACTCAAATCAAAGACAGTTGTAAGTCATGTCATCGTCTTGATGTCATGGTCCTCTTGGAGAATGAAGGACAAACTCAACACAAAGACTAATTTGACTCAGTTCTTCTGGACTCCAGATGCAGTGTTGTATCTGTTGTGCCACCTAACTGTCTCTGAATGTACTGTGTCATGATCCCTCTTATAGCATAATTTTCTAGCTTCTCCACGTTTCAGTCCTTTCTATTCCTTTAATAATAACAGCATGTATATTAGCACTTTAAAGTTTGCAAAGCATTAGAAATATTATCTCATTTATCCTCAAAAAACCCTGAGTAATAGGCACTATTATCATCCCCATTTTACAAATTAGGAAACTGAGATGGACAGAATGTCAATCCTCTAAATCCTTCTTTAATATTTATTTTTTAGCCTTAGAAACTGGAAATACTTGATATCAATGTTTTTAATGCCTACTCATGATATAACTTTGTGCAGGATACTTAAATTCTTAGTTCTATGGTCAACTTCTTAGATTATAAATTCCAAAGAATGTGCTTACATGTATTGGTAGAATTTGTTTACCTGGTAACTCCCCATATGAATGAAATCATAGATAGTTCCTATTCTATGTTTTGGGAATTTGAAATCTGGAAATTTCTGGGGTATAGAAGAATGCAGTATGGAAGTTGTCTTCCTTTAAAACAGGATTCTTAACTTTGGATCTGTGAGTTTATATTTTAGAAAAATTCAATAACTTTATGCCAATATAAATTGGCTTCCTTTGTAATTTGAAGTATTTTATGCATTTAAAAGCATTATTCTGAGAAATGGGTTTATAGACCAGATTTCCACAGGGTAAAGGACCTCTGCTTGAATGCTATTTTTCACTTTCTGTTTTTCTTTTTTTTTTTTTATCCAAGTCTTCTTATATGAAATGGCTAACATGAAGGTTTTTTTTTTTACGTGATTGCTCATGAATAGCCTATATCTGATCACTTGCCATCTCAGCGAGAGGGAAGGGGAGAGAAGGAGGGGATAGAATTTGGAACTCAAAACCAAAAAAAAATCCCAAATGTTAAAAAATTGTCTTAACATGTAATTGAGCGGGGTGGGGTGGGAAGAATCTCTGCTTCAAAGGGATACTGCAGGGGTGGGGTAAGGTAGAAGGGCATGGCTAAAAGATGGTTAATCATATGGCAAAAGTCTAGGTCCAAAAAACTAGAGGTTCTTCCTCCACCTCACCTGGTTTTTAATCTGCTGTTTCTTACTATTTCCATAAGGCCATGCTAACCATCCTTATCTGTCTACCATACTACCACCCCACTGCACTACAAATTCCTTAAATATGGTTCCAAGAACTGAACGCAAAACACCAGATATGGTCTAACTAGAGCATAATACAATAGGACACTCCTTTGTTTTGTAGTTATGCTTACTTCCATCAATTCCTCCTCAGAAGCAGTGTGCCATAATGGGTAGAGAGAGCTGGTTTTGGAAGCAGAAAGACCTGGGTGGAGAAGGAAATGGCAAAGCACTCCAGGATCTTTGTCAAGAAAACCCCAAATGGATTGAAAAATGACTGAACATCCTCAAGAACAACAACACTAGCTGTCTTAACCACCATGGTATTCTTTCACTATTATTGAACTTGTAGTCTACTATCTCCCTATGTCTTCTTCACATAAACTTTGTCTATAGCTTCATTGTCCTCTGCTTGGACAGGAGGCATTATGGGGCTGTAGAAACAATCCATGGTTTGGAGTCAAGGAACATAGTTCAGACACTCCTTCTGATGTATTTTGCCTATGTGACCTTGCACCTCAGTTTCCTAAACTACAAAAGGAAAGGGTTGGCCTTTTAAGCCATTTAGGTCCCTTTCCAATCTAGATCTATGATCCTATGAATTCATATTATTATTATTATTTGGTGAGGAGCCAGATGCAAATCCTGGCTCTGCCATTTGTTAACTGTATTACCTTTAAAAGTCAGCTGTCCATTCTGAGCCTCAGTTTCCTCACCTAAAAAATAAGAGGGTTGGACTAGATTACTTCTAAGGACCATTCCAGTTCTAAATCTGTTGCTTCCTATAACTCAGAGCCTGAAGAGTCACTGATGCTACAGAGAGGTTAAAGGATTTTGCCGTGGTCACATGTGTACCAGGTGTCAGAAGCAAGACTTGGACCCAAGTCTTTCCTGAAGGTTGTTCATCTCTCTGTCACACCATGTTGCCATTTCCCTGTTAAATAAGGAAAAGAGTTTAGTCTGCCATGACTTCTTAATGAACCCGTCGTGGCTTAAAGCCCATGAGTGCTTCATAAACATTTGGTGAAATTTGTCTACAGGGTACTTCTAAGAAAAGCCACTGGCATTTCTATAGTTATTTTACTTTCAAAGCACAGCCAGAACTCTGACCTGTACACAAAAGCCCTGGAATACTTTTTTTTTGGGGGGGGGAAATGGTAATCTGTGACTCAATGATACCACCCGCTTACCCAGGACTATACTCAGTGGTGGCAGGATTGACTGTCTGAAGTCCAGGCCAGTGCTCTTTCGACTGAACCACACTGCTGTTTGTAGTTTGGACTCCACAAGGATCTCCCTTTTTCTGTCCGGCATGGTCCTGATTTGGGAAGGAGGTGCTCCAGCTAAATCAAGATCTCTTTTCCAACAGGCCTTCTAGCTTGTGCCAGGTTTACAAAATGGATCTGATGGAAACCGTATGTGGCAAAGAAAAAGAAAAAAATTAGAAAAGTCAGGCCATCACAGCATCCCCATCCAATGAATAAACATCATGGACAGGCATGCAGGGAGCTCAGGTTACCTTTGCCAACTTTTTTTGACCTAAAGTTTGGAAGCAGTTTTCTTTTTCCACTGAGCAGTAAACTATTTTCATTCCTCCTACACCAAACGACTCCTTGCAGAGTGATAATTTGATCTTAACCTTTCTTTTAGGAAATGAAAGTTTCTCATTCTTTCCTATACAAGAAGAAGGGTTACAGAAAGAAAAAAAAAGTTTTCCTGCTTTCCCCCTTTCCCTCCTTCCTTCCATGTTTCCTTCTGTGCTTCCTTCCATTCTTTCTTTCCTGTTTCTCCCTTTTCTTTCCTTCCTTTCTTCCTTCCCTCCCCTCTTCCCTTCTCTTCCTCCTCCTTTCTTTCTTTTTCTTTCTTTTTTTCTTTCTTTCTTTCTCTTCTTTCTTTCTTTTCTTTCTTTCTTTCTTTCTTTCTTTCTTTCTTTTTCTTTTTCTTTCTTTCTTTCTTTCTTTCTTTCTTTCTTTCTTTCTTTCTTCTTTCTTTCTTTCTTTCTTTCTTCCTCTTCCTTCCTTTCTTCCTTCCCTCATATTTTCTCTTTTCCTTTCTCTTCATCCTTTCCTCTGCCTGCCCAGTTTTTTTCCTAGATCTTGAGTTTTTAGACCTTTTTCTCTTTATAAGTTTTGGACTTAGCCCCTTCTCTGTGTTCTATTTCTCTCTCAGCTGTAATCTTACTCTTCTATTTATAATTCTTTAACAAGATGAATTTCCTCTCTGTGTTTCTTTCCTATCTGCCAACCTCCCTTCACTGTCTAAGATTTGAGACACAGTGGGGTGAATGGAGGGGGAGGAACCCTCAATAATCTCTTTAATTGCTCAGTGGATTCCCATAAAACAGCAGAGGGAAGCAATATCAGGTCCTGGATCACATCAGGGCTGCTGCAAAGAAGCATCAAGGCCACTGGGGAGACCCTTTGAGGACAAAACAATGTGGAACAATTCCTTTCAATCCTTTGGGGATGCTCCATTAGGCTCTGGAAATGGACAGGAAGGAAAGTAGTCCCTAGCCCATGGCCTGGCCCTTGTGATAGACCTTCTGCAGGCCTAGTTTGGAGCATGTCTTTGCTACTTCAGGAATCCTCAGCACTTGTGTGCACAAAACCCCATTGTTTCTCTCTGTGCTTAGACTGGTAGATTTGTAGAATGTTGGAGTAGGATGGAATTAGACAGAACATGGAGTCCAATCTTTTCATTTCTCAGAGAGGGGAAGCTACTCAAAGTTAGTTAGTGGCAAAATTAATGACAGGGAAGGGACTAGAACCCAGTTCCCTGATTCCCAGTTCTCTTTCTAGTCTACAACTCTGCCTTTAAAATAGTCTTTCATTTTCTTTACAGACATAATTTAATCAATTATACACTACTTTATGTCTTTTTCTTCCTTTGGATTCCCCTCAGTTATTCTTGCTCTGGTGTCAATACAGGGCTCTGCCCATAGAGGCATGGGACTGATTAATTGAATTACAAGAATCAGCCAGCTAGTAAGCAAGGGAAGATGATAGACATGTGTTAAGCCATGCCTTGAAATAATCGTGCCATGTTTTTGCCTCCAACAACTGGATCTCCTCCTTATTAAGTATGCTTACATATAAGTATATATATAGTATACCATATATGGTATATATAATATACATACATATATAGTATATATAGCATTCTTATATATAAGTATAGATATATATAGTATATAAGTATATATATATAGAGTATAGTAAATATTAAGTATATATTACAATTTCTTAGAGAATAAACTCTCTGAGGGCAAAAACTGTATTTCATCTAAACTAAATATCTTGCCCAAGGCCTTAAAAAGCCCCATACATTACTGAAATTTAATAAATGTTTATGGAAGTAGCAGATATGACCCAAGAGGAGCTGGGTAAGCCTTTTCTATGTTGTGATAGGACCATATCTACAAGATAGGAGCTGCTTCTATCAAAGGGGAACTGTGAGGGCTATGAAGGACTTATGAGGAGGAAGAATGCCATAGAATCCTGGAAGGAGCACAAGAGGAGAAGGAGATGGTATCAGATGGAGACGCGAGGCCTTGTGCTGATGGCCACAGCTTCTATAGAGGAATGCCAGATAGACACCAAGACACACCTAGGTCTGAAGAGACTTTTTAAGGAAGGTGTGGTGCCTACAGACATGCAGCCTGAGGCAGGTCGGGAAGCACCAGATGGACAGAGCGCTGAAAGGGAGAGAATCCAGGAGCAATAGAATCAAGGACTGGATGAAAGCCTGGAAGCAAGGAGTAATAATGCACAGAGCTGTGACATGGAATGGCAAACCTAGAGCTAAACTTCTATTGGTGCTGGGAATTATGCAGACTGTGCAGGCTCTGGGAGAGGAAGGTCAACTCCAACAATCTCAAGCTGTGCAGTAGAGGACTACAAAACAAAAAGATGGTAGGTACTTCTTGAAAAAGTTGAAGACTTTCCTTGACTGTCTATGGTCTCAGATATGAGTTCTGTTGATGCTTAATGACTTGATACTTTAGGGTAAGCTGAAGACTTGTTTTAGAAAGCAAAAACAAAACAAAACAAAAACTAACCTTCCCCCCAAGGGTTAGTAACCAGATGTTGCCAGGGTTTCCTTAGGTGGGGCAACATGATCCAAAGAGATGAAGTGAGAGGCAACTCTTAAAGAGAACCTTGGGCTACATGTTAGAGGGCACCTCCTTATACCACAAGAAAGGTATTAAGTGAATGGATATCTGTATTCCATGGCATAGTTCGTCCTGTTTCCTATTGTGGTCACTTGGGTAATTCTCCCATGTGTTCAAATACAAGATAGTGGTCCTTTCCATGGAATATGTACTATCACTTAAGTTAGGTCACTTTACTACTTCTACTTGAATTTTACATAACATAATTTAGACTCTACTTTAAATTGGGAACAATTCAATTGCATTCCTACAAAGAGCCAGGTAGAGAGAAGATTGTCATCAATGGCTTATTAAGGTTATCACTCTCTGAGCTCCTCCATATGCTTCCTTTTCTGTATGATGTATGGCCTGAAGATCTCTGAGAAAGTGCTTGTTTTGGTGAAAAATGAATTGAATATATATATATATATATATATATATATATATATATATATTTTTTTTTTTTTTTTTTTTTTTTCATTTTTAACACAGTTCATATCACATAAAACAATTCCAACCTTTGGTCAGGTGGTGTTTCTTTTAAAGCATTTACAATAAGGATCACAAATGACTTTTTTTAAACATTAGCCAACAGAGACACAAATAATAACTATGTATGCTAACCTCATAAGCCCTTGACCTAATTGTCTCCACACTATTACTAAGTATTAGAGTCCCCTAACTTATTGTTGTTGTTCTTAAGTCCTAAGCCTAATAGTTTAATTTTAGACTTGACCTCAGATGTTCCCCTACCAACAATCTATAATTTAATGGATCTGGTATTAAGCTTACAAGCCTTTTGATTATAGGAAATTGCCACTAAGAGTAGGGACATTGAAGGGAAAAAACATCTCCCCAACTTCATGTCAGTTCCGGGCAGAAGTAGACTATCAACTTGCATTCAGTGAGGCTTAGAGTCTGCCAGGTGTCAGTGGGAAAATTGAGTCAGGAGAATCCTACCTCAGTCCAGGCTGAACAGCTGCTCTCTCACTTTTCCCATGAGATCACCTTTTTCAGTTCACACCAGCATCTCACAGGCTTACTGGCATCATGGATTGGAGACTCAGACCTTTCTTGCTATCCATACCTGGAGTTAGACTCAGAAGAACAGTCACTTAATAGTCCCATTGCATCTTAAAGTAGCAAGTTCCAATGACCAGGTTTCAGAAATAACTATAATTTCACATTGGCTAAGGGACATCTTTTGAGGCAAGTCTTAAGTCGCTTACATGCCTTTCTATACCTGTTCTAGTTCCTGCTTAAATAGCAATCATAAAATCAAATTTACCATTAAAACCTTAGCTTTTCCATCAATGCCAAATTTTGCCCAAAGTTTCCTGCCTCTAGATTTAGACTAAAATTCATTTCCCCAATCTAAAGATGTCTCTGATTTAGTCTCAGTAATTAATTCAGTCAATTGTTTTAATACTAATTGCTTTTACATCACTTTGTAACATGTCCAATTTTTCTCCCCATCTCTCCCCTCCCCCACCCCCTAATTCCTTGCCTTCTGATTACCCCTTCCCTCAATAAGACCTCCCTTCTATCACACCCCACCCTTCCCTTATCCCCATCTTCTCTCTTTTCTTGTATGGCAAGATAAATTTCTATACCCCATTACCTGTGTTTCTTATTTCCTGGTTATATGCAATAATAATCCTCAACATTGTTTCTAATACTTTGAATTCCATCTTCTTTCCCTCCCTCCTTCCCTACCCATCCCCACTGAGAAGGCAAGCAATTCAATACAGACTAACTATATGTCGTTTTGCAGAAGACTTCCATAATAATCATGTTGTATAATACTAACTATATTGCCCTCTATCCTACTCTATCCCCCCTTATTTTTTTATTCCCTTATTTACCTTGTTCCTTCCTAAAAGTGTTTATTTCTAGTTACTCCCTTCTCCCATTTTCCCTCCCTTCTATCATTCCCCTCATCCCACTTGTTGCCTCCTCCCCTACTTTCTTGTAGTATAAGATAGCTTTTCATGCCAAATTTAGTGAGCATGTTATTCCCTCCTTAAGCAAGTAGCTTCACTTTCCCCCTCTTCTCTTCTCCCTTTTCTCCTCCATTGCACAAGATTTTTCTTTATCTCTTTTATGAGTTATAGCCTGCCCCATTCCATTTCTCCCTTTCTCCTTCCAGTATTTTCCTCCCTCACCCCTTAATTTTTATTTTCTATATATGTATATTTTTGTGGATATCATCTCTTCTGATTCTACACAACTTGTACTCTCTGTTGATGTGTGTGTGTGTGTGGGGGGGGGTGTGTGTGTATAATCCCTCCACCTACCCAAATACTGAGAAAAGTCTCAAGAGTTATAAATATTTTCTTTCCATATAAGAATGTAAACAGTTCAGCTTTAGAAAGTCTTTTATGATTTCTCTTTCCTGCTTACTTTTTCAAGCTTCTCTTGATTTTTGTGTTTGAAAATCATATTTTCTATATAGTTCTGGTCTTTTCAACATGAATGCTTGAAAGTCCTCTATATCATTGAATGACAATTTGCTCCCTTGAAGTATTATACTCAGTTTTGCTAGATAGGTGATTCTTGGTTTTAATCCCAGTTCCTTTGACTTCTGGAATATCCTATTCCAAGCTCTTCAATTCCTCAGTGTTGAAACCGCCAGATCCTATGTTATCCAGATTGTAGTTCCACAATATTTGAATTGTTTCTTTCTAGCTGCTTGCAATATTTTCTCCTTGACCTTGGAACTCTGAAATTTGGCCACTTCCTAGGAGTTTCTCTTTTTGAGTCTCTTTCAGGAGGTGATCTGTGGATTCTTTCAATATTTATTTTGCCCGATGGTTCTAGAGTATCAGGGCAGTTTTCCTTGATAATTTCATGGAAGATAATGTCTAGGCTCTTTTTTTGATCATGGCTTTCAGGTAGTCCCATAATTTTTATATTGTCTCTCCTGGATCTATTTTCCAGGTCAGTTGTTTTTCCAATGAGATGTTTCACATTATCTTCTATTTTTTCAAACTTTTTGTTTTATTTTCTAACTGCTCAGTTTATCTCACAGTCATTAATTTCCCTGAAATCAATTCTCTTTCAGAAAACTATTTTATTCAGTGAGCTTTTGAACTTTCTCCTCCATTTGGCTAATTCTGCTTTTTATTGCCTCCTTCTCCTCATTGGCTTTTTGGACCTCTTTTCCCAATTGAGTTAGCCTATTTTTAAAGGTGTTATTTTTCTCAGCATTTTTTTGGTTCTCCTTTAGCAAGTGGCTAACTTGCTTTTTGAGCTCTTCCATTGCCTGAGTCCAATTTAAGTTCACTTTGGAGGCCCTGGAGGCAGAGGTCTTAACTTCCTGTGACAGTAAGCCTTGTTCTTCCTCATTTGAAAGGTTGGAAGGAGACACCTGTTCCCCAAGAAAGTAACCTTCTATGGTCTTATTTTTTTCCACTTTTTTGGGCATTTTATCAGCCAGTTATTTGACTTCTGAATCCTTTGTCAAGAGATAGACTCAGCTGCTCAGTTCTGCTGGGCTTTGGGTAAGGGCGGGGCTGTTACTCAGGGCTGAGGTTTAGATCAGCTGCTCTCTACCACCAGAGGCTTTAAGCTGAGCTGCCTGAACAATGGATCCAGGTTGCTTCCTGGCCTCCGTAGTTGCCTACAGCCTGCTGCTGTGGTCTCTGCCATCACCTGGGGCTATTGCTGAAGAAACCCTGATCCCTCTCACCCAACTGGGAAAACCCTCCCCACTGACCTTTGGCACTTTCTTTGTCGTTTGTGGGTTGAGGTACCTGGGGCCCTCCCTGCTAGGGGCTCTTCCCAGAGGTCCCTTCAGGTCCTCTTCCTCCCAGTGCTGCATGGCCAGGCTATGCTCCTCTCAGCATCCTGTGAGATAGATCTTTCCTGTGGCCTTCTGGGTTACTTTTGGCTGGAAACCTCTTTTGCTCTGTTGTTCTGTTTCGCTCTGTGACTTCTGCTGCTCTAGACTTTGTTGAGAGTCCTTTGTACAGGTATTTTGTGGGCTATGGGGGAAGTGCTAGAGTATATGCATCTTTCTACTATGCCCCCCCAACCATGAATTGAATATATTGAAAATCTTCTTACCAGATTCTTAATTTACCTCACCATCTCCACCCCCCCTTGCACCATTCAGAAATTGCTTGGAAAGTGGAACTGATCCAGGCAGTCCTTCAGTGCTTATGGAAGAGAGGTGGGGAGCTGAATCAAGAAGGAGGAGGAGGAGTCCTCAAGACAAAGTCCCTGCCCTCAAGGAGCTCACAATCTAGTACAGGGAGATAAGGCAGTACACAATTAGTTGCAGGCTAAGTTACTGTTATAGTCATTAATATGAAAGAAATTGCTATAGTGGTAAAAAAAAAAAAGAAAGTTCAATTCTGACTAGGGCAATCAGGGATGGCTTCATGGAGAGATGAAATTTGAGATGGACCCTTAGGAGTGGGCAGGCTTGGATCATTAGAGACAAAGGGAGAAGGCTTTACAAACCTCAATAGTGACATAAGCGTAGGTGGTGCAGTGGATAGAGCACCAGGGCAGGAGTCAGGAGGACCTGAGTTCAAATCTCACCTCAGACACTTGACACTCACTAGCTGTGTGACCTTGGGCAAGTCATTCAACCCCAATTGCCTCATCCTGGATCAAATCCAGTCATCCTGATGAATATCTGGTCACTGGATTCAGATGGCTCTGGAGGAGAAGTGAGGGTGGTGACCTGCACAGCCCTCCCTCACTCAAAACAAAGTCAAGTGCAAGTCATGTCATCATTTCTCTGATAAACACACAAGTGACTTAGATAATTGAAGAAGAAATTAGAGATAATCTAGTTAGAATTTTATCCTATAGAGGAGGAAATTAAGGCCCAGAAATGTTAAGTGATTTTTACATGATAAAATTGGTAAGAGAGCTAGGATTTTAATCCAGGTCCTCAGATTCCAAATCCTGGTACTTTCGCCACTATACTATATCATCAATAAAATTAAAGTACAAAGTATGTTTGGGGAGTGATAAGTTGTCAATTGTCAATGTGATTAAAACATAGAATATATAGGAGGTAAGACTGAAAGGATAGTTTGATGAAAACTAATTGGTGTGGTGGATAGAGTGCTAGACCTGGACTCAGGAAGATCTGAGTTCAAATCCAGTCTCAGGCACTTACTAGCTGTGTTACTCTCTGCCTCAGTTTCCTAATCAGTAAAACAAGGAAAATAATAGCTCCTACTGAGCTAGTATTTGTAAAATGTTTTACAAACTGTAAAGTGCTATATAAATGGTATCTGTTATTGTTAAGTCAAACAGCAAATGATTAAGTAGTTTGGATTATATCTGAAAAGCAAAGGGAAGCATGGTACCCTAGAGAGAGAACTGGACTTGAAATCAAAGGACCTGGATTTGAATTCTGACCCTATCAATTGCAAACTATGCTACTTTGGACAAGACACTTAATCTCCCAGAATTTGAGAATTGGAAGGGATCACAGACCCCAGCTAGCATAATTCATATACAGAAGGAATCCTTAGGATAATATATGACAGGTTTTACTTGAAGATCTCCAAATTCTTTCTCAAAGGAGGGATAATTAACCACTTCTAAAGGTAACCTATTTTACTTTTGAATCGAGCTATTAGAAACTTTTCCTGATATCCATCCTATTTTTTTTTCTTCTCAACTTCAACCTATCACTTTTTATTCTCTTCTCTGGCATCAAAAGGAATTGGCCTAATTTCTCCTCCAAGTAATAACCTTTCAAATACTTGAAGACAGCTATCAGGGTCCCCCCTCAGTCTTTTCTTCTCCAGTCCAAACATATCTAATTCCTTCAAACTTTTTATGCCTCATTTTTTTCATTGAAACAATCGGGTTGGACTCAGTTGTTTCTAACGTCCCTTCCAGTTCTACAACTATGATCATATGACTGGAGCTTATGAGCAGAAGAGTGACACAACTAAAGGGATGTTTTCGGGAAGATTTGTTCTGGTGTGCTGGATAGAGTAAATGGAAAATAGAGTGAAATCAAAGTGATCAGACAAGAAACTATTGCAATACTTCAGGCAAAATTTCAAGTAAATCAAGGGCTTGAAATTTGGAACAGGAGTGGGGGAAATGGTACCGCGAAGTAACATTAACTGAAAGAGAAAATTCGAGCGCTAGCATTGGCTGACTTGGGATATGTTGAGGTTGAAATGGTGGTGGGACTTCCATGTGGACATATCTAGAGGGCAGTGAGAATATTGGGCCAGAGCTCATGAGAATGGTCAGAGTTGGAGATAAAGATGTGGGAGTCACCCATAGGGAAGTGGTAGTTGAAAATATGGGATATTAAATGAGGTCATGAGAGAGTGAATGTAAAGAAATCAAAGAAGATAACAAGTTCTCTAGAAACTCTATACTTGCAGGGCAGGAGGAGTGAGAGGAAGCATGGGGAGGCAACAGAAAAAGATTAGCAGTGATCAAGAATTCTTCCAGTGGATGCTCATGCCTCTAGGTAATAGGAGAAAAGGGCTGAGAGTTGGAGGAGGCTTTGACTCCTCCTCCCATATTGCCAAATCCTATCAGTCACCGAGTCCTGCCTTTTCCTTCATGTTGTATCTCCAGTCCATCCTGTGTTGTCAGTATCATGGCTGCCACTATATTTCAAGGTCCTTCTTCATGTTATGTCTGAACTATTACAACGATATTCTCACCGATTTACACCTTCAGGGATAGGGGATGATTTACTGTCCACTGAAAGCTTTTGAGTGATAATTACTGTACAAGGACTTCTGGTTACCCTGGATCTGAAGATGGATAAAGTAGAAAGGTCTGGATTATAATAAGAACTGACATTTATTTAACGCTTTCAAGTTTACAAAGTACTTTCCACTTAATATCTCTTTTGAAACTTCCAACATCCCTGTGAGGCAAATTCTGCAAGGATGATTATGCCTACCTAACAGCTCAGAAAAATTAAGTGACTTGCCTTTGGTAAAACAAACAAAGAAACAACGAACAAAACCAAAAACTAGCAAGCATAACAAGTAGGATCTGAAACTGAGTCTTCCTTCCTAGCACTCTTTGTGTCATGTTGCCTCTTTAAGGTTGTATTTATTAAGAGTCATTGTGGTATAATGAAAAGACTGGAGGGATTTCCAAATTTTAGTATTATACCAGGTACTGAAAAGAAGAGTGGAAATGTAGAGCCTTCACTATCATCTTTTTTTCTTCCCATCCTCTTATTTTATCAGTGTGGGCTACTCCTTAGTAAGTATATATTTTGCACTGATGGAGATTATCACTTTATCTAATTTATAGTATTTGAAAACTCCCTGATACTCTGAGAGCTTAGGTGATTTATTTGCCCAGGGTTCAAACCATAATAAACAAGAACAAATTCTTTTTTATCCTGTAATGAACAAGAACTGTGCTCTTTTTTTGTACATAATTATTTGCATGTTTTCTCCCTCATTAAACTGAGTTCCTTAAGAGTAGGAGTTATCGTTTGCCTTTCTTTGTATTCACACCACCTAAGCAGACACTAAGCACTTAATAAATGTTCACTCACCAACTGACTAAATTAATATACAGTCATTGCTTAAAGGTGAGGGGAACTCCATTACTGTCCACGGTACCTCCTTGAAATTTAGCTTCTTGAAGACAGAATCAGTTTTATTTTTGCATTTTTGTCTCCATTGCATAGCACAGTACCTGACACATAGCAGGCATTTAATCCATGCTTGTTGATTAAAACTCTAATTATTAGGAAGCTTTTCCTAACCTCAAGTCAAAGTGTTCCTTTTGTAACTCCTTCCCATTGCTTTATTTCTGTCTTCTAGGGCCAAGTCAAATTTCTTCCACATAGACTTTCAAGTACTTGAAGACAGTTATCATGCCCTGGTGCCTCCCCCCAAATCTTCTCTTCTCCAGGCTAAACAATCTTAATTTCTTCAATCAATCCTCAGATGTCAAGATTTCGAAGTCTCATTCATCATTCTGATTGCCTTTCTTTGGACTTTGTCCACTTTCTCACTGTCCTTCATAAAATGTGGTGCCCAGAACTAAGCATAATATTCCAGATATAGTTTAACCAGGGCAGTGTGGGATGGAACTCATCTTTCTTGTTAAAAAAAAGAAACCTTATCTCTACACATACTATGTCCATAACAACTTATTAGTTATTCCTTAGGTATCCTTTTCTATTATTTTTGTTATTGATTTGTTCATTTGATTCTGTATTTGTTTATGTATAATATCTGTATTTCTTTTTATTTTTATATATGTAAAACCCCTGCCAAATCCCATTTACTGGAGTCCTCTGGAAGGCTGACCAAGGATTTATGGGTACTCAGTGAATCCACTCTAAAACTGTAGTTTAAAATCCCCCACTTTTGTGTTTACTTTAATAGTAAACTAGTTGACACAATTATCTCAAAGAGATAATCCATTTGCTAAGATGGTATAATAAAAACTGTAGCTACAAAATAGTCCTTTTAAACCTACAGTAAATTATCTTACAAACACACACAGCATATTTGGAAATGAACTGGTATTATAACAGTGGTGGGCACATACAAAGAATATACCAATAGGGAGGCAGATGTGACCAGGGCACCTCAAACCTTTGACACTAAAGATTTCCAGTGTTCTCTTTTTATGCCACTCACTTGGGTGTGGATCTCTGTTCGGTTCAGCTAAGCTTCTTGGGCATGTTCCTCTCCACAACTCAATTCCTGACTTCCAGAACTAATTTTCTCTTGAATATGTATCTGGCTCTCCTCTCTATTGCCAGGGGTCATATTTCTCAGAGTTGATTACAGACTGAACTCAAACTCTGACTAAGCAAGTATCTCCACTACCTAACTGGTATGTGGGGGGTTAGGAGGAGAGATAAATCCCCTCTTTCCACATGTGCCCCTCCAGTAGAGGCAACAAGAGAAAGCCAAAGAGCAATCTGTTCATAAGAGCTGGGTTCTTCCTACACTTTCTAGAGTCTACTACCACAAGTCATGTTTCATTGAAGCTGTTTCTTGCTTCAGTTGTTTCTAGCACTAGAAAACTTGTTTTATATAAGCTATCTGAGACAAAGTCAGTCCTCAGCAAACCAATATCAAGCTACCTTTGTAATTTCATCAAAGAACATTTTTGTCCTTCATTTCTTAACACAAGAATACATTTGTTTTTCTTTTACCTGCCCTGTCTGTGTTCATCAACTGGGCTGGGGGAAAAAACTCAGTTGTTGGAGGGTGTCCTGACCAACTCTTCCCTGAACTATGATTCTCTACATATAGTTGTAGAGGTAGCATGGCATTGTGTATAAAGAACCAGTCTTCAAATCAGGAAGCCCTAGATTCAAATCTTGCCTGTGACATATACTAGCTAGGATACTGTAGGCAAGTCTCTTAACATCTCAGTGCTACCAGTTAATTTTCTAAGACTATAAAGTTGTAGAGGAGTTATCTATCAGTTTGAATTGGTAGATGGAGTTTATATAACAGGAGTTGCCTACACCAGTGTCTATGTCTAGACCCATGTGTAGGTTTAGACCCACACCCATTCTTGCAATAAAAACAAAAAGTTGTAGTTGGTATAGAAATTATTCTTCTGGTTCTGCTTTTTGTACTTTATTATGTAATATATACTTTTGAAATGTTATTTTTTTCTTTCTTTTTTTAAAATGAATTTATTTATTTAACTTTTTATATTCATTTTCACAAAATTTTGGGTTCCAAATTTTCTCCCCATTTGTTCCCTCCCCCCCACCCCAATACATCAAGCATTCTAATTTTCCCTATCACCAATCTGCCAACTCTTCTATCATCCCTCCCTTCCCTTGTCCCCTTCTTCTCTTATGTCCTGTAGGGCCAGATAACTTTCTATTCCCCATTACCTGTATTTCTTATTTCCTAGTAGCAAGAACAATACTTGACAGCTGTTCCTAAAACTTTGAGTTCCAACTTCTCCCCATCCTTCCCTCCCCACCCGTTCCCTTTGGGAAGGCAGGCAATTCAATATAGGCCATATCTGTGTAGTTTTGCAAATGACTTCGATAACAGTCGTGTTGTGTAAGACTAACTATATTTCCCTCCATCCTATCCTGCCCCCCATTGCTTCTATCAAATTGCTTCCTCCTCCCATTGCCCTCCCTTCCATCATCCCCCCCACCCTGCTTATCCCCTTCTGCCCCACTTTTCCTGTATTGTAAGATAGGTTTTCATACCAAAATGAGTGTGCATTTTATTCCTTCCTTTAGTCGAATATGATGAGAGTAAACTTCATGTTTTTCTCCCAGATCTCCTCTTTTTCCCTCCACTAAAATGTCTCCTGCCTGCCTCTTCTATGAGAGATAATTTGCCCCATTCCATTTCTCCCTCTCTCCTCCCAATACATTTCTCTCTCACTGCTTAACTTCATTTTTTAAAGATATGATCCCATCCTATTCAATTCACTCTATGCTCTCTGTCTTTGTGTGTGTGTGCACATGTGTATGTGTGTGTGTGTAATCCCACCAACTGCCCAGATACTGAAAAGTTTCAAGAATTACAAATATTGTCTTTCCATGTATGAATGTAAACAGCTCAACTTTAGTAAGTCCCTTATGACTTCTCTTTGCTGTTTACATTTTTATGCTTCTTTTCATTCTTGTGTTTGAAAGTCAAAGTCCTCTACTTCATTGAAAGACAATTTTTCCCCTGAAGTATTACACTCAGTTTTGATGGGTAGGTGATTCTTTGTTTGAGTCCTAGTTCCTTTGACTTTTGGAATATCCTATTCCACGCCCTTCAATCCCTTAATGTAGAAGCTGCTAGATCTTGTGTTATCCTGATTGTATTTCCACAATACTCAAATTGTTTCTTTCTAGCTGCTTGTAATATTTTCTCCTTGGCCTGGGAATTCTGGAATTTGACCACAATGTTCCTAGGAGTTTTTCTTTTTGGATCTCTTTCAGGAGGTAATCAGTGGATTCCTTGAATACTTATTTTACCTTCTGGTTCTAGAATCTCAGGGCAGTTTTCCTTGATAATTTCATGAAAGATGATGTCTAGGCTCTTTTTTTGATCATGGCTTTCAGGTAGTCCCATAATTTTTAAATTATCTCTCCTGGATCTCCTTTCCAGGTCAGTTGTTTTTCCAATGAGATATTTCACATTCTCTTCCATTTTTTCATTCTTTTGGTTTTGTTTTGTGATTTCTTGGTTTCTCAGGAAGTCATTAGCCTCCATTTGTTCCATTCTAATTTTGAAAGAACCATTTTCTTCAGTGAGCTTTTGAACCTCCTTTTCCATTTGGCTAATTCTGCTTTTGAAACATTCTTCTCCTCATTGGCTTTTTGAACCTCTTTTGCCAATTGAATGAGTCTATTTTTCAAGGTGTTATTTTCTTCAGCATTTTTTTGGGTCTCCTTTAGCAAGGTGTTGATCTGCTTTTCATGCTTTTCTTACATCTCTCTCATTTCTCTTCCCAGTTTTTCCTCCACCTCTCTAACTTGATTTTCAAAATCCTTTTTGAACTCTTCCATGACCTGAGCCCATTGAACATTTATTTTGGATGTTTGGGATATAGAAGCTTTGACTTCTATGTCTTTCCCTGATGGTAACCATTGTTCTTGCTCATCAGAGAGGAAGGGAAGAGATATCTGTTCACCAAGAAAGTAACCTTCTATGGTCTTATTTTTTTTGCCTTTTCTGGGCATTTTCCCAGCCAGTTACTTGACTTCTGAGATTCCTTTCCACACCCACCTTGCCTCCAGATCCTCCCATCTAGTGCTTTGGGTCTGAGATTCAAATGCTGCTTCCCAGCCTCAGGGCTTTCAGTGGGGGCAGGGCTGCTATTCAGTGTGAGATTAAATTCAGGTGCTCAGGTGGGGGGCAGGACTGCTATTCAGTGTGAGATTAAGTTCAGCTGCTTGGGTGGGGGCAGGGCCATTTCATGTGGCTCAGTTCCTGCAGGGGCTTTATGTGGAGACCTTCAATAATTGATCTGAGTTTCTTCCTGCTTTGAGGGCCCCTTCCTGCTGCTACCTCCACTGCTGGCTCCCAAGGTGGCCTGAGTTATGGAGATACCCCGCTCCCCTCTCAACCACACTGACCTTTGGCATCTGTGGGTGGAGGTACCGCGTGACCACTGGAGATTCCGTCCCTGAGGCCTACTCGGATCTGCTCCTCTCTGTGTCGCGCGGCCAAGGCAGGGCTGGGCTCTGCTCCAGGTCCGGTGTGTGATGGACCTTTGGTGTTGGTTTTTCAGGTCTCTCTGGAACAGAAATCTCCTTCACTCCATTGTTCTGTGGCTTCTGCTGCTCCAGAATTTGTTGGGAGTTCTTTTTTACAGGTATTTTATGGGCTGTGTGTTAGGACCTAGCATATGTGAATCTTTCTACTCTGCCATCTTGGTTCCTCCTTGAAATATTATTTTAAATGGCATTTCAGAATTCCATTATATAGAAATATTATAGTTCATTTAGCCATTTGCCAACTGTTGGACATGTGGTTGTTTCCAGTTCTTTGTGATGACAAATGAAATGTGTATATGTATGATTGTGCATATTTGTTTGTGTACTTATAGACAAATATATATATATATATATAATATATATAGTATATTTGAATAATGCGTTTTTCCCTTTCATGATAACACTCAGTTGAAATAGAGATTATTAGATTAAATGATTATTTGGGGATTAATGAACCCCTAAGAAGAAATTTTTAGTTTAAATGATTATTTGGTTATTATTTTTTAATAGCCCATTCAGAGATCTTTTGAGATTATCTATTCCAACCCCTTCATCTTACATGTTGGGATTTGTCTCAAATCACACTGGAAGGAAATGGCAAAACTGATATTTTAAGCTATGCTCTCTGGCCCTAAACCCAATTCTGTTTCTACTATACTATCATAAACTCTCCTGTGTATCCCCAGATTTTGCCCCATGAAGAGTCTACAAATTTTCAACATCGTCAGACTGAATGAGTTTTACTTGTTTTTTCCCCCAACCTTGTGAGCACTGGGTTTTTATCAGTTTGTACTTCTTTTGCCCAATTTCATATGAATTGAGTGTGAACTTGTACCTCATAGTTATTTTAGTTTCCATTTTTGTGATTATTAGGACATTTTGAGCTATTTATCATAATTTAAATGTCCATATCCTTTAATCATTGATTTAAAGAGGACAGGGTACTGCCCTTGACCCTAGGTACATTGATTGTGGACTTCAGGTATAGGAAGTATTCATTTATTTCTTCTACATCATAGAATATAAGGTGTTTTTACTTATATTTTCTTTAAATATATTTTGCACTTCAAAGATACCTTGATTATAGCATCTAGTCATGTGGAATTAAAAATGTTTTTATGTAATCAAATAATCTACTATATCCCCAATAATTTTTCCTTTTTGTTTAGCAGGTAAAAATCTATTTGCCCTCCACAACTGTGATAAAAATTATTATTTCCTTTTCTTCTATTTTTAAAGTTCTTTTTATGATTAGTTTTATAATTGAACTAGAATTTCTGTTGTATGTGCTACAAGGTAAGGGTCTAAATTAGTTTTTTGTCCTGTTGCTAGGCAGCATCCTTAATTGTATTTATTAAATAGTAGATTCTTTTCCCAATATTTACTGTCCATAGCTATATAAAATATTAGCCTCTTTTATGCATTTGCTTTTATTTCTGGGGTCTCTATTATCTTCAAATGGTCAATGTTTTCATTATGTTTTTGCTTAGTACTTGATAGTTTTGAGAAAGTTGCCTTAAAATACATATTGTAATGGTAATATGTTTTGTACAATTGAACATGTATAATCTATAAGAAATTACTTACTGTATCAGGGAGAGAGAAGAGATGAGGAAGAAAGAGACAATTTGGAACTCACAATAAAAAAAAGAATGTTAAAAATTGTCTTTACATGCAACTGGGGGAAATATTCATTAATATTAATATAAAATTAATAATAATATGTATTTATGAATATTTAGGCAGATTGGTTTAGCTACATCTCTTACACGCCATTCACCCTCCAAAAATTAATCCCAAACATTCTTACCTAATTGTTTCTCCAAATAAATTTTACTTACATGCCAGAGGCATTGTGGTCTTATAAACAGATGGCTGGATTTGGAGTAAGGATGATCCAGGTACAAGTCTTGCCTCTGACATATACTAGCTGCATGACTATGTGAAAATAATTTCAATTAGAGATTAAAGAATTCATTAAGCACTTATGATGTGCCAGGTACTGTGTTGTGCACTGGGAACATTAATACATACACGGAGAAGGACATCCCTAGCTTTGAGGAGCTTACACCACATTCTAATGGGGGAAGACAACCCATTAAAGAGGTTTAAAAAGGGAGTAGGAGGAGGAGATCCAGGTGGAAAAGTAGTTACAAGTAAGAGGTAATATGGTTCAGGAGGAAGCATGACTGGTGTGGATATTTCCTTAAGTGGAGGTTCCAAGGTTATTTAACTTCCCAGGGAGCATCACAGACCAATCTATGACTATTCATTATGGAGAAGTTGGTCACCATTGGTGGAGAAATTTTCCACAGCAGAAAATTTCCTATGACAATGATATAACAATTAAGCAAACATATTTTATTATAGATTTTCCAGTTCTATAAAGAAACAGGTAATTTGGTTAACATTACATTAAATCTCTATGTTAATGTAGCATCATCCTTTTTACTGTGTTGATTCAGCCTATTAAGCAACATGACATTATGTCTGAATACTTGTGAGTGCTAGTGTCCTCAAACAGCTAATTTATCAATGATTTACAAATGAATAGATTATGTCCATAATGATACTCCTCACTCTAGAATTTTCTTTATTTGAGTGATGACTCCTTCCTTCATAATGGACTTTGGCACACGTAAATCTTATTTGTTGAAACCTATGAAATTTGTTAGATTGTGTTGACTTTTATTTTCCAGGTTGTTTAAAAACACACACAACATCCATTCCCTTTTGATAGATGATGCTTCTAATAAACACAATTAATATATTAGGTTGTTATTTAGGTCATACCTATATGATCTGATGATTTCCCTTACTTTATTCAGTTTAAGTCTGAATTTGACAATAAGAAGTTTATGATTTGAGTCAGTCAGCTTCAAGTCTTGTTTTGACTGATTGTATAGAGCTTCTCCACCTTTGGTTTTAAAGTATATACTCAATATGATTTTGATATTGATCATCCAGTGATGTCCATATGTAGACTCACCTTTTGAATTGTTGAAAAAGCGTGATTGTCGTGACCAGCAAGTTATCTTGACAAAACTCTATTAGTCTCTGCCCTGCTTAATTTTGTACTCCAAGATCAAACTTGCCTGTTATTGCAATTATCTTTTGATTTCTTTCTTTAGCATTCCAATCCCTTAAAATGAATATGATATCTTATTTTGGTGTTTTTTCTAGAAGATGTTGTAGATATCATTTCAGCCACTAGTAAGGTTATGTTTAAGATTCTAGAAATCAGGCTTCGGCAATATGTGAACTGAGAATTTCCAGAAGAGCAGGCTGGTTTTTATTTTTTTATTTAAGTTTTCAACATTCATTTCCACAAAATTTTGAGTTCCAAATTTTCTCCCCATCTCTCCCTTCCCCCATCTCCAAACTCCAAGTTTTCTAATTACTCCTATCACCAATTAGCCCCCCTTTCTAACATCCCTCTCTTTCCTTATCCCCATCTTCTCTTTTGTCCTGTAGGGCAAGATAAATTTCTATACCCTATTACCTGTGTTTCTTATTTCCCAATTGTATGCAAGAACAATACTCAATAGTTGTTCCTAAAACTTTGAGTTCCAACTTCTCTTCCTTCCTTGCTCCTCACCTATCCCCACTGGGAAGGCAAGCAATTCAATATAGGCCATATATGTGTAGTTTTGCAAATGACTTCCATAATAGTCATGTTGTGTAAGACTAACTATAATTCCCTCCATCCTATCCTGCCCCCCATTTCTTCTATTTTCTCTTTTGACCTTGTCTCTTTTCAAGAGTGTTGACTTCTAATTGCTCCCTCCTCCCATTGCCCTCCCTTCCATCATCCCCCCCACCCTGCTTATCCCCTTCTCCCCCACTTTCCTGTATTGTAATATAGGTTATCACACCAAGTGAGTGTGCATTTTATTCCTTCCTTGAGTTGAATGTGGTGAGAGTAAGCTTCATGTTTTCTCTCTCACCTCCCCTCTTTTTCCCTCTATGGAAAAGTCTTTTACTTGCCTCTTTTATGAGAGATAATTTGTCCCATTCTATTTCTCCCTTTCTCCTCCCAATATATTCCTCTGTCATCCCTTAATTTCATTTTTTAAGATACAATCACATCCTATTCAACTCACCCTATGCTCTGTGTGTGTGTGTATGTGTGATCCCACCAATTACCCAGATACTGAAAAAAGTTTCAAGAGTTACAAATATTGTCTTTCCATGTAAGAATGTAAACAGTTCAACATTAGTAAGTCCCTTATGATTTCTCTTTGCTGTTTACCTTTTCACGCTTCTCTTGATTCTTGTGTTTGAAAGTCAAATTTTCTTTTCAGCTCTGGTCTTTTCATCAAGAATGCTTGAAAGTCCTCTACTTCATCGAAAAACCATTTTCCCCCCTAAAGTATTATATTCAGTTTTGCTGGATAGGTGATTCTTGGTTTTAGTCCTAGTTCCTTTGACTTCTTTGACTTCCACATCCTTCGATCCCTTAATGTTGAAGCTGCTAGATCTTGTGTTATCCAGATTGTATTTCCACAATACTCAAATTGTTTCTTTCTAGCTGTTTGCAATATTTTCTTCTTGACCTGGGAACTCTGGAATTTGGCTATAATGTTCTTAGGAGTTTCTCTTTTTGATCTCTTTCAGGAGGTGATCAGTGGATTCTTTAAATATTTAGTTTGCCCCTTGGTTCTAGAATATCAGGGCAGTTTTCCTTGATAATTTCATGAAAGATGATGTCTAGGCTCTTTTTTTGGTCATGGCTTTCAGGGAGTCCCATAATTATTAAATCATCTCTCCTGGCTCGATTCTTCAGGTCAGTTGTTTTTCCCATGAGATATTACACATTATCTTCCATTTTTTCCATTTTAGGTTATGTTTTGTGATTTCTTGGTTTCTCAGGAAGTCATTAGCCTCCATCTGTTCCATTCTAATTTTGAAAGAACTATTTTCTTCAGTGAGCTTTTGAATCTCCTTTTCCATTAGGCTAATTCTGCTTTTTAAAGTATTCTTCTCCTCACTGGCTTTTTGAACCTCTTTTGCCAATTGAGTGAGCCTATTTTTCAAGGTGTTATTTTCTTCAGCATTTTTTTGGGTCTCCTTTAGCAAGGTGTTGATCTGCTTTTCATGATTTTCTTGCATCTCTCTCATTTCTCTTCCAAATTTTTCTTCTGCCTCTCTTACTTGATTTTCAAAATCCTTTTTGAGCTCTTCCATGGCCTGAGACCATTGAATACTTATTTGGATGTTTGGGATACAGAAAGCTTGACTTTTATGTCTTTCCCTAATGGTAAGCATTGTTCTTCCTCATCTGAAAGGGTGAGAGAAGATATCTGTTCACCAAGAAAGTAACCTTCTATAGTCTTATTTTTTTTCCCTTTTTTGGGAATTTTCCTGTCCAGTTACTTAACTTTTGGGTCCTTTTGTCAAGAGTAGGGTATACTCTGGGGATCTGTAAGATCTCATTTCCTCCAAGGTGACACAATCAAGTGTGTACACTGGTCTGGGAGCAAGAAGAGATTTTTGTGCCCAGAATCTTAGTAGAGTTTCCTCTTCACAGGCACCTCGCCTCCAGTTCTGCCTAGCCAGCACTGGGGGCGGAGATTCAGATAAGCCCTAGGTCATTCAGTGTGAGATAAAAATCAGCTCCCTCAGGGCCTTTACACAGGGCTGAGTTAAGAATGAGCTGCTCAGTGCCCCCAGGGGTTTTACAATTCAACAATGGATGTGGACTACTGTAGGAACTGCTGCTGCCTGCCCAATGTGGCTGCTGTGGCCGCTGCCTGAAGCTGGAGCTATGGGAAAGCTTTTCTCCCTTCTCAGCCAGCTGAAAAAATCCCTGTCACTGACCTTTGGCGCCTGTGGGTTGAGGGATCTGAGAACTGCTGCTACCTGATCAAGGCTGGGTTGAGCTCCTCCCCACGTTGGGTGCAACAGATGTTTCCCATTGGCCTTTCAGGTCACCCTGGGCTGAAAATCTCCTCCACTCTGTTTTTCTCCACTTCTCCTCCTCTAGAATTTGTTGAGAGTCTTTCTTTACAGGTATTTTATGGGCTGTGTGGGAAGAACTAGTATATGTACATCTTTCTACTCTGCCATCTTGGGTCCACCTCCCCTGGCTGATTTTTAAAGAGGTAGAGGAAACTAGAAACCAAATTGCTAGCATTTATTGGATTATGGAGAAAGCAAGGGAGTTCTCGAAAAACCATTTACTTCTTCTTCACAGACTACACTAAAGCCTTTGACTGTGTGGATCACAACAAAAATGTGACAAGTCCTTAAAGAAATGGGAATATAAGATCATCTTACTTGTCTTCTAAGGAATCTGTATGTAAGCTAAGAAGCAATAATTAGAACCAAATATGGAACAGCTGATTGTTTTAGGATTGGAAAAAGGATGCAACAAGGCTGTATATTGTCACCTTATTTATTTAGCTTTTATGCAAAGTACATCATGTAAAATGACAAGCTGGATGAATCAAAAGCCAGAATTAAGATTGCTGGAAAAGATATCATAAATCTCAGATATATGAACAATACCACTCTGAGGGCAGAAAATGAAGAAGAGTTAAGAAGCTTCTTGATGAAGATGAAAGAGGAGAACATAAAAGCTGACTTAAAGCTTGATATAAAGAAAACAAAACAAAAAAAAACCCCTAAAATTTAGAGGGAGAAGAAATGGAAGCAGGATCAGATTTTATATTCTTAGACTCAAAGATCACTGTGATTGCAGCCATGAAATTAAAAGATACTTGCCCATTGGAAGGAAAGCTCTGGCAAATCTGGACAGAATACTAAAAAGCAAGGATGTCACCTTGTCAATGAATTGTCAAAGCTATGGTTTTTCCAGTATCAATCAATGTATGGCTGTGAGAATTGAACTAAAAGGAAAGCTGAGTGCTATAGAATCAATATTTTCAAATTGTGATGCTGGAGAAGACTTTTGAGAGTCCTTTGGACAGCAATAAGATCAAATCAATGAATACTTAAAGAAATTAAATCAGAATATTCACTGGAAGGCCAAATATTGAAGCTGCAACTTAAATACTTTAGCCATGTAATGAGAAAATGGAACTCATCGGACAAGATCCTGATGTTGAGAAAGATTGAAGGCAAAAGGGAAAGGGGATAGCAGAGGATGAAATGGATAGATAGTGTTATGGAAACAACAAACATGAGCTTGAACAGACTTTGAGAGATAGTGGAAGACAGAAGGGCCTGGTGTCACAAAGGGCATGGGGTCACAAAGAGTCAGACGTGACTGAATGACAACATTACCACCATTAGATGAGGGCAGGAACACTTTTTATCTTCCTTTGCCCTAACCCATTTTTTCCACATAGTAGGCACATTTATAATCGTTTGAATAAATTCTTACAGAGGAGTTGTTTGACATAGCCCTTCACAACCCAGCTTTGACCTACCTTTGTAAACTTACTATATATCAGTCCTCTGCACACACTCTATAATCTAGCAAATTTGGCCTTTTTGATGTTGCATATGATCTCCCATTATTCTGCCTTTGCCCCGGTTGTCCCTTATATCTGGAATCTACAGTCTCCTCATATTTTCCTCTTGGAATCCTTAGCTTCCTTCAAGTCTCAGTTCTAGTGTTACCTTGAACATGAAGGTTTTCCTGATTTCCCTTCCTGCCCCTCCCACCAGTTGAAATGGGGTGGTGGTGGAAACAATATAGTCATGATGCTCCCTAAGCTAATAGAGCCTCAGGCCTGGAGTCAGGAAGACTGATGTTCAGATATTGGCCTCAGATACTTAACAGCCATGTGACTTTGGATAAGTCACTTAATCTGTTCCCTTATCGGTAAAATGGTGTTGATAATAGCACCTACCTCCAAGGATTATTGTGAGGATCAAATAAGGTAATGATTTTAAAGTGTTCAATGGCAGTACCTGGCACATGGCAAGCCCTGTATAAAGGATAGCTATTACCAATGGCTTTCTTTAATAGAACTAGATAATGCTATGATAAAATGTATTTAATTGGTGTTATTTCATTGTGTTATGTTATTTCATTGGAGTAGGAACCTTCTAGTATTTCATAACTCCCTCCACAGATGTTGACCAGCCACTCATTTATAATTCATGTTCCAAATTACATTTAATTTGTTTTGTAAAGTCATATATGTAAGTGTTATCTCTTCTGAAAGAATGTACACTCCTGGCTTGGAATATGATAATTCATAAGGCAAAAAAGGCTTGGATTGTAACCAAGAATCAATTACTCATCAGTACTGAGCATATTCTTTCAGGAAAGGAGATGGGCATTCAATGAAATAGGGGATTTCCAAACTTTTCTGATGAAAAAATTCAGATCTGAATAGAAAATTTGATTTTTAAATATAAGACTCCAGAGAAGCATAGAAAGGTAAATAGGAAAGGAAAAACAACGTTGTTCAATAAGGTTGAACTGTTTGCATCCCGACATTGAAAGATGATAATAGTAACTCTCAAGAATTATATCTTTATTAGGATATTTAGAAGGGGTATATATAGACAGAGAGTATGGGTATAAGGCCTCATTTCTAAAATATGTAGAGAACTGAGTCACATTTACAAGAATACAAGTCATTCCCCAATAGATGGATCTGAACAGGCAGTTTTCAGAGGAAGAAATTAAAGTTATCTATAGTCATATGAAAAAATATTCTAAATCACTATTGATTAGAGATGCAAATCAAAACAACTCTGAGATACCACATCACATCTATCAGATTGGCTATCATGACAAAACAGGAAGATGATAAATGCTACAGAAGATGCGGGAGAGTTGAAACACTAATTCATTGTTAGTGGAGCTGTGAGCTGATCTAGTCATTCTGGAGAACAACTTGGAACTATGCCCGAAGGGCTACAAAAATGTACATACCCTTTGACCCAGCAATATTGCTTCTGGGACTGTATCCCAAAGAGATCATAGAAAGGAGAAAAGGTCTCACAAGTACAAAAATATTTATAGCAGCTCTCTTTGTGGTGACCAATTGGGGAATGGCTGAACAAGTTGTGCTATAAGAAGTCATGAACAGAAGGACTGTTTTATATGAATTATATGAACTGATGCTGAGTGAAATTAACAGAACCAGGAGAACACTGTACACAGTAACAACCACGTTGTGCAACTGATAGACAGCCCTTCACAGCAAAGCAAGGACCTAAAACATTCCCAAAGGACTCTTGAGGCAAAATGTCATCCATATCCAGAGAAAGAAGTATGCAATCAGAATGCAGAATGAAGCAGATTATTTTCTCTTATGTTATGTTTTGTTTTTCCTCATGGTTTCTCCCATTCATTTTAATTCTTCTACGCAACATGACTAATGTGCAAATGTGGTTAATAAGAACATATGTGTAGAACTCATATAAGATTGCTTGCCATCTCAGGGAGGGAGGGGAGAAAAAGGGGGAGAAAATTTAAGACTTATGGAAATGATTATAGAAAACTGAAAACAAATAAATTAATTTTAAAAAGACTAAAAGAAATTTTAAAATTCAAAAAAAATTTCAGACAGGCAGCAATGCTAAATGAATACTTTTTAGACCCTAATGCAATAAAATTACAATTGAAGATAGGAAAATGTGAACAAAAGACAAATTAAGACAAGATAAAGTCATCATAAAATTTAGTAAATAAATGTCAAATTATAGAAAAATAATTAATATATGAAAGAAAATAATAAAAATAGAAAATATGCCAAAATAAAAAAAACCAACTATAATCTCTACAATATGTTGCTTACAAGAAGTGCATCTGAATTAGAGAGATACATACAGAGTAAAGGTAAAAGACTGTAGCTGAATATATTATGCATCAGCTGAAGTAAAAAAAAAAATAGCAGGGGCAGCAATCCTGATCTCAGACAAAGCAAAAGCAAAAATAGAAAGGAAACTATGTCCTGCTGAAAGTTACCATAGACAATGAAATAACATTGATACTAAACATGTGTGTACCAAAGTTGTACAGCATCAAATTCTTAGAGGAGAAATTAAGTGAGTTACAGGAGGAAATAGACAACAAAATTATACTAGAAGGGGACCTCAATCTCCCCCTGTCAGAACTCAATAACTCGAACTACAAAATGAACAAGAAAGAAGTTAGGGAGTTGAATAGAATCTTAGGAAAGTTAGATATGGCAGACTTCTAGAGAAAACTGAATGGGAATAGAAAGGAATATACCTTTTTCTCAAGAATACATGGCATGTACACAAAAATTCACCATGTACTAGAGAATAAAAACCTCAATTCAATGCAGAAAGGCAGAAATATTAAATGCATCTTTTTCAGATCATGATGCAATAAAAATTACATGTAATAAAGGGCCATGGAAAAAGAGACTAAAAACAAGTAACATAATCCCTACTCTCAAGAAGCTCACCCTCTAATGGAGAAGACAATACATACTGAAGACTCCAGCTTCATTCAGATAGAAAGGCCCCATGATACTTAATGTGTGGTTGTTTGTTCTTTCTTAGAAGTGGACCATTGATACCACAGGTGATGTCTTGACTCATGAGTGAACTGGATTTAAATGAAGCAGAGTTGTACAAAGTCATCACCCTCACTTTTTCTTCCAGAGTCATCAAAGTCCAGGGGCAAGCCAAAAGTCAAGATGACTAAGGATGGCCCAGATTGCAGTGAATGACCTTGATGTCTCTGATGTCTGATCAAACTCTAAGTGCTCCAGAACACATGCTTCAACTGCCTAATAGCTGTTGGAACAAAATATTCTTATCAACTCATTCTGCCTGGGGTAGTCTTCACATGCTTGGGGTAGCCATTCTATTAACTCACCAATGGATTTGAGGGCCATGGGTTACCTTCAATTTGATTTAGCCCATCTTCTGAGATATTTTTACCAGATTGCGGCCACAGAGAATTCTACAACTTCTTGGAGTCACAGGTAAAAGTTGGGTGAAGGTGGACACCAAAAGTGGATGAGCAACCCTGAAAATGGCTCAGCAGCCCTCACATCTGTAGTACCAGTTCTCCCTGAACACCCCATGTACTCCACTTATTGTGGAGTGACAAAGCAAATGTTAAGACCTCTTCTTTAATGTAATTTCCATTGGTAAAATTACATTAGTTTTTGATGTTGAACTATTTGACAGTGCTAAGGAAAAAGGTGGCAAGAGCTTGTTTAGGGGGTGGTGGTGGTGGAAGGGTTAATATCTGTGGCTGTAGCACCTGTAGGACCAGTAGTCAGGTTATATTTCCATTGGGGTTGCTTTCCAGTTTGATGGCTATCAGGAATGAGTTGGAAGGATTGTATTTGGGGTCCTGGAATTTCTCCATCAGTGTTAGTAGGTGGGAATGGTCAACCCCTTCTCCGCAGGAATTGTTTCCTTGGGTGATGGTAATATCAGTAGCCTCGATAGGGGATGGGGTCTGGGGAGTGCTAATACTCCCAGGACTCTAGTGTCTCTTTACTCATTGGTGGTGCTTGATGAGCAGTTGTTGCCTATGGTAATGCCTCTGGGGACCTAACTTGCTAGAATATGTGAGTGTTAAGATGAAGGCCCTTGGAGTTACTCTATACAGAGAGATAGGAACTGAATCTGTGATTTTTTTTATGTATAGCTTTGGTTTTTTGTGGGTTGTTTTTTTTTGAGGGGAGGGAGGCACTAACAGCTGGGAGGTGATCAGGAAAGACTTAATTTATGAGGTGGTACTTGATTTGAATTTTAAAGGAAACAAGTGCTAAGTGACATTGGGTTTTTCTAATTCTCTTGGCTTAAGCCCCCATTCTATTGTATCTCCCCCATATCAATCACCAATTACAGTTAGTATCTCTCTTGTATCATTAATTAAAACCCCACTGTGAATTTGACTTGGTAACGTCAATTAACTTTTTAAAAGGATATTTACTGAGGAGATTTGGCAAGAAAGAAGCACAGAAAACATCTTCACAGAAGAGCTGCCCAGAAGAGCTTCCTCTACCACCTCAGTCCCCAGAGGGAGTGAGCTCAGACTTAAAGCATTTGCTCTACAAAGTTCACTTCAAAGGGCTACATACCTGTTGAATGAGTTGCTATCTTGCTTAGGACATGATTTTGGCTGAGGCAAACAAGTAACTCCTTCAGGCTGTACTGGTATACTAGGCTCAGCTGCCAGAAAACTCTGGTATAGAGTCCTGCCCCTGGACCTTCTGCTCCTCCAACTGTTAAAAAATCTCACAGGACTTTATTTCAAAGGAAAGAAGTCAAAAGCAGGAGACACACTATCCCACAGATAGGCTTACCTGGGAGGTCATGTATTCACCAGCTGACCCAGTGGAGGAAGAGGAGCAAGCCCTCCATTAGCCCTCTGAATCCCAGAGAGGTGTCATTATGAATCATAACCCACAGGAAGGAAAGAAATTTATTTTCTTGCTTGGGGTTTTTTGTATTTACTTTCTTTCATTCATTTTTTTTGGTGTGTTATACTTTATTTTGTATTTGTTTTAGCTCAAGAGCCAACCCAAAAGTCTTTTCCTCATTCCCCATGAAGCAGATAGGAGACAGTCAAAGGATAACTATGTTCTGAAACACAGAACCAGTCCCTTTCTTTCAGGGTTGTCATAGGTTTCTGTAAGCAAGTTCTCCAAGACTCCAAATCTCTCCTTTGCCAGACCCCCCCCTTTCCCCCCCTTACATAAATCAATATGTACTTATTGTCTTCCTTGATAAAAAAGTAAGCAGCCTGAGGGCAGAGATTGTATTCCAGTGTCCAAGTATAGTGCCTAGCAAATAGGACTGGAGATTCAGAGCTAGGAGGGATCTCAGGGGCCTGCTAGTACAGCCTCCTCCTTTTACAGATAGGAAAGCTAAGGATGTGTTAGAGGCTGTGTCAGGAAGTGTCAGAGTTTTTTTAACCAGGTCCTATGACTTGAGAGTCAGTGCTCACTGCACTCTCCCACATGCTTCTCCACAGTAAGGACTTAGTAAACATTTGTTGACTAATCGATGGATCGATTGTTTTCAAAAGGACTTGACTCTCCCAAGAAAAGGCAGATAAAAATAGGAATCTGTACAAACAGAGTTTTATCCCAAATGGTAAATAACTATGTGTGTATATGCATGTATGTACATGTATGTATATATATACACATACATATATATGTATACATATGTGTGTATGTATATGTATATATGGACCTAGAAGCAACCAGAAAAATGCAGATCTGGTTGAGGAAGATTTCCCAAAGGAGGAAAGTCTTCATTAGGATTTTGAAAGTAGAGGTAGCTAGTTAGGCAAAGAAAAATGTGGGAAGCCTTTCCCAACAGAAACAAGACCAGATGCCAAGAGCCTGGATTGAGAGCCGGAGACAGGAAGTTGTCTTGGCTGAGGCTGAAAGCTAGTTCCTGGCTTTAGGACCAATGCGAAGCAATCCCATGCCACACTCCCCCTTCTTCTAGGCTGGGCCACACTGCCCTCAGGTCTGGAGTCATCATGCCAATTGTCTGGGATCCTTCCTTGGAATTTTCCCTTTGTGGCCTGATTTCCCTTCATTCTAAAAACTCCCATACTCAGTGGGGCTGCCAGGTTCCCTGTGCTAATACCACAGTTTCACACACACAAGTAAACAGATCAAAGGAATCATATCAAAATCCACTTTTATTTTTTAAATGGAAAATTTGTTTGGGATAATTAAGCAGGCCTGGTGTATCAAACCACGGATTTTTCAGTTTCTATCAAATGACAAATATCTTAATGTCAACTGGCATTAAGTAGACTGATTTATACTCAATTAGCACAGCCTAGTTTGAGAAGTGGAAAACATTTCTGTGAAACTTGATTGGTTCCCTTCATTCTCTTCTTGCATGGAGTTCAAAGCACCCTGTGGAGCTTCTCCCTTATATGATGAATCCTTAGCCTACTGAAGATTGGAGTGGAGAGCAAGGAGGGGGTGATGTCATTATGAGCGCTATTCTTCCATCATTTACAAACAGGGAGCTTAGGAACATAACTGTAGAGCTTGAAGAGAACTTAGAGGCCATCTAAGTTCATTTTTATAAAAAATGAAACTAAGGCCCAGAGAGGTTAAGGGATATGTCTAAGGTCACAAAGGTAATAAGTGACTGAGTTACAGCTTTAACTTGTTCAGATCACTGGGATCCCAGTAAAGGACATCTCTATCCTTAGTGCCACATTAGTGGCCTGAAAGAGTTAATGCAGCTCCCTAAACACTCCATCCACATGGCTCTCAGAAATTCCGGTTGATGAGCTATTAGGCTGAATTATTGGACCAAGTCACTCCGTGATTTGCTTTGGAAGACTCCTGCTGGAGATCCCCAGGACCAAAATAGTGCTGGGAATGACAAGTCAGATGTGTGAAGACCTCAGCAACTCTGCCAGTGCTGGGAAACCCCTGTTGCTGAGAATCAGTAACAGACACACTAACAAATCTTCCAGACACTGGCAACCTGGAGAGCCCCAATGCAAAGCATCTCTGCTAAATCCATGCTCCAGAGGCTCCCCAAATGAAAGAAATCTGCATGAGCCCATACTGGCCAAAAGAAGCAGGATGAGAGAAGACAGAAGCCTCATTTTCACATCCATAGATGCTAACCTTTGGTTAGTAATTTGCATTTATATAGACTCTTTCAGGCTCTAGTCTCCAAAATGGCGCTATTGGTTTATATGTAGAGGATGCATTTCTATAAGCAGGTTTATATATATCAATATACTCTTCCCATCTGTATTTAAATGTATGTGACTAATTTTAAATATAGACAGTTTTCAAAGCCACATAACACTTGAATGAATTTCTTTTTCTTGGTGAGGGATTATGATGATAAGGATAGCTTTAGAAGAGTTATAGGAGGATGACTTTAATATGACACTATTTTTAATCTATTTGTTCTATTTTTCTATCTTTATGACCTGTTTATCATCTATCTATGAATTTGTCTATCTATTCTTTCTCCTCTCTCCTCACCTATCTCTGTCATCTACTTGTCTATCATCCTTCTGTCTATGTAGTAGGAAGCCATTTATCCATTCAACAATTTTATGAGAGCCTACTATGTGCAAGAGCTCCAGTTAAGCTGCAAAGAAGGGAAATTTTCTGATCATCTGAATAAATAGGTTTCACTGTGGTTCCCTGACAAAATGCTAGTCTTTATGTGATTGAGACATAAGAGCACTGACCTAGGTGTCACAGGAAATGAGACAGTTAATGACTTTGAGAGACGTACAAGTCACTAAATTTCTGAGCCTCCAATTCCTTGTTTCTATAATGGGGGCAATGGTATGAGCAGTTAATCACTTCAGAATATTGATTTATTGAATGAAAAATAATTTATTAAGCACTTACAATATGTTAAGGACTATGTTAAGCACCAAGGATACAAATACAAAAGAAAGACAGTCCCTGCCTTCAAGGAGCTTAAATACTAATTTGGGGAAGATGATATTCCCAGTAATTGGCACATAGTAAACACATGATAATATGATCTTTCATTCCTTCATTCATTCCCATAAATTTTCCTTAGTTTGCTTCAACAGAAACCTATCAATTACCTACATTTAACCTAACATGATAGTTCCTAGGCTGCTAGGAAAAGAGTAGGAAATTACAGAGGTATAGAGATCAGATTGTGCCTATAATAGGGCAGATTCTAGTACCAATGGCATTATTGATTGTGGAGAGTGGGAAGGAGGATCTGGAGCAGGATAGACAGAAGGAAGGTGTCCCAGTGAAGTATGAAATGTGACTGGGAAAGGCTAGATATAGTGAACCAAGTGACACAGGAACCAATCAGGACAGCATGGGCGTCAGGCCAGAAATTTCAAAAATGAGAGGGTTTGGTCCCCCACAGCATGCTATGGTCTGTTGTCTAAAGAGTGTCTGAAGGGCAGATGGGTTGTTTGAAAAAAAAAAGATGACTGGATGTCTCCATGATCCTTGCTTGATAAGTTATTAGATTGAATAGAAACTCCCCTTAGAAGATGCATCACTGTCCTTCACAGCAATGCAAGAACTTAAAAAATTCCCAATGGACTCCTGAAACAAAATGTCATCTCCTATCCAGAGAAAGAACTATGGAATTGGATTGCAAAATGAAGCAAACTATTTTCTCTTGCTTTTGTTTTGTTTTGGTTTTTCTCATGGTTTCTTTCATTCATTTAAATTCTTCCATGCAACATGACCAGAGTGAAAATGTATTTAGTAAGAACGTATGTGTAGAACCCATATAAGATTGCATGCTGTCTCAGGGAGGTAGGGGAGAGGGAGGAGGAAAAAAATCTAAGATTTATGGAAGTGATTGTAGAAAACTGAATACAAATTAATTAATTAATATTTTGTCAAAATAATAACAATAAAAAAAGAAGATGCATCACTCTTTTCAATGTGAAACATGGCTAGGGGCAGCTAGATATGACAGGTTAGGAGACATAGTCACTAATCAGGACAGCAGGGTTCCCAGAATTGCTGTGAGGAAAGTGCTTTGTAGACTTCAGTGGAAGTTGGTTTTTATGCATTCTTTGGTAAGACTGGTTATTATTATAATTTTTGTAGATCTATTCTACTATCTCCATTAGGGTGGTTTTAGAACTTTGATATTCTTTATTAGTAAGTCCTTCTGGTTGATCCTATTTTAATACATAATAGTACTTTATTATACTATAATATTATTTTACTTTAAATACTGTTTAAAAGATAATACTACAATAGATTATAGTAGAAGAGTTCTGGTACTAAAGTCAGCAGAGTTGGGGATGTGTACCATCTTTGCACTAACTGGGGGACCTTGTGTGACTGTCCAGCTCTCTGAACCCCAGTTTCCTTGTCTGTGAAATCAGGATATTTACACCACCTATCTCATAAAATTTTTGTGAGGACATGACAAAATTTAAGTGTTAATCATTATTTTTCCTATTGCAGCCATATAGACTGTTTGGCCAGATGCTGTATTCAAGCAAGATGGTAACCTGAGCCAATACATCACCCTTTACCTCTTACTACTATTGGCCCATTTTTCTCATTAAGCATCTCTCAAGGCTCATAGGCAGCCTAGACTACTTATGATTACCTCAGAGAATACTAACATCATAGAAATAATCTTTTAATCACCACTTTCATGCCTTCCCTGCCCTCTTCTCCTTCCTCCTTTCTGCTCTTACTAGTAGGGGAATGGAGAGAGGATAAGGGAAGAGGTTCAACCTCTTAGCTACAGACACTATGGAAAAGCTTATTTTCATTTCTATACTACATATTTGAAAAAAAGGAGGGAAGGAAGGAAAGAGAAAGGGAGAGAAGGAGAAAAGGAGAGAAAAGGGAGGAAAGAATGGAGGAAGGAAGAAAGAGAGGGAGGGAGGAAGGGAAAAAGGGAAGAAGGAAGGAAGGAAGGAACCAAGGAAGGAAAGGAGAGAGGGAAGAGGGAAAGAAGGAATATAGAAGCTGCTAAATCTTGTGTGATCTTAACTGCGGCTCCATTATATTTAAATTGTTTCTTTCTGGCTACTTACAATGTTTTCTCTGTAGTTCTGGAATTAGGCTATAATATTCTTGGAAGTTTTAATTTTGAAATTCTTTTCAGGAATTTCTAGTCAGTGGATTCTTTCAGTTTCTATTTTATTCTCTGGATCTCAGATAATCAGGGTAGTTTTCCTTTATAATTTCTTGAAATATGGTGTCTAGGCTCTTTTTATTTTTATCATAGCTTTCAGTTGGTCCAAGAATTATCAGATTGTCTCTCCCTGATCTATTTTCTGAGTCAGTTGTTTTTTCAGTGAGATATTTCCCATTTTCTTCCATTTTTTGTGTTCTTTTGACTTTATTTTATGTTTCTTGAAGTCTCATGGAGCCATTACCTTCCACTTCCCCAATTCTAATTTTTAAGGCATTATTTTTTTCAGTGAGTTTTTGTACCACTTTTTCCATTTGACCAATTCTTATTTTTAAGGAGTTCTCTTCTTCAGTGAATTTTTCTGCCTCTTTTGCCATTAGGCCAATTCTGTTTTTCCTTTATTTATTTAATTTTCTTTAGTATTTTTTTGTGTGTCTCTTTAACCAAACTCTTAATTTTGTTTTCATAATTTTCTTGCATAATTCCCATTTCTTTTCCCATTTTTTCCTTTACCACTCTCATCTCTTTCTTTAATTCTTCCAAGCATTCTTGCTGGCCTTGGGTCCAATGAATATTTCTTTGAGACTTTGCTCATGGTTGTTTTCATACTGTTGTCTTCTAAGTTAATTCTTTTTCTTCCCTGCTGCTATAGTAGATTTTTTATGATGAAGTTACTTTTTTTATTGTTTGCTTTTTTTCCCCAGCCTATTTCTTTGCCTTGAACTTTGTTGGGCTCTGTTCACCTAGGGGTGAGGTGCCATTGTGTCAAGATTCAGGCTTTTTTTTAACAAAGATATTTATTCATCTTCTATAGTATTCTCATTTTTGCTAGATATACAATGACAAAAATATACTAATTATTACTTTTGAGAAGCTTACTTTTATTATTCATTCAGAAGAGTCAGAGATGACTTCCAACTGAAAGAGACCATGGAAGACTATTTTCATGTCCTTTCTTTGCAGTACTGGCTCTGGGGACATTTATTGTAGAAAGGAACTTTATTAGGTCTATGATGTTTAAATCTTCTTGACTCTTTTTCTCCTCTCTGTCAGCTTTAGTAACCTTGTGAAATGAGGTCTCAGTGAGAAGGAAAGACTTAGTTCAGGGACCGGGCCCCACAAGAAAGTCACAGGAAAATCCACTGTAGAAACAATGAACTTCAACTTCAGTGATCAATCTTATTCTCTTTTCATGCTTCTCTTAATTCTTGTATTTGAAAGTCAAATTTTCTATTCATCTCTGGTCTTTTCAACAAGAATGCTTGGAAGTCCCCTATTTCATTGAATGTCCATTTTCCCCTCTGAAGGGTAATACTCAGTTTTGCTGGATAGGTGATTCTTGGTTGAATCCTCTCTCCTTCGACCTCTGCAATATCATATTTCAAGCCCTCTGATCCCTTGGTGTAGAAGCTGCTAAGTCCTGTGTTATCCTGATTATATTTCCACAATACTTGAATTGTTTATTTCAGGCTGCCTGTAATATTTTCTACTTGACCTGGGAACTCTGAATTTTGGTTACAGTATTCCCAGGAGTTTTCCTTTTGACATCTCTTTCAGGAAGGAGGTGAATGGTGGATTCTTTCCATTTCTATTTTACTTGCTGGTTTTGGAATATCAAGGTAGTTTTCCTTGATAATTTCTTAAAACATGATGTCTAGGCTCTTTTATGATCATGGCTTTCATGTAGTCCAATACTTTTTAATGACCTCCATTTTTCCAGGCAAATTGTTTTTTTCACTTCACATTGTCTTCTATCTTATTTTTGTTTGTTTTGGTTTTGTTTTATAATTTCTTGATTTCTCATAAAGTCATTAGCTTTTATTTGCTCCATTCTAATTTTTAAAGAATTATTTTCTGCAGTGAGCTTTTGGACCTCTTTTTCCATTTGGCTGATCATGCTTTTTAAGGCATTCTTCTCCTCATTTACTTTTTGGACCTCTTTTGCATTTAGGTTAGTCTAATTTTAAAGGAGTTATGTTCTTCAGCAATTTTTTTGGTTTCCTTTAGCAAGCTGTTGACTTATTTTTCATGATTTTCTCTCATTTCTCTTCCCAATTTTTCCTCTACTTCTCTTACCTGATTTTCTTCCAATGACTATTTCCCCTCTGGATCTAGGACTTCTGGACAGTTTTCTTTGACGATTTCTTGGAAGATGTTGTCCAGGCTCTTTTTTTTCTTTATCATGGCTTTCTTGTAGGCCAATAATTCTTAAGTTTTCTCTTCTGGATCTATTTTCCAGGTCAGTTGTTTTTCCCATTAGATATTTTACATTTTCTTCTGTCTTTCCATTCTTTCTTTTTTTTATTTAACTTTTTAAATTCATTTTCACAAAGTTTTGGGTTCCAATTTTTTCTCCCCTTTTCTCCCCTCCCCCGACCCCAATACACCGAGCAATCTAATTTTCCCTATCTCCAATCTACCCTCTCTTCTGTCATCCCTCCCTTCTCTTGTTCCCATCTTCTCTTTTGTCCTGTAGGGCCAGATGACTTTCTATTCCCCATTAACTGTATTTCTTATTTCTTAGTAGCAAGAACAATACTCAACAGTTGTTCCTAAAACTTTGAGTTCCAAATTCTCCCCATCCCTCCCTCCCCACCCATTCCCTTTGGGAAGGCAGGCAATTCAATATAGGCCCTATCTGTGTAGTTTTGCAAATGACTTCGATAATAGTCATGTTGTGTAAGACTAACTGTTATTTCCCTCCATCCTATCCTGCCCCCCATTGTTCTATTCTGTCTTTTGATCCTGTCCCTCCCTGAGTGTTGACTTCAAATTGCTCTCTCCTCCCATTGCCCTCCCTACCATCATCCCCCCCCTTGCTTATCTCCTTCTCCCCCACTTTCCTCTATTGTAAGATAGGTTTTCATACCAAAATGAGTGTGCATTTTATTCCTTCCTTTAATTGAATGTGATGAGGGTAAACTTCTTGTTTTTTTTTCTCAGCTCTCCTCTTTTTCCCTCCATTAAAATGTCTCCTGCTTGCCTCTTGAATGAGAGATAATTTACCCCATTCCATTTCACCCTCTTTCCTCCCACTACATTTCTCTCTCATCATTTACCTTAATTTCTTTTAAGATATGGTCCCATCCTAGTCAATTCACTCTGTGCTGTCTGTGCATGCATGTATGTGTGTGTGCGTGCACGCGTATATGTGTGTGTGTATGTGTGTGTGTATAATCTCACCAACTACCCAGATACTGAAAAATTTTAAGAGTTACAAATATTGTCTTTCCATGTAGGAATGTAAACAGTTCACTTTTGGTAAGTCCCTTATGAGTTTTCCTTGCTGTTTACTTTTTCATGCTTCTTCTCATTCTTGTGTTTGAAAGTCAAATTTTCTTTTTAGCTCTGATCTTTTCATCAAGAATGCTTGAAAGTCCTCTGTTTCATTGAAAGACTATATTTTCCCCTGAAGTGTTATACTCAGTTTTGCTGGGTAGGTGATTCTTGGTTTGAGCCCTAGTTCCTTTGACTTCTGGAATATCCTATTCCATGCCCTTTGATCCCTTAATGTAGAAGCTGCTAGATCTTGAGTTATCCTGATTGTATTTCCACAATACTGGAATTGTTTCTTTCTAGCTGCTTACAATATTTTCTCCTTGACCTGGGAATTCTGGAATTTGGCCACAATGTTCCTAGGAGTTTCTCTTTTTGGATCTCTTTCAGGCGGTGATCGATGGATTCTTTCAATACTTATTTTGCCTTCTGGTTGTAGAATCTCAGGGCAGTTTTCCTTGATAATTTCATGGAAGATAATGTCTAGGCTCTTTTTTTGATCATGGATTTCAGGTAGTTCCATAATTTTTAAATTGTCTCTGCTGGATCTATTTTCCAGGTTAGTTTTTTTTCCCATGAGATATTTCACATTCTCTTCCATTTTTTCATTCTTTTGGTTTTGTTTGGTGATTTCTTGGTTTCTCAGAAAGTCATTAGACTCCATCTGTTCCATTCTAATTTTGAGAGAACTATTCTTTTCAGTGAGCTTTTGAACCTCTTTTTCCGTTTGGCTAATTTTGCTTTTGAAAGCATTCTTCTCCTCATTGGCTTTTTGAACCTCTTTTGCCAATTGAGTGAGCCTATTTTTCAAGGTGTTATTTTCTTCAGCATTTTTTTGGGTCTCCTTTACCAAGGTATTGACCAGTTTTCATGCTTTTCTTGCATCTCTCTCATTTCTCTTCCCAGCTCTTCCTCCACCTCTCTAACTTGCTTTTCAAAATCCTTTTTGAGCTCTTCCATGGCCTGAGTCCACCGGACATCTACCTGGGGTGTCTGGGCTACAGAGGCCCCACCCTCCACGTCTTTCCCTGACGGTAAGAATATTTCCTCGTCATCAGAATTGAAAGGCGGGAACATCTGCATCCCATCAAAATAGCTCTCTATAGTCTTATGTTGCTTCCTTTTTCTGGGCATTTTCCCAGCCAGTTACTTGACTTCTGAGATTCCTTTGCACCCCTGCCTAGATCCACCCAGCTAGTGCTTGGGGTCTGAGATTCAAATGTTGCTTCTCAGTCTCAAGGCTATCCACGGCGGGTTGTCTTTCCATTCTTTAGATTTTGTTTGACTGATTCTTGATGTCTCATAGAGTCATTAACTTCGATTTGCCCAATTCTAAATTTTTTCAAATTGTTTTCTTCAGTTAACTTTTGCTCTTCTTTTCCATCTGTCCAATTATTCCTTTTAAGGAGTTATTTTCTCTAGTTAGTTTTTGTGCTTCCTTTTCCATTTGTCCAATTTTCTTTTTTAAGGAGCTGTTCTCTTCAATGAATCCTTTTTTCATGCTTTTAAAATCATTGGCTAGTTTTTATTCTATTTCTGTAATATAGCTTTTAAAATCCTTCTTCAGCTCTTCCAAGACTGTTCTTTATGCTTGTAACCAGTTCATAGTCCCTTCTGAAGTTTCAGATGGGAGTACAGTCTCAATGCTGACCTCTTTGGTATTCATGTTTTGATCCTTGTCCCTATAGGAAGATTCCATGGTCTTTTCTTTTCTGCTTTGCTTCTTACTCATGATGATGAGGCTTTGTGTGTTGTGGCTTCTTATTCTTTCAGCTAGATGCTAAAGTGCTCCAGCTTACCTGGTGCTGAGCTGGCTGGTGTGAGAAAGCAGAGGCCAGGTGAAGTCTTTTTGTGTTTCCTTGGGTTCACCCTGGAGCTAACTTGTTAAGTGTGGGAGAGGGGTGGTCTGGCCACAGGAAGTCTCCTTTGCTTAGCTAGAGCATAGGCAAGCTCAGCAGTTGGTGATCCAGCTGCCCTAGTGTCTTCCCATTTCCCCTGGGGTGCTGAGGCACACCTGGGGTCCTGATGTTGGTGGTTGTGGGGCTCCATCCCCTGAGGCTCCAGATCTCCTCCAAGTTTGCTGATGTAGGGTTGTCTGGGGCAGCTCTAGTCCTGCACCTATCTCTTCAGCCACAGCAAGAGGGATTCTCCTTAGCAATTTTCCTAGCTTCACATGCTGTGAGACTGTTTGCCCCTTCTGCTGATCTCACTGTTGCAGGATTTTTCTGGGGAAATATTTTATGGTTCTTTCTAGGTCAACAAGGGGAGGGGGAAGCATTTACTGATCACTCTGCCATTTGGCTCCTGGAAATTCAAGTAGGTGACTTACAGCATTTAATTTACAGGTTAATAGTCTCAGGTGCTGCCACTGAAGATACCTGGGGATCCATGGCTCTCACTCAGTTCCACTGGACTCCTGTCCTGGGTTGATATGCCCAAGATTTCACAGTGCAGACACTGTCTCAGACTGCCTGGGGCTTCCTGTTTGGCCCTGCTGTGGTGCAGATGTACTGTCTTGTGTGCTGTGTGCTGCTCCACCCCCGTGGGACAGAATCTTCCCTTCTAGTCTGTCCTGGACTGTGAGCCTGCCACAGTCTGTCTCTTATTGGATTTTGACCCTCCAAAATTTGGTCCAGTTCTATTTTTAGAGATATCTGAAGGAGTTTGTCTAAGAGCTTAGGTGAGTAGTTGCTCTCATTCCCCTTCCTTGATTTTCAAAATTCCTTTTGAGTCTTCCATGGCCTGAGACCAATTCATATTTTTCTTAGAGACTTTGGATGCAGGAGCTTTGGCTTTGCTGTCTTCTTCTGCCTGTATGTTTTCATCTTCCTCCTCACCAATGATGTAAGAAAATACCTCTTCACCAAAAAAGTAAGAATCTGTAGACTATTTCTTTTCCCCCATTTGCTCATTTTCCCAGCCAAAGCTCTCCAGCTTTGTTAAGTGGAGAGCTCTAGAAGCAGCCCCTGCTTCAGCAGTGACTGCAGCCATCCTGGAGATGGGACAGAGGCCAGGGCTGGGGCTGGGATTGGACCAAGCTCCCTTCTCAGCCAGGTGAGAGACCTTCCCACTGAACTTTGAAGTCATCTTTAGCGTTTTTGAGTTGAGAAGTCTGGAGTCCACAGCAGCCACCAGTAATTCAGGCCCTTAAGGCCTGCTATTGCTCAGTCCGTGCTGGCATACTTCATGCCAAACTGCACTCCATTCCCAGATTTGTCCAATAGACCCTTCCCATCTACCTTCCAGATTATCTGGGGCTAGAAATGTGCTTCAGTCTGTCATTTTGTAATTTCTGCTGTTCTAGAATTTGTTTAGAGTCTTTTTATAGATTTTTTGAGGGGTTTGTGGGGAGAACTGTAGCAGGGCCCTACTTGTACTCTACCATCTTGGCTCTGTGCCCCCCCTCACCCCATTGTCTCAGGCTTTTTTTGTGTTGCTGTTTTCTAAGCTAGTTCTGGAGGTCTGCAAGTTTTGGTGTTATACTGGGAGAGGCATGGTCACTACTCTCTTGGTCTGTGATCTGGTCTATATCTAAAAAAGGGGTCCTGGTTCCTTGTATCCATAAGTGCTGGCACTTCTCTTGGCTCTGAACCTGGGACTGGTGAACCTGCTCTCCAGGGCTTCTCTCCACCATGGAACTAAAACCCAGAACTGCTTACGTGCAATAGATTTGTCAATCGGCACCAGCTTCACTCAGTGCCAGTAAAGAGTCCTCTAGAATCTCTTTCTCTCCACTTGTCTAGCCTCCTTAATTGTCTCTTGGCAGCAAGCTCCCAAAGCTGTTGTGACTGTCTTCAAGGTCCACCACTGGTGTGCCTGCCATGTTCTGGACCTGTGTTCACCCTTTTATTACAAGCCTCTCCTGTGGACCTCCTAAGTTGTCTTAGACTGGATAAATACTTTCCTCTGACTTTTTGTTGGTTCTGCTGCTCCAAAGTTTAGTTTGAGGCAATATTTTAAAGTCATTTAGAGGGGAATATTGGCAGAGTTCACCTGAGTTTCAGTTTGTACTTGCCATCTTGGCTCTGCCAAAACTATTCTTCTTAATAGCTGTGTGATCCAGGGCAAGTCACTTTACTTTGTTGAGTCTCAGTTTCCTTATCTGAAAATGGGGTTAATAATGCCTGTAATGTCTACATGACAGTGTTAGGAAGCTTAAATGAATTCATATGCATATAAATGCTTTCAAAACTTTAAATCACTTAGTCAATAATCATCAATTCTCTGGCCTTCATCACCAAAGGATTTTACTAACAGTACATAAATGCTGAAAACTGCAAAAGTAGAACATGTCAAAGTGATTTGTAATGGTAAGCCCATGAAGCATTAATTCCACCCTTTTAAAAATAATAATAAAATAGACATGAGAGCAAAAGAAGGCCGTTTTTCCTCTTCCAAAGTGGGAGCAAGTTCTATCTCTCATCTTGATTGGAGATAAGGAAAAAGTAGTATTTTGTAAGGATACTAAGTTAACCTCATAGAGTCTCAGAGATAGAAAGGAATTTAGAGATCATCCAGTCTAACCTCCATTATTTGTCCTTTGTTCTTGAAGAAGACAATGAAAGCAGGAAGGTGATGTCATGACTTGAAAGGTGAATTAGATTTAAGAGAGGAATGGCTATGCAAAGTCACTAGCTTCACTTTCTCCTCTGAAGCCATATTGAGTCTAGTGGCAAGATATAGATCAGGATGATTGGATATGGCCCTGATGCAGAAGGAAAGTGTGGCCTTTTAATATAACGTCTTTCCCAGATCTCAGTTTGACTAAGACAATGCTCATTCAGTTATTATGACTAGGTAAGAAATGAGGTAAAGAATGGCCTCTTTTACCTAGTAAAAAAAAAATCAATCTGGGAGGGGAAGACCCTCAGGATTTCCAACAAAAACAATTACTATGTGTTAAAAACAATTGCTATATGTACTCAGTCTGAGTCATCAGAGCCCAAACAAACAAACCAAATGAGGCTTGGGTTGGGATCTGTTGTTGACCAGTCAATGAGAGCCAGAGTGCAATGGGGTTAAGGCATGGTCCTTAAAAGAAATGTAACCTGTAAATCCCAAGATGTCTTGCAAGTTTTCAGTGATCAAACTTTATTTTCCTTTAGGCAAGACCACCTACAAGTAAGGTTCCAAAAGGAAGGAGGGAGAAGAGGAAGAGAGAAGAGGATGGGAAAAAGGAGGGAAAGAAGGAGGGAAGGAAGGAATGAGAGAAGGAAGGAAGGAAGGAAGCAAGGAAGAAAGGAAGGAAGGAGGGAAGGGAGGAAGGTGCTGTGTTACCTGACTGTGACTGGTCAGATGGGTCCCCAGCGTAACAACTGCTACTACTCATAGACTGTTGTTTGTCCTTTGTTCAGTTGTTCAGTTGTGTCTGACTTTTTGTGACCTCTTGGGCCATAGCACACCAGATCCTCCTATGCTTCATTGTCTCCTGAGGAGACTACAACCAACTAAGATGCCTCTCATGAGAATCAATGTCAAGTCCAGGAATCAGCTTTCCTTTTGTGGCCTTACTAAGCCAGCTAAATGCTACAGAATGTGACTTATTGGCTATGTAATTTAAACCCTAGCCTGTTGTATACCTCTATAACCAATTACCATTTCCTGAAGAGGTTGAACTTGATACTAGTAAACTGTCTTTGTTAGTATGCTGTTAAATCTTTTTTTTTTTTTAATCTTTGTCTGCTCACTTTATTTGACCTCAAGTCTTCTTTTGGACCAATTGATAAGTGAGATTTCTTCTGGATGGTCCAGGAATCAAGGCTGAGAAATTCCCCCAACACTGCTGATACTTGTATGACTGTGGGCAAGTCATTTCACCTCATTGGACCTCAGTTTCCTCATCTGTGAACTGGGAATGTGGGACTAGATTACAAGTTCTTAACTTGGACCCATGAATAGATTTCAAGGGGTCTATGAACTTGGATGGGAAAAATACATTTTTATTTCAATATATTTAATTTACTTTGCAGTTCTCTGTGTTTTTTAAAATGTGCTGAAAAACATTATTTGGGGGAAGAGCCCTTACACTTGATGTCAAAATATTCAAAGATTTGTTGATAGGTTCTGCTGTCAATCATCCTTAGCAGTACACAGAGACATTTTAGTGACCAATTTACTATAGACATGGAGCATAGTCCCATGGTACACAAAACACAATGGACCATGAGTAACATTTCAAAAATCTGATGTAGGACAAGGCAGGACAGATGAAATACAGAAGCAAAAAGGAAAGTTAAAGATTTCACATCAGAGGACCAATAGCCAAAGTGGAAATCTACATCAAGTAAAATAATAGACTAATTGCAAATACTAGGGAATTTAACTAGAACTTTGCAGACAGAGCAGGAACTAGCCAGATAGCAAGAGGGCTATGGCTGATATCTCAGCTTAAGTAAATACTGACGGTTTTCACTTTATGTAAATTCACATTATGCAAATTAGACTATGTAAAGAATTCTCAAACATACTACACATCTATGTTAACTTTACTGTACAGTACTGTGTATGCTTTATCATTAACTCTACCTTTCATTTTATAATCCTGTTTATTGTCATTCTACAGTATTTAACGTCTGCATGTTAGCACATATTATGATTTGCATAACCTTTACACAACATTTTTTAGACATGTCCTCTTCTCTTGGAGCACCCTTCCACCAATCTGGGACTGGCCCTTCATCACCTTTCTCCTGAATTATTATAATAGCCTTCTAACTGGTCTCCTTGTCTCAAGTCTCTCTCCCACTCCAGATCATCCCCTTTCCAGCCATTAAAGGGATTTTCCTAAACATAGGAACTAACTTCCTCACTCCCCTACTAATTTAACAGTACTATGAAACCATACCTAAGAATCCCTACCAGTGCATATTGACTTGGAAATCCATGTATTAACATTATCTGCGTCTTATTGTATTTTTCTTTATTTTGTTGAGTATTTCCCAATTACATTTTAGTCTGGTTAGTGGACAGCACTTAGAAGGGAGTGTTGTGAGCAAGGTTTGATAGCTCTCACCTATGGGATCAGATAATAAAGTACTCTAATTGGCATTTCAAACCCTTCACAACTTACATGGCCCCTTCCTAACTTTCTTGTCTTCTAACATAGCTTTTGATTCAGCAGCCACCAACACTGGCCATCTTCTTGTTCCTCACACACAACAGCTGATTTCTCCACATCATGTCTTTTCAGGCTATTTCTCATGTCTGAATGCTCCCCCACAACCGCCCTAATTTGCACGTTCAGGCTTCCTTCAAGATTTGGCTTAAATCTCACCTTCCGTATGAGGTCTTCCCCAACTCTCCAATGCCTTACCTCTGACATTTACATTAAATATGTCTTGTGTACATATGCATAGTTGTTTGTATGTTGTCTCTCTCATTAGAATGTGAATTTCTTGAGGGCAGAGACTATTTTTCTTTTTTTTTCTTTCCCCAGTTCTTAGTCTAGTGTCTGATTCATGCTCAGTCATATCAGTTGTGTCTGACTCTTGATAACCCCATTTGAGATTTGCTTGGCAAAGACACTGGAGTGGTTTGATATTTCCTTCTCCAACTCATTTTACCGATAAGAAAACTGGGCAAACAGGGTTAAATGACTTGCACAGGGTCAAAAGCTAGTAAATATCAGAAGCTGAATTTAAAGTCAGGTCTTTGACTCCTGGCTGATCACCTAGCTGCCCCATCTGACCCATAGTAAATATATAATAAATGCTTATTGACTGACCAGATCAAGCTTAAATTCTAATAGGAGGAGATAACTGGGAGTGATGGCCAGGAAAGGGAGCAGTGGTTTGGAAATTCATAGGAATGGTGAGTAGAGTCACGGAAGTACATATTAATACATACTTTTCTGCCAAGGTCTCCCAGTTCACCATAAGTCATCTCCAGTTATCCTGATGAATATCTGGTCACTGGATTCAGATGGTTCTGGAGGACAAGTGAGGCTGGTGACCTGCACAGCCCTCCCTCACTCAAAACAAAGTCAAGTGCAAGTCATGTCATCATTTCTCTGATGGCATGGTCTTCTTCAACAATGAAGGATGAATGCAGTAAGAATAGCAATAATCTGTAATAATGGAGTGATAATTTGATTATGGTCCTAGAACTAGAAAGTAGCGGTAGACAAAGAGATTTTAAGAAGGGGAGAAAGGACTTATCTGTACAAAAATATTTATAGCAATTCTTTTTGTGGTAGCTAAGAATTGGAAATTGAGGGAATGTCCATCAATTACGGAATGGTTGAACAAACTGTGGTATATGATTGTGATGGAATGATGAGCAGGATGATTTTAGGAAACCTGGAAAAGACTTACATGAACTGATGCAAAGTGAAGTGACCAGAACCAGGAGAACACTGTACACAATAACAGCAATATTATAAGATGAAGAAATGTGAATGACTTGGCTATTCTCAGCAATACAATAATTCAAGACAACCCCAGAGGACTCATGAAAAATTCTATCCACCTCCAGAGAAGAAGTGATATTATTTGAATACAGATTGAAGTATACTATTTTTCTCTTTTTTTAGTCTTTTTTTGCACAAAATTACTAATATGGAAATGTATTATTTGAATACAGATTGAAGTATACTATTTTTCTCTTTTTTTTAGTCTTTTTTTGCACGAAATTACTAATATGGAAATGTTGTACGTGTTTGCACATGTTTAAGCTATATCAGGTTACTTATCATATCGGGAGGGAGGGAAGGGAAGGAGGGCTAGAATTTGAAATTCAAAACTTAAACAGAATGGTAAAAATTTATATAATTGGAGGAACATAAAATATTATATAAAGAGAAGAAAGTGGTGGTAGAAATGCTGGGGCGGGTGGGTTGGTGGGGGAAAATATAAAAGTTCCAGTGGGGTAGCAGGCAAAATTTGGTGGGAATATAAAGTGAAGCAACCACTTAGATATTAGGGGCCATGTGAAGTTCTCACAAATCAGGGCAATGCTGGTCCCAGGGTGGCAGTTCCAGAGCTATACAGGTTAAGTCACACTGGTTATGATTTTTAATCTAAGGCAGATGGAAAGATGTCAGAGGGGGCTTGGCAGGTTGGCAAATAGGAATTACTAGTCGTGTGAACCTGTGCAAGTCATTGAACTCCAGCTTTCTCATCTGTAAATTGGAGACATTTATAGCACCTACCTCAGAGTATTGAGAATCAAATGAGATAATGTATGTAAAGTGATTTATGTGTCAGTGACTGGAGTTATTTTTCTATTATACAATCTCCAAATGTAGGAAGAAGTTTGAGCACTAGTGAAAATGATGAAAAGGGATGCAGGAGGGGCATTTAGGTGGCACAGTGGATAGAGCACCAGCTCTGGAATCAGAAGGACCTGAGTTCAAATCTGGCTTCAGTTACTTGACACTTACCAGCTGTGTGACCCTGGGTAAGTCACTTAAATCTGACCACCTCTCATAAAACAACAACAAATTGAAAAAAAAACACCACAAAAGGATATAGGAAAAAGACCGGATGACTATCACATGAAAAACAGTAATATTATAAGGGTACAGAGTGAGCCATGATACATTCAGATTGGGGCAAGTGATTATGTAAATAAATTAAAAGCTAGGCGAGGATGAGTGCCGTGTAAGCGCTCCCAGGTGATCCCTTATGTCAGTCTGGGGAGCAACACTTAGAAAAGGAGAAGAATTCCAACTCCTTTGGTGGCAACCTTAAAGAGGAAGAGACTCTAATACTGAACAGTCAAGAGAGGAAGGAGTTTGTCTGAGTATCCAAGGCAGGATCTGAAAACCTGCAAATATAAGGCAGACCACTGCAACTTCCATGAGGCCAAGCAGACTTTCTGGTTGCCAGACTGTGATTCCTTCCTTCCTTCCCTCTCCCGATGTCCCAGAAGTGCATCTCGTTCTGTACAGCATCTCGCAGATGCCATCCTGGGGTGACTCGGCCTTTTGGTCAGAGCCCCCTTTAGGGAAATTTTATCAGCTGCTCAGGAGAATCTAGAGGGGATGCGTCTGAATTTCTTCCTTTTGCTATGCTGGTGCTCCAGGGGGAGCAGATGAGCAGGCAAGTCTTGGTGTTGGCTGTGGGGGCGTGTGTCCCCATCTGTGTGCTCGCGCTGCTGCTGCCGCAGTGGCAGGCGGCTGCCGAGGCTTTGTCTCAGGGTCTGAAGAAACGCCCTTGTGGAACACGGACACGTTGGAGCTGGGGAAGGCCTCAGAAACCCTGACTACCCCAGGGCCCCTCGTTGGCAAGCGGCTGGGCTGCTTTGGGAGTGAGGGCTCAGTGCAGCTGGCCCGATGCCAGGCCAGAGCATCCTGCTTCGTGCAGGAAATATTGAGCAATCAGAGTCTTGAAAAGGACTGGAAGACTTCCAAGAGTGCACTTTACATCTGCTCTGAGCTATGGTAGAGGGAGACCTGTAGGGGAATCTTTGAGACTAGTGCAGGGTGTTCAGAATGCACAGCATCCATATGGTCTAGGCAATAAGGATGCAGATGCCAGACATCATCTTGCAACACTCACTGGATGGTATGTTCCGGTTGGCATCCACCGCACAGTTTGCTCAAGGCTTTCACAGGCATTTTGCCATTGAAGCCTCACATTAGCCCTGTGAAGGAAGGCAGGACACAGGTATTGCTATCCTCATTTTACTGATGAGTGAATTTAGGCTTAGGTGACAGCTATTAAAATACTGAGTGCTCAATGTTCTTTTCACTAGGACCCCAGAAAAGACCCCTGGTTCTAAAATTCTCCCTCTCTTATCCCAACATGCCTGAAATTTTACCTCTTTCAGCTTTATCCCTTTAGAGAATGAGAATACAAAACAAACAATTTATTAAGCACTAGCTTTAATGGAAGGTACTATGCTACTTTACAAATACCTCATTAGAGATTTACAACTATCACAAGATAGACACTACTATTATTAACATTTTATAGTTGAAAAAACTGAGACATAGAGAGGTTAAGTGATTAGCCAAGGTTATAGCTCTAGTATGTTTGTGAGGCTGCATTCAAACTTAAGTTTCCTGATAGGGCCCAGGGTTCTATCCACTGCACTACCTACCAGCTGTGAAGGATTATATTTAGAATTGGAGGGCCTAGGTTAGAAGCAATCCCTTTTGTCCTGATTACTCTGTGACCATGAACAAGTCACTGGTCTCTGGACCTCAGTTTTCTAATATGGAAAATGAGGGAGTTGGAAGATATGTGTTAAATCACAAATACCTCAAGCATGTGAATGTGAATAAAGAACCTGACCTTGGGGCTTGATAAGAGATGTGGGAAAACCTGTGAAGTCACTGTACCTTCTAGAGGGTTGGCAAAAAAGAGAAAGGATGCTACAGAAAAGTCAACAGATATGCTGCAATGTTTTGTGCATAGAGGGCAATTAGCAAATGATGGACAGCTGGAGGGCGCAGTGGATACAGTGATGGACCTGGAGTAAGGGAGACTCATCTTCCTGAGTTCCAGTCTGGCCTTACTAGCTGTGTGGCCCTGGGCAAGTCACTTTACCCTGTTTGCCTCAATTTCCTCATCTGTAAAATGAGCTAGAGAAGGAAATGTCCAATCACTCCAGTATCTTTGCCAAGAAAACCCCAAATGGGCTCATGAAAAGTTGAATGGAACTGAAACAACTCAACCACAACAATGACAATGACTGATTGTCAAATGAATCGATTCTGTATTGATTTATCTTTGTAGACATTAAAATTCATGGAGAATCACACAAATATGTCATATACATATATACCATGGCACCTGATTAGTATAGTGACAAGAACTCTACATTTGGAGGCAGAAGATTTGAGTTCACATTCTTCAGTAAGCATTAAAAGGTAGGTGGTGTAGTAAGTAAGTTCAGGACTTGGGTTGGGGAGATTTGGGTTCAGATCCTAACTCTAACCTATGTGAATTGGACAAGTAACTTAAACTCCCTAAGTTTCATTTTCCTCATCTAACAAAATAGCCTCTACAGCCCCTTCCAGCTCCAAATCTAAGATCCTATTGTAGTGAAACTATCAATTGCTATAATGGCCACTTTTTTTTTGGTCAATCCTTCTTACCTTGACAGCTGTGCTTTGTGTTTGCTGGATATTTGTGAATGTGAAGAACTAACCAAAAGATCTATAGCACCAAGTCTATAAGTTTCAAATTTGTAAAAAAATAAAAAATAAAATTATCCTAGTTCACAATATGATTATTTGAAGGGCTCAATCATTGTCTTCCAGCTTTGAGGATGGGGTTGGTGGGAGAGGGGGTGTCAGAGGGAGATAGGGGTTAAAACCTTGCTATTGTTATGTTCTCAAGGGCAAATGATGACTCATGCTGACACATTGCCCATTACTTAAAAATCTTTCACTACTGGTATCCCTCTGAGAGAAGTAATTCTGACACAGTAAATATTTGCATTTATCTGCAAGGGATATAAATGGGCAGCTCTCTCTAAGTGACCCTTGGATTGAAATGAAAATATCCAATGTCTAGGGGTTAGCTGTCATATAGACTGAACATCTGGAATTTTGATTGAATTTTGGGAACTTCATCAGGCCAGCTGGCACCATATAGTCCCAGCTTAACTGTCTGTGCATGTATAAATGCCTTTCTCGTGCAGGGCCCTAGACCTAATAAGTGCCTGGTAAATTTTTCTTGGGGGCAGCTAGGTGGCACAGTGGATAGAGCACCTGGAGCCAGGAAGACTTGTCTTCCTGAATTCAAATGTGATCTAGACCCTTACTAGTGATCGTGGGCAAGTTACTTAACCCTGTTTGCCTCAGTTCCTCAACTGTAAGATGAGTTGGAGAAGGGAATGGCAAACCACTAGAGTATCTTTGCCAAGAAAATCCCAAATGGGGTCATGAAAAATTGGGCATGACTTAAACAACTGAATAAAGCCCCTCTGCCCCCCCTCCCCACAAATGTTCTTTGAGTGAACCAAAGCACACATTCACTCCTGTGTGGGAAAACAGATGTAGTTGACCTCATGACCGAACAAGAATGAGCAGTCACTCTGACAATTCTCTTTCTACACCCCATGTCCTCTCTTGCTACCTTGGGAGAGGAGATGGTTAAGACAGAATGGTGAAATATGAAGACACTGAATCACCAGGAGGGTTACTGCTGGTGGTGTTACTTGCACCCACATTCACTTGAGGCATCAGGAGCACAGGTGTGTTTGTGTGGGGCCAGGAGGGGGCTAGTATGGTGCCATCTTTCCTCAATTCCATATTACTGTACTCCCACCTGCAAATATATCTCTTTGCATTAGAGGTTCTCCAAACGTTTCAGATACTCCAGGGCTTCTCCATGCAAATTTATGTTCCACAAATCTCTTTCAGTGGAAACAAAGGAATGAAAGATATATGTTGTGTTTGTGGTGGTTATTGTTATTGTCGACGTTGTAAATCACCAAATGGCTTTTCATCCATCTACCTACCTCCTGTCACAGCACATCTGTCTTAGCCCAGACTTCAGGCCTCTGTCTTTCTTCCTCCACACCAAAGTTCAGAGACTAATTGTTTAGCTTGCACCATTTTTTTCTTTCCACAGGTTATCTGATATCTGTTCTCTTCTTAACCACTGGTTTCTCCAGAGTCTTGGATTTCTCACCTGCCTTGGCCCACATTTGATGGCGCTAATCGGATTTCACTGTTTTTTTATTAACAACTGCTTACTGTCCTAGGCCATGACACCATCCATTCTGCTCTTTTGACTTTTCTCCCCCTTATCGCCCTCACCTTCATGGTGTCCAGGCCTATTAAATGGTGGCCGGTCCAATTTCTGGCACCCAATAAATCTAAATTTTCAAGCTTAGGAAGCAAGGATCACCCACTGGCACCCAGATAAATGAGTCTTCCAGGAGAAACTTAACACTGGTCATTACTCAGGGCTTTTCTGAAGCCCCAACACAGAGATTTCTGGCTGTGAAAGTTTTAATCTCCTTTTTCTCCCTCATCCTCTTTTGGGTAGCAGAGAAAGGGGGTGGGCTTGTGTCAGAAAATGGCCCCCAATGCTCAAGGCCTTCAGTTTTCAGCTCAGTTCTTTCTAATTTATACAGATGAACAAGGCTCAAAGCCAATCACCCCTGCAAGCCAGCCTCCCTCCCAATCCCAGCATCCAGCTCGGCTCCCATGTCATTCCGCCGCAGAGCCTCACAAACATCTTTGAAATGAGACTTAATACCCAGCACACGCTCCAGCACGGTGGGCTTGCCAGGGCTGTAAGTCTGGAGCTGAACAAAGGACTCTCGGTGCACAGATCTCATTGTTTCCCAGCAGACCAACCAATGAGGGTTTTCTCTTTCCCAATTCAGTGTCGGGGGTCCCTTATTCTTACTGGGGTGCTGCTTGGACACCCAAGGTTTAGCTGTTTTAAAATCCTTACCTTCCATGCTGACTAAAATAGAAAAGCTAGAAAAATGAGGTGTGTATGTAGGAGTGTTTGGTGGAGGAGGAGGAGGCAGGCGGAGGGACGGAGAGTGGGATGAGAAGAGAGTAGATCAGAAAACAAATTGGTTCCCTGAAAATCTAGTAGGAAGGAAGAGTTGAAAACCATGGCTGCCCTTTCGATTTCACTGGGCTTCCTTCAGAGGTGGGCACAGCCCCTGTCACTGGGTTTCCCATGAAGGGCTGTGACCTAGAATTGGTGTCTCCCCTTGTGGAAAGTTCAGGACTATTTCTATTTACTTATTTTTTATTTTGACTTGGAAAATTACTGCTTTTCACTGTACCAGTCATCAGCCTCCATGCAATAAAAATTAATTACAATGAATTAAAACCTTGAAAAACCACCCCAAACATACAACTACAGTGTCAACAGCCACCCTTTCTTCTTGCTTCCCACGTCTCCTATTTAAGAGAAGGCCAGGAAGCAGAGATCATTCCAAAGTGGAATGGCTGACCTTGGGGTCCCCAAAGAATAAATGTGGAAACTGGAAGCCAAAGTTGCTCAGAAACCTTCCTTAATGCTTTCCTCTAAGAGTTTAGAGTCTCTTCAGTGTGACTTTTAGCTTTTTGAGGGCAAAGAGCATATCTTACATTCGTTTTTGAATCCTACAGTGCCTGGCATAGTGCTGGGTCCCCATGCTTGGAATGTACTCTCTCCTGGCCTTTGCTTCTAAAAATTCCTATTTTCTTTCAAGGCAGCTCAAATACTCCTTCCTACAATAAAACCTTTTCCGGTCTTGGCAGGGGCTTCCTTCTCTTCCCCATATTTCCTTATGTTTATTTTGCACCAATTTTATATATTCTTATCTTTGTATGTGTTCTCCTTCCTTATTAGGATATTAGCAGCTTGAAGGCAGGGGCAGTTTCATGTTTATTTTTGTACCACAGTATCTGACACATATGTTGTAGTTTTGTTGTTGTTTTCAGTCAAGTCTGACTCTTCGTGACCCTATTTGGGGTTTTCTTGACAAAGATATTGGACTGGCCTGCTGTTTCTTTCTCCAGCTCATCTTATAGATGAGGAAACTGAGGCAATCCAGGTTAAGTGCCTTGCCCAGGATCACACAGATTGTAAGTGTCTGAGGCTGGATTTGAACTCAAATCCTCCTGACTCTAGGGCTGGTGCTGTATCCACTGCACAACCTCACTACCTCCTTGAGATTATGCATTTTAAATTTATAGTGGGCCCAGTTAGCAAGGTTCCATGTTTTTTCTCCAGCTTTGTTCAGCAGCACATGAGTGGGAGTAAAGGCAGCAGATGGTCCAAGTAATCCAAGGCTGGGGTATAGCAGGGCAGGATCTTTAATGGGATTGAAGGTCAAAAAATTCAGGAGAAGAAAACTGTTTTACCAAGGAATCAAGATGGGAAAGAATGTAGCCAGTCAGAGGATCTGTCCTTGAGACTTGGCTCTGCCATTTGCCGGTTGTGTGATGGCCAGTGAATCATTTAAACTCTTCCAACTTCCATTTTCTTATCTATAAAATGGCGGAGGTGAACTGGACAGCCTCTAAGGTCCCTTCCAGCTTTACGTCTATGACTTGTCAAGAAGCAGAAGATCTCATCCCTGCCTGTGAAGAACTGAAAGTACAGCTGGGGGACCAAACCCCACATTGTCAGGGATGTAGAAGGCCTACCTCTTCAGGTAGAGATGAGACATCCTCTGAAGTCTCTTCAAATGAGAAGGTTCTGTGATTTGAAAAAGATGCCACAGACCAGCATTTAAAATCTAGTTCAACCTCTCATTTTCCAGATGAGAAAACTGAGGCCTGGAAAGGCAAAGAGACATGGCCAAGGTCATGCAGTTAGTAAAGGTAGAGGCAGTACAATAACCCAAATCTTCTGACTTATTGGTCTATGTTCTTGCTACTATATATACTGAGAAGTTTGATTTTCTGATGGTTCTCCATTAACCTTACACCATCTTCTCCATTGAATGGACCTTCCTCATTTTTCTTTTGATCATAAGTAAAGAAGCCCTTTTCATTTAGCCCTATGGGAGAAATGGTCACATTAAAGACATTTCCATTTGTCAAGAATATTGACATAAATATTGGTCAGAATTTCAACAAGAAGGAATTAGAGTAGGCCTAAGGAACTATTTTGTAGCAAGAATTATTTAAAATCTCTAGGAACTGGAGACTTCACTTCCTCTCCTTTTAAAAAATACTCCATTAATGCTTTTTGTTTTTTCACGATTGGCATTTCTCATAATACATCCTCCAACATTCACATAGGATCTTTCATTATAAAACAAAACAAAACCTTTAAAAGAAACCAATCAGCATAATGAATACATGTGACAATATGCATAACATTCTGCACCAATAAAATACCACCTTTCTACTAAGAGATGTATTTTGTCATCTGTTCTCTGGAACCAAGAGAGATAAAATCATTTAATCTGTATTCAGTTCTTATCCGTGTTGTTTTTATTTATATTATTGTAATCAGTCAAAAAAATGTTAAAATTCTTACTATGTGCCAGGCACTGTGCTAAATTCTGGAGATGCTAATAAATAATTTAGAATTCTTATTATTTGCTCCATATCAACCTTTCCATATTCCATAAAATTCCTCATTTTGTCATTTCTTACAATGCAATAATTTCATTATATTTGTAACTTGGTGTTCAAGCCCAGGCATTGACATAAGACTCTTTTCACTGGGGAAGAGAATGGTTACTCATTGCTTCATGTCTTTGATGAGTTGGTGAGAGCCTTGAATGATGTATATCCTCTTTCAAAGATGGAAGTTACAAGAATAATTCTTCTTTCCTGAGGTCTCACCAACTTAGTAATCATTTACTCCAAGGTAGAGAGTCTTATGCTAGCGGTCAGACTGGAACCCTAGATTACAGAAATGTGCCATAATCTATGGGACCTTTCTTTCTGTGGTTACTTCCTTTATCCAGTAGTGGAATTTTTTAGTAAAAGGTTATGAACATTTCAGCGACTTTTATCAAATAATTCCAAATGTTTTTAAAGTTCAGTTGAACTTATTTATGGCTCTACCAATCACATGCTTGTCTTCCTGCAGTTCCTTCAACACTGACCACTTCCATCTTTTATTATCTTTGTCTAGTTGATGGGAATAAGGTTAAAACCTCAGTTATGATTCAAAGCACTTTTAAAAAAGGATGGATACTAATTATTTCTTTACTTTTAAGTTTAATCTGTTATTAGCATTCTCTTAAATCTAGACAATCAGTGCTTAATTTGTTGTTCTGTTGAAAATGTTTTTCTTTATAATCTTGGCAGCATTAGTATTGTTTCTGCAAACACTTTTTAATTTCATGTAATCAAAATTATCCATTTTACATCTTATATGCTCTCTATTTCTTGTTTGTTCATAAATTCTTCCCTATAATGGAATATATATATATACATATACATATATATATATAATATAGATATGACAGGTGATGTTTTCTTTGCTTTGCTAATTTTCTTATGATATCATTCTTTATGTTTGTCATGTATCCATTTTACCATTATCTGCTTATATCTTTTAATTACGTCTAATTTTGCTTTTTCTTGTCTGAATTAATGATTGGTTCTCCTGATTTTTTTTTAACCTCAGTAGAAACATAATAGATTCTACTTTAGCTCCTTATTTTTAGTCTGTGTGTGTCTCTCACTTTCATGTGTCTTTCTTACAAACAATGTATTTTTGGATTCTAGTTTTTAATCTGTTCTGCTATCTGCTTTCATTTTATGGGTAAGCTTATTCTATTCACATTCAAGGTATAATTACTAACTGGGTATTTCCCTCCATCCTGTTTTCCTCCTGTATATTCTCTCTGTCTCTGTCTCTCTCTCCCCTTCTCCTATTCCTCGAGTCTATTTTACTTCTAAACACTACCACACTTACTCCACCCTCCCTTCTCTCAGTATCACACACTCTTTCCCTTTTCCCCTTCCTACTTCCCTATTTGTAAGACAGATTTCTGTACACAAATAAATGTATATGTTATTCTCTCTTTGAGTCAATTCCAATAGAGTAAGTTTCAAGTGTTGCTGCCTCCTCCTGCCTATCTTCCTCTCCATTGTAAAAGCTCTTTCTTTTGTGCCTCTTTTATGTGAGATAATTTTTCCCATCTTACCTCTGTCTTCCCCCTTCTTCCAGTGCATCACGCTTTCTCCCCCCTTAATTTTATTTCTAGTTTTAGTTCTTAGGAATTATAAGTACCATCTTTTCATATATGAATGTGAGCAGTTTAACTTTATTGAATCCTTTATGACTTCTCTTTCATGTTTGCCTTTTCATGCTTCATTGAGTCTTGTGTTTGAATTGTCAAATTTTCAATGTAACTCTGGTCTTTTTATCAGGAAGCCTTGAAAGTCCTCTATTTCATTAAAAATCAATATTTTCCCTCAATCTACTTATTACATTATTCTTGATTGCAATCCTAGTTTCTTTGCCCTTTGAAATATAGTATTCCAAACCCTTGGTTCCTTTAATATGGAAACTTCTAAATCTTATGTGATCCTGATTATGGCTCCACAATATTTGAATTGTTTATTTCTTGGTGCTTGCAATATTTTCTCCTTAATCTGGGAGCTCTGGAATTTGGCTGTAATATTCCTATGAGTTTTTATTTTGGGATTTCTTTTGGGAGGTGGTCAGTAGATTCTTTCCATTTGTATTTTACCCTCTGGTTCTAGAATATCACAGAAATTTTCCTTAATAATTTCTTAAGATATGATGTCTAAATTCTTTTATTTTTTAACATGGCTTTCAGGTAGTCCAATAATTCTTAAATTATCTCAGGTTAGTTGTTCTTCCAATTAGATATTTCACATTTTCTTCTCCTTTTTTTCATTCTTTTGATTTACTTTTATTGTTTCTTGAAGTTTCATGAAGTCACCAGCTTCCACCTGCCTAATTCTAATTTGTAAGGAATTATTTTCTTCAGTGAAATTTTGTACCTCTTTTTCCATTTGGCCAATTCTGGTTTTTAAGAAGTTCTTCCTTTCAGTGGATTTTTGTGTCTCTTTTACCATTTGACCAGTTCTGTTTTTTAAGGTATTATTTTCTTCAGTATTTTTTTTGTATCTTTTACCAAGCTTTGACTCATTTTTTAAAATAATTTCCTTGCAGCACTCTCATTTCTTTTCCCACTTTTCCCTCTACATCTCTTATCTGACTTTAGAAATACTTTTTTGAGTTCTTCTAGGAATTCTTGCGGGGCATGTGTCCAGTTCAGATTTCTCTTTAAAGTTTTGCTTATATATCTGTCCTTGACATAATTGTCTTCTTCTGAGTTTGTATCTTGATCTTTCCTGCCATCTTCATGACTTTTTATGGTCAGTTTCTTTTCTTTTTTTGTTTCTAGCTTATTTTCTTAACCTATTTCTTGACATTTTAACTTTTTGTTAAAGTTGGGCTCTGCTTCTGGAGTGGCGGGTGTACTATTTCAAGCTTCAGATTTTTTGCGATGCTGTTTTCAGAACTAGTCTGTAAGTTTTCAGTGTTTCCAAGATGATATGATCTAAGGAGAGGTGTGGTCACTGCTCTCTTGGTTTGTGCTCTGGTCTTTACCCAGGAAGGGATCTTGTTTCCTTTCAGCCACAGGCACTAGCACTCCTCTTTGCCTTGGAACCGTGAGCAGATCTCCTGCTTTCCTTTGGCTGCAAGTGTTAGTGCTCCTTTCTCTTTTGGAGCTGAGACAAGGGCAATGCAACAACATCTTAAAGCCAGAGCCAGTAAAGGGTCCCCTGTAATATCTTTCTGACCAGTTGTCTGACCCACTTGCCATCTGTGGGCTAAGCTGGTGCTTCTGCTGTTGCTGCTACAACCACCTACAAGGTTTCCTGCTGGCATTTTGGTGTTTGGACCAGAAGCACAGATCCAACCATCACACCTATGTATCAGACCCTTCCTGCTAGTCTTCTACATTGTCTTGGCCACTCCAGAATTTGATATGAGGTATTATATTAGAGTTGTTGGAGGAGAATTTGGAAGAGTTCAGATGAGTTCCTTCCTTCACTCTGCCCTCTTGGCTGATCACTAATCACTTGTTGGTTATGTTTTACCATATGTAACACTTTAGAGTACTGGATAATTTAAGTGTTTTGGAGACATAGTCAGCTCAGATGACCTTTAGAAATAAGCCATTTATGACCTGTTGGTGATCACAGGGGATAAAAAATGAATACAATAGTACTTTCTACAAAGATCTGTTTGAAGAATAGTGTGACTCTCTATTGAAGTTCCACCATTTTCTTTCATATTCTTTGATCCAGATGTGGAAAGTCATCAGATATCAGAGTCAATGTTCCAGCTCTGTAAATGCCTCATCTGTTCCCTCTTCACATGTACTTAGCTCTGAGCTTCTCAAGGAAGGGAGACAGGGAGGGGTGAAGGCTCATCTTAGAGAAAGCAATAGACAATTACCTTCAGTTGAAAATAAACATCATAAAACTATAGAAGTTTAATTTTTGCAACTTGAGAGGGTTTTTTCCCCAGCTATTCACTTCTAATCACTCTCAGCTAATACATGAATAGAATAGCTAATGTGATTAGACTAATTCACTATTCATCAAGAATATTAAATGAATAGAATATTTTGCATTTTACTAGTCACACGTCTGGAGTATTTACCTGATATTACAATCAGTCATGTGTTAGGTTCTCTCTCTGCTCCTAGGCTACAGCTCATGGATAATTACAGTGTTTAATTAGTCCCACACAGCATTTTCCTCTCTAGAATATGTGGAAAGTTTAGGATCTTGGAAGAACAAACTGGAGGCTTTGGGAAAAGATGTTCTTTACTGTGTTTCCAGACAACTAGCACTCCATATAGACAGTAAAGGGTTAATAGTAATATTTCATTAGAAAAGGAGGAAAAAGCTTAGAAAGAAGTGAAAACTCTATTGTCTCTCACATAGTAGATGGCTCAGGAGCAGGTGTTTGTGAAGCAGTTTTTCATGTAAATACTTTGCTCCTTTGATGGTAACATTTTTCTTTTAAAATTATTTTTTTATTCTGAACTTGACAAACATCAACAAATATGAATATTTCCATATACAAAAAAGAACAGGAAAAAAAGATTGCATATGAAATCCTGAATCATCTTTTTTTCCAAGTACATAATAAATTAAGTACATTTGTTCCAAAATTGTCCTATTTGTTTGTGTTAAGATGGCATTTTTGAAAACATCTTTGCTGGTCCTTGGATTTAGATCAAATCACTCCTGGATGGGATATTTTTCTGAAACCAAGATGATCAATTGTCCATAGTTCTAAAACATCATTAATCTTTATTCTGGTTGGTCTTAGCCTGCTGTCTGTTACTTTCTACTCTAAAAATGAAAACAGGTACAGGTTCCTTCACTGATCAGTAGACAGTCTTATCCTGATTGTCTTCTGGGGTACTCTCAATTTAGTAGAAAATAGAAGTGATTCAATAGATATACTTAGTATCTGGACTACTCTAAACCAGCCTAGCTGTAGAATTCTTGAAAATATTCTAAGGGACAATTTTCTCTAAGCCCTAGAAAGACATTTTAATTTCCTGTGTGTAACTTGGGCCCTAATTGTTTTCTGAAAAACTGCAGTCAGGTTCAGATTACGGATCAACATCTATATAAAACCTGTGGCATGAATTTTAATCTCATTCATTCTCTTGTAGACGAAACCAGATTTGAATAATGAATTCCTCAGTAGTAGTAATTCAATAAAACAGAAAAAAAACAAGGCAAATCATCCTCTCATACATACAAGGATACTCTCCCACAGATGCCCATATCACATTTGGAAGAGAAAATACTCACCATTCTCTAGCCCAAATACTTCATATTTCTAGGATTTCATGATGCTTGGAGTATCTCTCTTCTTCCAAAGTTGCCATTTACTTCTTCCCTATAGAATCGATGATGTCATCTGTTGAGCTGCTTCCTTCAGTAAGCTATCATCTACTATTTCTCCACTTGCTTCTGTTCTGAATTGCTGCTGGGCTGTTTATCTGCTAAGCTGCTACTGCCATCTGTTGCTTCTCTGATGAATTGAAACTACTAGGTTGCTTTCCTTTCCTCTTTTTCTTTTTTACTGCAACCTCAAGAGTATTTTACAAATCTTTTATGACCAGCTCATAGCCTCAAGGCTATTTCAGCTCTTTTGTGAGTCATGCCCATCACATACATAGCCAGCACATCAAGCATCCCTCTGGTCAAATTTATCTTTTTCACCGCATTATTTCAGACTTAGTAGGAACTCTTCAGGATTTCTGGAATTTTTTGGGGGGGGATAGGGAGAGTGAGAAAATTCCTTTCAACTTCCATCATGTCATTGCCTGCTGCCACCAGGCTGAATCAAATTACTTTGTAGCTTTATTTAGCAATACTAGGGTGGCAGGGTGGAAATGGAAGCTTTTTTCTCATTAATTTCTACAGCTACACCCAAATTACTTAAACATCATTACTCATGCCTTTGATTAGCCCAATCTTTATGTTTCCTGCTTCAAGTTATGTTCATTCAGTGGAGGTGGAGACCATCTGGTCATCATTGTGTTTTATGAATGAAAAGACAGTAGTTAAAATACCTTTATTTACTAAGCCTTCTATTCTCCATTTGTACTTTCACATGTGCAAACCCTGAGGAAGAAAGGAACTCTGTCCCCCATCAGCTAGGTTATTGAAATTTAAGAAACAACAAACAAAAAATTTTTTGTGAGGATCTCTATCACATATTATTCTCTATTACATTTTCCTCTTGTTAGGTACGTATTTTTAAATAAGTAGTGCATTCTCTCTCAAATCTGTATCAAAGTTTTTTTTAAAGGGAGAGAAGGGCAGAAAAAAGAAATTAAGTAATGTACCAAAATGAACAGTTTCAGATAATCCTTAAGCAAAAAATAAAAAGTCCACCTCTGCCAGGGAAATTAAAAAGAAAGATCATGAAGTCTAGAAGACTTGAAGGTTCCAGTAATAATAGTCCAAGTATGCTGGAAATCAAGATACTCCTGTAAGATTTTTCAGGATCTCTCATGTTTTTTACTTGAATTTATTCTTCAGGGTTTTGCTCTTTAAGAAAGGATGCTTGATTTGTATTTTTCTTAGCACTTTTCACTCTTTCTTTTTAGCACTGAGCTTCTTGAGAGCAGTGACTCTTTTTGCTTTTGTTAGCATTAGTGCCTGTACCCAGTAAGTACTTAATTAATACTCATGACTGACTGAATTAACCCATTGTTTCCTAGAATGCTGTTCCGTCCCCAGATCTGGTTTTGACTTGAACAGTGCACCTAGAGAAAACTCCCAAAGCCAAAGTTATTATCCAATGCTCCTAGAGTCAAATTTCTGGATGTCTTAGGGCAAGGATGAGGAACTTGTGGCTTTGAGAGATTTGTTCTATGAAGTTTAGATTCAGTCAAAGGGTCATATTTAAAGATTGAGAGGACCACATGTGGTCTGGAGTCAGCAGGTTCCCTACCCCTCTCCTAGGGCATTTGGATCAAATAGAACAGCCTAGATATATATACACATATGTATACATATACATATATACACACATATATATTCACATATATATATACATATATAAAGATATATATAATATAAAGAGATATATGTGCGTATATATGTACATGTGTATATGTATATATGTATGTATGTATATATATATGTATATATATGTATATGTATATGTACTGGCTGCTGTACAGAGAGGAACTGGTATTTCTGTTCTCTGTAGTCCCCAGCTTTCAAAATTGCTTTGAGGAATGGTGGTAGTGAGCTAACTAATATCCCTAAAATGTTCCATACATTTTGACCTTGCAAAGTCATTACTCAAAAATGGAGGGAAGGAGAAGAAAAGAGAAAAATCTAAATCAGTGATTTCATTAGTAGGGGAAACTTCAGGCGTGGAAACTCTACCACCTGCAGTTCATCTGAAATTTACAGTCTTATAGATTTGCTAGGGAACCTGAGAATGAAGTGACATGTCTACTGTCACACTGGTAGCTTTAGAGTCAAGACCTGAATTCAAGTCTCACTAGCACCAAGGCTAGCCTATTGTTTCCTTTGGCCACACTGCCAATTTTGTCCTAGTACCTAGCATTTTCTATGAGTCTCACCTTGGACACTTGACACTCACTAGCTGTGTGACCTTGGGCAAGTCACTTAACCCCAATTGCCTCATCCTGCATCATCTCCAGTCATCCTGATGAATATCTGGTCACTGAATTCAGATGGCTCTGGAGGAAAAGTGAGGCTGGTGACCTGCACAGCCCACCCTCACTCAGAATAAACTCAAATGCAAGTCATATCATTATTTCTCTGATGGCATGGTCTTCTTTGGCAACAAAGGACACACATTTACAGTGAAATGTAAACAAGCAAGTTTGAATTTTACAGTGGCACAGAAGTTAGAGTACCAGACCTGGAATCAGACAAATTTGAATTTAAATCTGTTTTCAAACATTTACCAGCTATGTGACCCTAGGTGAGTCACTTAATCTGTGTTTGCTTGCACCTACCTCCCAGGGTTGTTGTGAGGACCAAATAAGATAATAAGATAAATATTAGCTGCTATTGTGGTTATTATTATTGTATTGTGCTACATGGGATTGGGTGCCTATTAGACAGAGAAGGTGCTATTTTGGTTGCCACACTGGTGCAGGAAGTAGTATCTGTCAGGGCTATTGGACAGGACTCTTTGTCTTCATCTTCAGCTTCTTCTACATCAGACTAATGTCACACAATGGACTTCTATCTACTCCCTGGCTCCTTGGGCCCAGAACATAAGACAGGAGGAGGGTAATGTGTAAGGTAAGAAACCACATATTGACTCCATCCCACTATCTTTATCAATGTATGGTAGAAGCCTTATCTAACCCTGGAAGAAAGCATTCCCCTCACCTACCCCATTGAGTAATAATTAGCCTTCAAGTTGTCATCCTTCTCCACTGCAAACATCAGTCACTTGAACAAAAGCCTCCTAAATTTCCAAAGTACCAACAAAATTAAATAATTCACCAAATGATCAAGGAGGCTAAGAGGAAGAAAGAGGGGTGAGGGGTAGAGAGTGTGTGACACCTCCCTTTTTTCTCCTACTGGGTTCAAAGATTTTCTTTGCCCTTTCATATTTACTGATGAGATGCTGGGAACAGCTGTGTTTTATCTCCAGCTCCTGTAGACAGGAAATGGGGTTTCTACCAATGAATTATTTTTTAACAAAATTCCACTATAAAAACAATTTTGATATCCCATGGATTTCATCTTGATGAGTCTATATTTGTACATTGTTGGAGGCTTGAGGTAGTTTAGTTACTGACTTTCGGGGCAAAAAACCCTCTCATATGTAGAGAACATCAATGTTTTGGTTTTTAAAAAGTGATTCTCAATAGCCCATTTACGTTGATCAAGTTCAATAAATGACTGGCGAATTACCTACTTTGTCCTGCCTATGTAGATATAACTTATAGATTTACCAGCTTATTTTTAAAAAATCATTCCTAATCTTGTTACCACCCAGAATAAGGCCCATCAGGATTGCTACCTGACATTTTGTAGATGAGAAAATGGAGGCTCAGAAAGGTGAAATGACTTATTTTAGGTGACCACAGCAGATGTCAGGTCCACATATGTATACTTACTGCAATGTTGAAAACATTGTGGACATTAAGGAAAAGCTATGTATAATGAGGGTAGCTAGGTGGCACAATGGATAGAGTGCCAGGCTTGGATCCAGGAAGACATCTTCCTGAGTTTAAATCTGGCCTCTGATACTTAGTGGTTGTGACCCTGGGAAAGTCACTTAACCCTGCTTGCCTCAGTTTCCTCATCTGTAAAATGAACTGGAGAAAGAAATGGCAGACCACTGTAGTACCTCTGTCAAGAAAACCCCAAATGGGGTCATGAAGAGTCTGATATGACCGAAATGACTCAACGTAACAACAAATGCATAATGAGATATTTGAGAGTCAAACATGTCTCTGCCTTAAGTACTTAGCCTTTACTTGGCAGTTACTCTAAGTCATCAGGAAAAGGGAGAGAATTTTAAAGAAAAATCTTGGTTGTTGATGGTAACGGGAAACAAATCATAGAAATCATGGTTAATTCAAAACTTCCTATCAAGCATTAGTTTTAACCTCACTTCCCACAGAGTTTTTAAACCATAGCTGTTAACAAGTAGTCAAATGAACTGATTCTGGTTTCACTTTCTCTTTCTTTCCTTGCTTAGTTTCTGGCAGAGATTCTGGTAGCTTTGGAATAGTCTATAGAGGAGAAGACCCAGGAGAATTGTAGAATCACAAAGCCACTTCAGAGTTTGAAGGCAGCTCAGCAGTCATCTCTTTTAACCCGTATTTCCCTCCATCCCTTCCTTCTGCCCCCTGCCCCAAAGCATCCTCATGATAATACATGACACAATCCAGTCTTTATCTGAAGAGCCCCAATTAGAGGGTACCCTCATTGGTACCTTACACAGTGTATTTTGCTTTTGAATGACTCTAGGGAGCTTTTTTTTTTTTAACAGAAAAGGAAATTAGAAAGAAAAAGTAGAAAAAGGAAGTTTTTCTTAACAAAGTCTTAATTTGCTCTTGGCAACTCACTAATTTCCCCTGGTTCTGCCCTATGGGGTCAAACAGAGCAAGACAATCCTCTTTCTTACTACAGCCCTGCAAGTACTTAAAGACAGGGATCATGACCTACTGAGCTTTCTCTTCTTCAGCTCTAATAAGTCCCTCCACCCAGACTGATGGACTTACTCTGGACACTCTCATTAATGTCTATCCAAAACTGTGCTGATCTAGGGACATGACATAGTGGACAGGATACTGGACTTGTAGATGGCACAGTGGTTGGAGTGTTAGGCTTGAAGTCAGGAAAATCTGAGTTTGAATTTGGCCACAGATATTTACTAGCTGTGTGACCCTGAGCAAGTCCCTTAACTTTATTTGCCTCAGTTTCTTCATCTGTAAAATGAGCTAGAGATGGAAAGAGCACATTACTTGAATATCTTTGCCAAGGAAACCCTAAAAGGAGTCACAAAGAGTCAGATACGACTGAAAAAAAGACTAAACAACAAATATCTGGACTCATAATCAGGAAGATGTTAAATATTACCTTACGCATCAACTAGCTATGTGACCCTGGGCAAATCACAACTTCTCTATACCTCAGTTCTGCATCTATATCATGAGAGGTTTGATCTAATGGCTTCCAAAGTCCATCTCTAAATCTATGATCTAGTAAATTGGACAGTAAATCTAGACAATAGAGAGAAGGCTATGATCCATTCCCCTCTATGTCATTAATTATTTGGCTTGATCTTGGGCAAATTACTTAACCTCTATGAGTCTCAGTTTCTTTATCTGTAAAGTGGACAACATACTAGTTTTAATTAAATTTAATTCAATTCAGCGGAATGAGCACTTACAAGCACTTCAATGGAACAAGTGAAAAACATTATTAAGTCCTAAAAAATAAACAAAACAGACTGCTAGGTGACACAGCAGATAGAGCTCTGGACCTGGCTCCAGATAGACTCTAGTTCAAATCTGACCTTGGACCCTAGCTCAGCAGCTGTGCAACTTTGGGCAAGTCACTTCACCTCTGTTTCCTTGTCTTTCAAATGGAGATAATGATAGCACCTATCTCCCTGAGTTGCTGTGAGGATCAAATGGGATTCCATGTTCAGCAAATCTTAAAGCTAATTATTATCATTAAAGAAAAAACAGACAATTCCTTGATCATCTTTCATTCATTAAGTTCTAATTCAATTCAACGAATATTTACTAAAGCACAAGCATACCTCCTTTTATTGCTCTTTGCTTTATTGCCCTTCCCATAGTGCATTTTTTTAACAGATTGAAGGTTTGTAACAACTCTGAGTCAAGCAAATCTATTGATACCATTTTTCCAACAGCATGTGCTCATGTGGTATCTCTGTGTAACATTTTGGTCGTTCTAGCAATATTTCAAGACTTTTCATTATTTTTATTATTATATCTGTTATGGTGAACTGTGATCAGTGATCTTTGATGTTACTGTTAAAATTAATTTGAGGGTGTCATAAATGGTGCTCATATAAAACAATGAACTTAATTGATAAATGGTTAAAAACTACCTATCTCTTTCCCTCTCGTTGGACCTTCCTATTCCCTGAGAAACAACAATATTGGAATTAGACCAATTAATAACCCGACAATGGCCTCTACGTGTCCAAGTGAACGGAAGAGTCAATAGATAAGGTAAACTTCATTGTTATCTTATTTGAAGAAATTGCCACAACCGTCAGCAACCACTGTCCTGATCAGTCAGCAGCCATCAACATGGACACAACACCCTCCACCAGGAAAAAAGATTACAATTATTGAAGACTCAGATAATGGTTAGCATATTTTTAACAATAAAGTATTTTTAAATTAAGGGATATAACATTATTTTTAAGATATAATAGTACTGCATATTTAATAGATTAAACTATAGTAAAAAATAGCTTTTATATATGCTGGGAAACAAAAAATTTAGTGTGATTTGCTTTATTGAGATACTGACTTTTTGGAGGTGGTCTGGAACCTAACCTGCAGAAGTATGTCTGTACCTGCTATGGCACAGGGACTGACACAGAGCCCTCTGACACTGTAAGAGGGGATGTTCTACACCACAGTAAAGAGACCAGAATAAAGGTGAAAAGAGCCTGGCTATCAGGCGAAACAATATTACACTATATTAGAACTTCATTCCATTTATTCCTTTGCTAAAGTGCAAATTCCTCTCAGAGCCCATTTTTAAGAATCCTGGCCTTTTAATGTCAAGTTTCTCTAAGATACCAGATTCAGCATAACCACATCTTGGTCCAGGAGTCAAAAAAAGGCTAATGACCAGCATGCAGTTTGTTTCCTCAATGACCTAGCTTCTTTTACTTCTGTGTGGCTGTCTGCGGCTTTTGTTGTGGCTTCTCTGTTCTGGTTTTCCCCATGTGTTTATCCGACTCATCTTGGTCTTCCGCTATGGTTAACTTGGCTCATGCTGAATGGCTGCTTCCACCTGCTCCCTTGGACCTGCTGTTTCCTCAGACAGATTCTTTTCTTGGACAGAAGCTTTTGTAGCTCCTCAAAATCTTCCTGCAGGAGTAAGGAATCTAGGGCCTCTAGGTCCTCGGGTGCTGCTCTTTGACTGAATCCAAACTTCACAGAACAAATCTCCGTAATGAAAGGATTTGTTCTGTAAAACTTGGCCTTAAGTCAAAAGGCTACACCCAAGGACCTAGAAGGCCACATTGAGGCTAGAGGTTCCCCACCCCTGTCTTAGTGACTCTTCTATTATGCTTCACCTGGGCTCTGACCCCACTCCAATCTACTTATACCTTTGGATGAATTATCTATTCCAAGCTGTGAGCTAGCCAGAGCAGCTTTATAAAGGGCAAACGACAGAGGCTCAGAACTAGGAGAGTCTGAAGGACACACAGGTTAGTGCCTTTGTTAGTAAGGAGGCATTTGGTCCCCAGTAAGGGTGCAGAGTATGTTACAAGACAGAAACATGTTCCTGAATGGGGAGGAGGATGAACTTGGTCTCTGCCATGGTTTTGCCTGGAACCAGCTGTGTTCAGATTCTTATAACTCTTGTCTTGGTTCTGACCCAGTCTTCAATCTCTGAATTTCCAAGTAGCCCCTTCTCCACCCGTTCTTTCACTTCCTTATCCCACCTTGCCTACCGTATGTGGCAAGTCTTCGGTGGGATGAGAATTCTCTATTGTTAGGGGCACCCTGCATAAGGAACTGAAGAAATGTATCCATAGAACCCTTTGCAGATGCTAACTGTTGACTAGATGCTAAATAGACTGGAATTTAAATAGTTAACTGACCAAAAAAAAAAAAAGGCTCTGAAAAGCTGCAAAATAATTATTCTGCAAATGTTCCTGGAGGTGTAAGCATGGGGGAATTCTTATCTAACTTGAATTCTTGAACCATAGACATGACGATTGGATATGCCACATCTAGTTGTTACCAAGGGATGACATTCTAAAGACTGCACTGGCATTGGGCTTTCCCCAAGAAGGGTCCATTGGCACTTAACTATTAGACAAGTGGCCCTATTCTTTCCTAACTTGTGTCCTTATGTAGTCATTGAATAAACTGCTTTTTAGTTGAACCAAAAAATTACAGACTGTCAGATTTGGAAGGGACCTCCCAGAGCATCTAGTTTAAATACTACCTGAGCAAGAATCCCCTCTATAACATATATAACAAGTGTTATAAATCTTTTCTTGAAGACCCCTTAGTGAAGGAGAATCTATTGCCTCCCCAAGGCTACTCATTCCATTAAGGGAGCCTACATTTCCTTTTACCATTGGCCCATCTTCAGTCTTTTGGATTTAATTGCTCTTCAAATACTTGAAGTCAGCAGTCATGTCTTCCTTAAGTCTTCTTTCCTCCAGATCAAACATCCCTAGCTCCTTCAATTGGTCCTCTAAGCCATTCTTATCCTTTAGGCCAGGGGTAAGGAACCTTCAACCTCAAGGCCACATGTGGCCTTCTAGGTCCTCGTGTGACCTTTTGATGGAATCTAAGATTTGTTTTATGAAATTTGGATTTAGTCAAAGGGCCACACTTGAGGACCTAGAGGGCCACCTGTGGTTTTGAGGCTGCAGATTCCTTGCCTTGGCCATTTGCCATATTGGTTGCCTTCCACTGAGGAGGTATCCTTCAAATGCAGTATTCAGAACTGATGTGGTCTGACCAGAGCAGAAGGCAATTTTCATCTATTGGTAATATAAATATTCCTTGATCATATGCATTTCAATGTAACCTCACATCTTATTAGCTTTTCTTTAATGGCCATATCATATCATTGCCTAAACTTTTCTTCTTTGAGAGTTAGGGATATTTGGAAAGGTTCATCTTAAAAACCAAGAAATTCACTTCTGGAATTTGAGTAAATGAGTTGTACAGATTGATGAAAACAATGGACTTGGCATTTGGAAAACTCCTGTTTTGAATTCTGGAGACCTATTAGGCAGGTCTGCAAATTCCCAGCTCTGTGAGCTGAAGGTTAAGCTTCTTGGAATATCAATTTAGCACTTAATTATAATCTTCTATGATTGTTCTCCATTTTTTGAACAGATTCTTAATCTTTTCTCTTAGGCACAAGAAGTTTCTTGAGGACAAGAACAACATCTTTCGATTCTCTGAAATCTACCACGATGACCTACATTATGTTAAATCTGTGTGTGCCAGGAGAGTTTAAAACAAACACACTTTTTGTCTGGTCACATAGTACTAGGTATCAGTGTTTGCAGTAGAGGGAAGAAGGAAGTGAGTTACTATAGACCATAGATTTATAGCTGGAAAGGATCTTAGAGGTCTTCTAATTCAACATCTTCATTTTACAGATGAGGAAACTGAAGCAAACAGGGTGAAGTGATTTGCCCAGGGTCACACAGCTAGTGAGTATCTGAGACTGGATTTGAACTCAAGAAGATGAGTCTTTCTGACTCCAGGCTGGGAGCTCTATCCAATTGGATGGGTAGACCTTCAAAAGCTAAATAATGGTTTCCTTTTGCTTCTTGGTCTATCTTCTAAAGTCCTATTCAACCTGTCTCAAGTTTGTCTCTCTAGCCTCTTTGGACACTGCTCCCTATTCTGTGCTCCAGTCAAACTGACTGTCTCTCTGTTCTTCATACATGATAATCCATCTCTCTTTTCTATACTCTTGTCCTGCTTATCTCCCAAGCTTGGAATATCCTGCCTCATTACTTCAGCTTCCCCTAGTCCCTCTGTTACTTAAAAATACAATTTATACATGATTTCCTACATTCAGACCTCCCAAATGATAGTACTTTCTTCCTTTACATACTACTTGTAAATGGCAAAACTACCACAGCACTCTGTATTTATTTATATTTATTTACTTTTAAAATCATGCTATATATACTGGGATAATTTGCCTGTTGTTTCCTCACTGGAATGGATATTCCCTACTGAGTAAGGATTTTTTTCATTCTTTGTACTTGTATCCTCAGTGCCTTGAACAATACCTGTATGTAGTAGGGTCTTAATAAATGCTGGTTGCTTGATTGGCCTCTGAGCTAATTTCTGAACTTCAACTTCATGGTCAGCAAGTTTTACCAGTTTGGAGTGCCATGGAAACCCTGCAATGTCTGAGACCTAAATGGATTCTTATCTCTTGGAATTGAAATAGATAAATTCACATGGGTCAAAATGAGTTAAAAGTAAAATTATTTTCTCCCATAACTGAAGGTCAGTAACAGCATGGGCATACTAGAAGGTGCAGTGGATAGACTACTGGGCCTGGAGTCAGAAAGACCTGAAGTCAAATCTATCCTCAGATACTTACTAGCTGTGTGAGCCCAGGCAAATCATTTAACCTCAGGCACCTTGGAAGACTTGGGTATCTTTATTTCCCTAATGACTTAGTGTCTCTACTTTTCTAAGTTTGGTGTGAAAAATTACTGTGAAGTCTTTGGATAGGATATCAGGGAAAGAATATTTTTGGTGTACCCTAAAAGAATCAACAGGATGACAAGGCAGCCCCCAAATTAATGTGGCCTTAGATTACCTCAATAGAGGTATAATGTGAAGAAAAGGAGAGGTGATTGTCCCACTGCACTCCGTCCTGGTCAGAGCACATCTTGAGTACTATATTTCAGTTGTAGGTGTCTCATTTTAGTAATAGTCTTGATATAATGGAGCAGATCCGGGGGAACAAAATCACAGTGGTGAGAGGACTGAAAATAATGTCTTAGCAAGACTGGGTTCCTGAAGGAGTTGGGGATCTTTAGTTTGGAGAAGAGAAGATGTGGAGGTTAGGATGTTTGCCTTTAAGTATTTTAAGAGTTAATGTACAGATGAGAAACTATACAGTGTGTTTCTTCTACTTAGCTACAGAGGGCAGACTTTGAGACAGGGGGAGAAATGAGTAAGTTGTGGAAACACAGATTTCAACTGAAGGTAAGGAAAAACTTCCCAACAATTTGAACTGTCCAAAATTGGGATGAGTACCTTTAGGAGTCAGTGTGTTCCCTGTTACTGGGAAATTAAGGTTAGATGACCACTAGTCATTGTTCAAATATGGTTGGACCACAGGACCTTCCAGTTTGAGATTCTCTGATCCCCTCCCATAAGAAATGGGCAGTAACCTTAAGGGACATGAGAAGTATAATTGAGCAGTGAGGGTTCAAGGTACTTACAACCTTTTGGACTGCATCAACCCAGGGGACACTTTGGGGTGGGGAACTCTCTGGTGTGATCCATCTGATTAGATGCTAAAATAGAGATAAGTGACAGAGAGTAGGGTCATATTTTGCAACGAGCAGCTACTGTCTAAGAAGCTGCCTGTGGACTGGGGAGCCTATGGTAGAATATGCCTATGGAGGTTGGGACAATACTTAGCTCCTCTGCCTCCCCTCTTTTCCCCCTGCCCCAAGAACACTGCTTTTTGTAGAAGAGGATGGGAAAGATATATTTAACTAGTATGTTTTTGGAAACATTCCATCAAGAGGAAGGCAACTATTACCTTCCCATCATATCTCACGTTAGTGCTAGGGGTAGTATACTACACGCTATCTCCTCTGATTCTCATTACAATCCTGTGAGGTTGGTGTCACTATTATCCCTGTTTTATAGATGAGGAAATGGGTTAAGCAAGGTTAAGTGACTTGCCTAAATACAAAGGACCATCCTAGTCATACAATTTTGTTCTTCTTTCAGGTTCAGGACACTATTATTCCTCTACTATGGCAACTTCTGGATGTAAAGGAGTTAAATGCTTTCTAAAGTGCCTTGCAGCCTTGTTGCTACTGCAGCACCCTTTCCTCATCTGGCAAGAGAGTTTTCCTCCATGAGTTTCTTTCTTTTTTTTTTTTCTTCTGCGAGTCGTACGTGCATGTCAAGCAAGACCTGTATGTGCTGGGAGAATTGAAACACAAGGATCATATTTCCCTCAAAATATGTGTGCCTCTCAAAATAAAGAGGGGAAGTGATCTGCCAGAACTGCATCGTGCCTGGACACTTGTTCTGAACCTTAACGTTCTTGGCAGCTCCTCTGAGCTGTGCATTTGTCCAAGGTTTCCTCTTCTTCCTTCATTACTTTTTCTTGATGATTAGGGAGGTAATGGAAGAATTATGATTTCCACTCTGCCTTGTGAAAGCAGAAAAGGGTGGGGAAATGGGGGGTAGAGAGAACTCTTTTTCTGACAGAAAGTGTGAATGCTTTAGAGCTTTTGTTTAAAAACAGCTTTGGGGAAAACCCAGTTCCTCATGAAATAAGTGGTTTATTCCTAGTTGCTTTGTATAAGTATTTATTCCTAATTGTTTTGTACAATGTGAACATCGGCTAACGTTCACCAAAATCAGCTCTGAGGGGCAGCTGGTTGTTGCTGCTTCCGAGAGAGTCTCACAAAGCCCGAGGCCATTTTTTTGTGGGCATTGGTCTTGGCAGGGGAAGGAGTTCATGCAGGGCACACCAAGTAATGTTTTTGAATTGTGATGGAGAGAGCTGCTACAATGAGATCTAGACTCCAGAAAGAGTCTTCTGCGCATTTTGGTGAGGAGTAAAATAAGAGGAAGGAACTGGCATCCTCATTCACTTAAAATGTAAATACAGAAGTCTTTTGTACTCAGATTTGTCTTGTATTTCTGTCCTAAATGTCTCTTTTGGGTTCCTTCATTTAGTTGTTACAGATCAAGAACAATTTGTATCATATGAGGACATCTCTCTGTTGATTTTCTTTTACGGGGCGTTTTAAAGGGGGTAATTTTAACAGCCTGATTTCTGAAGGTTCTGTCTCCTTCCTTCTCCTTCTGTGGCAAAGACTCTGTGAGTGTGTGTGTGTGTGTGTGTGTGTGTGTGTGTGTGTGCGAGTGTGTGGCAGGGGAGGTTTGGCTAGGAGGGAGGAAACAGAACTCCTGAAATTTGAATAAAGGAAGGAAAGAAAAAGTATTTTTTAAGTATTTACTATGTGTCAAACACTGTAATGAATGCGAAAAATACAAGTATAAAAGCTAAGATCATTCCTTCTCTCAAGGAGTTCATAATCTAATGGAAGGCAACAACATGAATAGGGGAGTAGGGGCTAGAGAAATTGTCTGGTTTGGTTGGTTATAGGGACAGTAAGTGGAGTCATAGGGGAGGAGGTTAACATACCTTTTTCAGGAACAAAGGCAGAATTGATTTTTTTACGGTTTCAGAACTAGAAAGGGGTAGTGGTGATGGGCAATGTGCATGCGTGCTGGGAGAGTGTTTTCATGCTGGGGCATGTGGGCTGATGAGAAGATAGCTAAGGAGTTTGAAGTGGGCTGTTGGCTCACTTTGAGTCATTCTATTCTCTTCCACCCCCCAAAATGAAAATGGCACCTCCATTCTTCATAGCCTTCCAGAGTCTTCATGCCAAAGACCCATCAAATTGCTGACATTTCTTTGTTCTGTTCTTGGGGAGAATTTAAAAAAATACACATTTTTTAAAACCTGTCGTTGCTTACCTCACATATCTTACTCTCCCATAGATTACAAAAGGGTCAGTGATTTTACCTGAGGACACACGCAGGTATTCGGAATTAAAATTAGTTGACATCCTTTCTCAAGGGTTTGCCTTTCCTTCCCCCCACCCTTATCCCCTCCACTCCCTGCTAGCAACTGGTGGTGGTACCAGTCCACACCTGTCTTCTCAGTTACTGGGAAGCTAAGACCATCAGATTTCTTGAGCTCTGGAGTTCTGAGTTGTAGTGTACTATACCAGTTGAGTGTACACACTGTTTGGCATTAATATAATGATCCTCCAGGAGTAGATGACCATGAGGTTGTCTAAGAAGGAACTGATTGGACCAGGTCCCAAACTAAACAGGTCAAAACTCTTGGACCAATCAATTGTGGGATCAGTGAATGAGTGGTGACATAGGGATCTTATCAGCCTGGGCAAAATAGGGAGTCCCAGTATTTTAAAAAAAAAGATTCCCTCACCCCACAGACACCAATTTGAACTTCTAGTTCTTTCTTAGCCCCTCAACTCTGATTTACTCTCTGAGTGACCTTGGTTAAGTCACTTAACTTCAGTTCCTCATCTGTTAAAACAAAATCAAATGACCCCTAAGATCTCTTCCTTCTCTATATCTATGCTCTGTAATTTTATATGGATTCAAGAGACCCTCACTGTAACAGGGCAGAAATGGTTAGATCAATAACAAATCTACCTCTGATATTCTTTTGTGACCTGTGAGCAGTGGACTTCATCTTGCATCAGCTACATTCTCTGTCCCTTGTAGAGAAGGTGGTTTCTTTCTGGTCCTCTTAAATGAAAGTACCAAAGCAACCGTTAGTGTCATTCCAAGATCTTCTGGAATCCCTGGCCTGGGCAGGTCATCCCAGGAGCTGGAAACCAGTCTTCCGGAGAAGGAGACAACATTCAAGGTCCAAAGCTAAAAGCCTGGCAGTCTTCTGTTGTCCGGCTCTCACCACCCCATGGGGCATAGTAAATACTTTCATTCCGTTTAGTATTTCAAAGGGGGAAGGAAGGAACAGGTCATGAATATTAAATGGGAGAGAAAAGTACAAGCACTTTATTTGGATAAACTGCCTAATAAGCCTGTCTGTCCCATTGCTCTGCACCGGGCCTCACCAGCACCAAACCATTCTGGGCTTTCATCTTTAATCATCTTGTCTCCATTTCCTTTGAGCAAGAAAACACCAAGGCTCCTGTCTCCCCCATGAAACCGCATCCCTAATTTAAACAGCTGTTAATAAGGGTTAAATCTGCAGGCTGGGATGGTCCTTCACTTGTTACTTGCAAAGAGGAGGGGGGGAATCAATGGAGCAGGAAGCCAGAGGGGCGTCCATTTTGAAAAGCCATAATGAATCACGTTTCCTTAGTAAAGCTGGCAACCTTCACTCCTGCTCCTGCGGCCTCCCTTTCACATGTCCAAGCCCTCTGTGACACATCAAATTTAATGAGACTGCACAGATCTCAAATAAGGAATGGTCTCACCGCTGCTGGGCTACTTTATTAAAGAGGATCACAGAGCATGGACTGGATATTTTAAAGAGACCTTAAAAGCAAAAAATATTTGGGGGAAATGAAGGGAGTTTCCCTTACTTCCTTGTTTCATATTATTTCTGACTGATTTTTGTGTCAGCTTGACTTTGGGGTCCTGGCATTAGTAAGTTTGGCCTCTTAGAGACCAAAATGTTTTCATGATAAATAATGGAGAGTATTTGGACTGAAATCCTCCCCTTGTCATTGTAGGTTGATCTTACTGGGGAGAAGGGATGCCTAGATTATAAATCTATAACTCTGAGACAGTTTGGAAAGTGGAAGGGGAAAACAACTTAAAGACTGTACATAAATTATAGGGCATTAGGATCCTGGGACTGAGAGTTTGAAGGGACCCAGTAGCCTAACCTCTTCATCTTACATTATGAGAAAACTGAAGCTCAGATAGGTTACATAACATGTCCAAAGTTTTACAGGCAGTAATTATTAGCCCTGGAAGGAACCTCAGAGATAATTTAATCTAACCTCCTTATTTTGCACATGAGAGAACTGAGCACCAAAGAGAAAAAGTGACCTGCCCAAAGTCATTCAGTGAATAAGTAAAAGTTAAGGCTGGAACCCAGGCCTCTTGATTCTGTGCTCTAATACATGGAAGAAAAATGCACAAGAAGATAGGATTAACCCAAAAAAACCACCCAGAGTCCAACAAGCTGTGCTATCAAAGATAAGAGAACCTGTCCTAAACTGTCCCAGAAAGAAATCTACCATATGATTTTTAGGTTCCATGGAAAGAGAACCCTTAACTTTCCTCTCTCCTAATCCCTCTGGATAGGAAGCTTCCTTCTATCCAGTCTAGGGGTTTCACTCTATACTTTCTGTCTGTTTTTATCTTATTTAGGCTTCCATGGAGGTAGAATCATCATTTTCCAGATAATTTTCTCTGTAATCGAATGTTCTATGAAGTTTCTTCTATTTTTTCTTGGTCAAATGATCCCATTTCCTTCAACCTTTCTTTAAAGTACACCCCTCCCAATTATTTTTCCTCACCATTTCTAGGCTCATTTCTCAACAGCTGTCAGGAATCTCTAGGTCTTCAGTTTGAGTTATGTCTGGAAATGTTTCCTTATCTGCTATTGGCTGGATGGACAATGGAGAAGGGAATTGGGATGGGCAGTAGGGGTCCTAGTAAGGGGATCAGGTCACCAGGTTTCCCTTAGTCATTGAGAGCAAACACTACCACCCAAAAATGCAGGGTACAAGGTAAAGGAGGGAGGGAAAAAACATTTATCAAAATGCCTACTATGTGTGAGGCATGATAATAAGTGCTTTATAAATATGATCTCCTTTGAACTCCTTGTCAAGGCTCCTACACACCCTGCTTCTCTGAACGAGAAGGACCAGAAGAAATGGGAGCTAAAGTGGGGATGGGCAGAAGAGTGGCACAGATGTTGAAGAGAAAAACCCTCGGGCAGTGCAGGGGAGGGGCAGAAGAGTGTAGAGATTCAAAATTGTGACCTTATTAAGAAAGGCCCTGGGGAAGGGCAAAGAAATTACAGTCTTAAGTCTTTGGGGTAATATTCTGTTCATTCACTTTCCAGTGTAAAAATCAATATGGCTTCTAACAAAGGAACCCACAACAGTTCAGTGAGTGGACAAAATCTGCGGCTGGAGCCAATCGCCCATCTGCTCTCATCCCTGGCATGGCTGCCTGATTCCATCTCTAGGCAGAGGACAGAGTTCCATCGACATAGGTAGTTTACATTATATTTATTTGCAATTTTCTTCTTCTGTCTCTCTCATGTGACTGTGCATCTCTGTCTTCCCTGTCCCACTACCCTCTCATCCCTCCTCCTTCTTTCATTAGACTGAGAGTTTTTTTGAATGCTTACCCTTCTTACCCTCTCTGGGATAGTCTCCAACCTGGACTCTCTTCTTTCTCTCTTTCCATTTGCCATTCCATCCTTATAGCTAGTAAAATAAAGTTTCTAATGCACAGGCCTACCTGTCTCATTTCCACTGTTCAAAACTCTCCTGGGACTCTGTTTTCTAGAGCTGCGGTCTCTAAACTTTTAAATTGTGCATTCCTATCAGAAAAAAGAAATTTGAGCATATTCTCCCAATATGTGCATATTTATTTATAAATTATATACATGTGCCTCTGTTGTTGATGTCGTTGGTCAGTTGTTTCGGTTGTGCCTAACTCTCCATGACCCCATTTGGGGTTTTCCTGACAAAGATACAGGAGGACTTTGCCATTTCCTTCTCCAGCTCATTTTACAGATGAAGAACTGAGGCAAATAGGTTTAAATAACTTGCTCAAGGTCCCACAGATAGCAAGTGTCTGAGACTAGATTTGAACTCAGGTTCATCTGACTCCAGGACTGTTCTATCCACTAATATTTTATAAAACATACAAAATAGAAACTTTTAAAAAAGATAAAATAAAGAAAAATAACACTTTAAAATAATTTTAATTTTTTTTTAGTCGTACAAATATATATTTTTGCTTTTGTTAAAATGATTGACACTTTTAGTGAGAGCAAAGACTGAATATACTTCATTATTTTTGAAAATCTTAATTTAGCACTTTGGATTTAGTACAGAGATTGGAAGGTCTGGTTCTAAGTTGTTTATTTTGATATTTAGTTTTAAAGACTAACATGGATGACAAAGGGGCCTCACAAAATGGAATCATTACCTCCCTGACTGCACTTAGCTGTTCGTGATCCTCATTTTTCAGTCCCATTCACCTATTATGCAGAGGTTTTGTTGAAATCTAGCTAGTAAATTTCTGTCTTTCCTGACATCAGCCAGTAGTTTTTTGTAAAATGAATCAAAAGGTACTTTACATGTTATATTTTTTAGCACATGGGTTCAAAGCCTATGGAAACTGTAAGCAGGCTAGGAAGTTCTTTTTCCAAGGTTTTAAAGTGTAAAGATATAAGAATTTTTATAACCAACACACGTATCATTTTTGGCAAAAAAATCTTTGCTTTTAAATGTTTTGTTGATCATGATGGCTTTGTACTATCATTAGCTGATGTCTTAAAGCAAAATATATGCTTCAGGCCAGATTCAACATTAACAATGGTGAATGTAAATTCATATTTCAAAGAGTCTTGCTCATTTCCATTGAGGGAAGGGTGGTTTACCTTGCAATACTGAGGACAAAGAAGTCATGCTAGGAGCAAATGTATCATTTTTGACATTTTCTTGTTTGTGCTATTATTAACATCATTATTCTCTTCAATCTGCTATTTCTTTGCAAGAATCTTTTTAAGTCACTTGTCTACTTGGTGAAGGTTAGTTTGGACACATGTAAGTTGCAGTATCTTCCAATATGAAAAGAAATGAATGAGTGAAGGCCTGATAGTCAACTCCTCCAAATTACGGAACATCTACTCTTGCCTCAGAATACTTTGGACCGTATGTGACTTGTGATCATCTGACATTCAGATGAAATGAGAGTATCAGTGTTAATTTAGATATTAAATGGTATAGATTAATTTCTTTTTCTGAATAAATACAAAGTGTTTGTCACTAGTATATACATGTTATATATTTCTGGATAAATACAAATTCTAGCATTTTTTTCTTAAATCTCATTTGCTTGTCTTGCCCAACAATTGAAATATGTATGTCCCCTCTTTGGAGACCATCGATCTAAAGAATAAATGGAAACTCCTTAGCCTGGTGTTTAAAGCCTTCCATGAGCTAGTTCCTAACTCCTCTTCTAGTCTTATTTTACATTAGTTCCCATCATGCACCCTTGCTCATTCATGTCCTGTCCTCATGGACTGTAGCATGCTAATCCTGTCCATGGGATTTTCTTGGCAAAGATATTGGAATGGTTTGTCTTTTCCTTCTGCAATGGATTAAGGTAAACAGAAGTTAAATGACTTGCCCAGAGTCACACAGCTAGTAAGTATCTGAGGTCAGATATGAACTCAGATCTTCCTGACTTCAAGTCCTCACTCACGTGCCCAAGATTCCTCTAAAACTGATCAATCAATCAACATGCATTTATTAAGCTCCTACTATGTGCCAGGGACACAAATACTAAGAACGAAGCAAATCCTACCCTCAAAGAGTTGGACTATTAGATGTTGCTTCCACCTCTTTCTTCTCCGAATTATATTCTTCCAGATTATTCTTTAGGTCCACAATGTGCTCTTTCTTCAGACTTACCTACTAAAATTCTTCTCATTCTTCAAATGTCCCTCAGGCATCATTTCCTCCATGAAAACTTCCCTGATCTCTCTAGCTAAAAGTGATCTGACATCTCTCACATTTTCTTACATTGCTTTATCTATAATGATCTCTTCTCTCACGCTATTATGTTCTACCTTTTATTTTACTTGTATCCATGTCTTCTCACTTCTATTAGAATATAAACTGCTTGAAGACAGAAATGGATTTTTTTTTTTCATTCTTGTAACCCCAGCATCTATTATAATCCCTCGAACACAATAGGCAGACACAATAGTCCATTGAATTGAATCAAATTGCATTCCACATCTCTTCCTTTGCAGTGTGGCCTCTTCTCCTGATTGGTGATGTAGCTCTAGATCCTAATCTAGACCACAATTCAAGGCGAGGACTCAGTCATGTTCACTTTGCATCCAACTCGACTCATTTTCTGTACTTCACCTCCTCACAAGTCATCTTGTCCCCATCAAGTTTCATTTTTCTTCTCCTCTCATTATAGTTTTCTTTTATATGTGTTGTCTTCCCCATGAGAATGTAAGCTACTTAAGGTTAGAGACTGTCTTGTTTGCTTGTATTTGTATCCTCAGTTGTTAATACAGTGCCTGGATCAAAGTAAATATTTCATAAATATTCTCTCTTTTTCTATCTCTGTCTCTGTCTCTGTCTCTCTCTCTCTCTCTCTTTCTCTCTCTCTCTCTCTCTCTCTCTCTCCCTAGCTGCAAAGGGATGTGGCAGCCACATATGCACACACACACACAATCATAGGATCATAGCTGATATTGAGAGGTGTAGCCTCTAGGGACTAGGGAGTTGATAGTCTCTCTCTCTCTCTCTCTCTCTCTCTCTCTCTCTCTCTCTCTCTCTCTCTCTCTCTCCTCTCTCTCTCTCTCCTCTCTCTCTCTCTCTCTCTCTCTTTCTCTCCCTAGCACATAGTAGGCACTTGATAAATGATTGTTTCTTCCCTTCCCTTCCCCCATTCCCCTGTTATCTCATCCATCAGAATGTATGTATATTCCTTGAAAACAGAGATTGTTTCATTTTTTGCATTTGTAAAAAACCCCTAAACTGTGTAGTGTTAGTTTGATTATTCTATTAAATGAGGGTGTTACTACAGAATTTAAATGTAAGATATCCTCAGCTGGAACTCCTTCATCTAAGTCTGTGTTATAGTTGGCTTTGAAACGAGCCAGTCTCTTAAAAGTGTCCTGAAGAAGTTTGACTCAATGACCTCCTGTGGTGGGAGACCCTAAGCATTTGACTATACATGGTGTGAAGACACCATTCCTTTTAATTGACTTGAATTTATTGCCCCATAACTTTTGCCAAGTGATCCTATGTCCATGGGGGATGGAGCCGTGATAGTGGGAGGAACTGACCGACTTTCATTATTCCCTGGAGGTGATGAGGCCCCTTTCCTGATTGCCTCTCATTTTCAGTCAAAGTATTGTGCAATTGGATCTTTAAGGATCAACAAACAGAGGCTCACTCCACAGAGAACTCTGGCTTGCTGAGGGCTTAAGAAGATAAACAAAAACAACTCCAAACACTACATACAGTCAACCTTTAACAGGCCAGAATATTAGAAGGAAATAAGAATGTGATTTATTCAAGTTATGGAAATTATTTATATTTATTTTAATAGTCAAATCTAGACCATCAGAGTACAGGAATCTTTCTAGCATACCATACTGCCTTGTGACTTTGTAACAAGAGAGAAGTCAGTTAAACTTGACTCTAGACTACCCCAGAAGTCTGCAAGAACCCCTTTCAGTGAAATAAGTGAGCCAAATAAAATCCTTCCTCAATTCAGTTTGTAATCTCAGTGAGGACTGGTTAATTTGTCTGAAAAAGATCTATGGATTTTAGTGAGCTGCAAGCACATCATAAGTCTGCAAAGGGATGTGGCAGCCACATATGCACACACACACACAATCATAGGATCATAGCTGATATTGAGAGGTGTAGCCTCTAGGGACTAGGGAGTTGATAGTCTCCTTGCACTCTGCCCTGGGTAGACTACAGATAGAGTAGGATGTTCAGTCCCAGGCACCATCCTTAGGAAGGATGTTGAAATTCTGGAAAATATCCAGAGGAGAACAATCAGAACAGTGAGCAGCCTGTGGTCTATGACATTAGGAAACCAAATGAAGGAACTGGGGATGTTTAACCATGAGAAGATTAGAGAGAAATGATAATTGTGTTCAAGTATTTGAAGAAGATTTAGACATATTGTCTTTGGTGCCAGAGTTCATTATTTAGAGCCATAGGTGGAAGGTGCAAAGAGACAAATTTAAGCTTAATGTTGGGGAGAAAAAGTTTGCAAACACCAGAGATATCAAATCTAGAGGCTTGCCTGGGGACGTACTAGGTTACCTGTCATCCAGGTTACCTGTCATGGGAGGTCTTCTAGCCTCCCATGTACGGATAGTTTCCTGTTGGCATTTTAGTAGGGATTCTTCTCAGGGTATGAAATGTACCAGATCGCCACTGACACCTTTTCCGATTCTGAAATTCTGTGACTTTGCAATAGTCAAGTGCTGATCACCATGTTTATCCTTTAGTCATAATACTGAATTTAGGAGTAAGAATGGGCATCAGGTAGGACTGAATTTCTTGATTTTTCTGGGTATTCTAATTTCTTATGAAACTGATCTTTGATAATTATCAGATATCATGGATGGAGTCAAAAAGAAGAATTAATGAAAAAATAAGAATTTATTAAGTATCTACTCTGTACCTGGTGCTGGGAGAATAAATTTAAAAATGGAACAATTCTGGCTTTCAAGGAACTTATATAAGGGGAGAGGACACACATAGAGCAGTGGAGGCCATAAAGCAGAGTTTTTGTTTTGTTAATCCCAGGAAAAATGAGTAGAGCCATAGAGTGAGAAATCGTCCCAGTATTTCCAGAAGTGGCAACACTGATTTGGTTAGTAAAGCAAGAGCTGGAAATGGGCATGTGGCAAGATGGAGACAAAGCAGAGTCTGGGGCTGGCCAAGGAGTTGTTACTGTTGTCCTCCTCCTCCTACTCCTTCCCTTCTCCTCATTCTCCTGTCCTCCATCTTCTTCAGATACCTTCTCTGATACCCCCTTGCCCGGCCCCTAGTACTTGTTAATATTTTACTTGCAATATAATTATTTGATGCACCTTATCTCCCAAATAAGATCATACTCTCCTTGAGAGGTATGGAACACACTGGAAAGCATGCTGGTTCTGAAATTAAAAAACTGGGGTTCAGATCTCATTTCTGATGCCATGTGCTTTGAGATTGGGCAAATAACTTCTTTGGGTCTCAGTTTTGTCTTGGGTAAATTAAAGGTGTTATAACTCTGATTCTGATGGCAGAGACTATGTGTTTTATTTCTTTTCATACCACCCAAAGAAAGCATTGAGCTGGACACATAGTAGGTGATTAATAAATATTTTAGGAATAAATTTATTAATAAATTGATGAGCTACCTACAGTTGAGACCAGGATAAAAGTTTCATCTGTATCTGGTAGAGAGAGTAAAATTGTCAGCAATCTGGTTCAATGACCATATAAATCCTAAAAATTTATAACAAATTGGGACAATGAATAGGTATGATATTAATATTATTAATCAAAATTATCTGGATATGTTGTCTATACTGGCATGATGTTCTGGGTGACTGCTTAACCCTCTCTCTGCCTTCAACCTTCCCCCTCTAAACATACACACTTTGATTGTTTCATCTCAGACCATGGCGTGTGAGATGGAAAGAGACTCCCATGGGAATATCAAGGAAACTTGTATTAGGCAGTATCTGTGGTGACAGAGAAAGGACAGTCTATGGACAGCTTGTGGCTGGCTGACTCCTGCCTGGAGCAAAGTGAACGCATTTGCCTTGTCTAGCTTGATGGTTTCCACTTGATCATCCAAAACGTAGGGACATCTTACATATTGCATAGAGTCAAGAAGTTTCTAATTGGAGCCATAGGAAACTCAACAACTTCAGTTGACACAAAAGAGTGATTGTTTTCCAACTTCTGTTGCTTGCTTTGGATTTACATTCCCCCCATTTGGCACAAAGATCTGAGTTGGGACAAGCTAAGAGGTCACTGCAAGATTCACTGGGAATCACCACCTTGCTGTGAGCTTGGGGTGCAGTTGGGAAAATATTGGGGACTATTAAAACTGCACTGAGTGAAATGAGACACCTAGTGGTTGGAGTTTGTAGCAGCAGAATATAGGAATAGAACTTTTTGGGCAAAATATTCTTGTTTTAGAGTGAGCAGTCATTGGTACTGATTGTTTCCCCAGTACTTGGCATTGTTTCTGGCACATAGTAGATATTTAAGAAATGCTTGATGAATAAAATAATTTAGATGTTGATTTAGTTCATTCAGTAAAAGGTACATATTCTAGCATATTGAGTAGGAGTATATTGCTTTAAAAGGGTAACACCAGTAGACCCAAGGAGATGTACCTTTATTTGCTTAAGTTCTATTTGACCCCAGGGTCTGATTGTAAAGATAATAAAGGGTTTGGAATCAGAGAACTTGGGTTCAAATCCCAGCTCTGCAACTTACTACTTGTGTGACTTTGGGAAAGTAACAAACTCTATGCTTCAGTTTTCTCATCTGTTAAATGAAAGGATTGGGTGGCTAGGTGGTGCAGTAGATACAGTCATGGGCTTGGAATCAGGAAACTTCATGCCCTGGAACTCAAATCTTACTTCAAAAACTTCCTAGTTGGGTGACTGTGGGCAAGTCACTTAATCCTGTTTGCCTCAATTTACTCATCTGTAAAATGAGCTGGAGAAGGAAATGACAGACCAGTCCTGTATCTTTGCCAAGAAAATCCCAAATGGGGTCAATAAGAGCTGGACATAACTGAAACACAAAACAAAAACAACAGACTAGATGACCTCTAAGGTCCCTTCAAGCTGGTCCTATGACTTGGGGAAAGGGAGAGGAGGGGAGGAAGAAGGCACGAAGGAAGGGAAAGAGAGGGTCATAAAATAAATGGGAAGGGCTGTTCTTTGGAAGAAATTTGGCAGCAGAAGGCAGAATGAGAAGCAATGGGCAGAATTTTCAGAGTCTGATTTTGGCTTACTAACAATTATCTATTCAAAAGTGGAATGGGCTGCCTCAGGAAGCAGTGGGTGTCCCCCCACCCCCACCCCAACACTGGACATCTTCAAGCAGAAGCCGGATGACCTGATGTAATACATTGTCATAGAAGGGATTCTTGTTCAGGGTCCAAGGCCTAGAGGTCGATGGCACAATCCATCCGACCTAAGCTGGGAGTCAGAAGACATTGAGTTGCTGTGTGATCTTGGGCGAGTTGCTTAACTACTCTGCATCAGTTTTCTCATCTCTCAAATGGTGGAGGTGGGGGGGTGCAGGCAGCAGGGGTAGTGGTGCTATTTGATGGGCTTTAAAGACCCTTCTGGCCTTAAAACTATGATCCTCCCTCCACTGAGCTCCTTTCCAACTTTACAATTCCAGAGGCAAAGCTGATGAAAATTACCCAAACAATTTAGGCTGATAAAGACCAAGATGAAAATACTGACAAAATGTAGATTTAGGCTTCAAACCAAGCTAGTCACTTAGTATGGCAGAAAGAACACATATAGGTAGGGGTGTATGAGTGTGTGTATAAATATATATTTTTGTATATATGAATGCATTCAGCAGAAAAAGAGAGTAAGAAACCTGCAGAGGGTCACCAATAAGGAGGAAGTGAGGCATTCACAAGTGGCTCAGGAAACTGAATGCCAGAGAATCTGAGTCAAGGGTTAAAGTCTAACAAAAATGAATATGAGACTCCAGGGCTGGACATGGACCAGAAGGATTTAGGGCAGATGCAAAAGCCTTGGCTGTAAACCAGAGATGAGATGAGGAGCAGGGGCACTGAATCTAGACTTTTCCACCCAGCAACTTTTGGCAAACTTTGAAAATAAACCAGCAAAAATGTGGAGCCTTGGAGTGCAGCAGCGTTGTACGTGGGTCCCCTGATTGCCCGGGAGGGCCTGCCCTTCCATCCCATCCCATCCCCTTCCCCTCCCCCAATCCTGCACCCGGTAGTGATGGAATGTAGGTGGACTCTCTCTGCGCTGGCTGGGGCGAGAGGCTGGGACAAATGAAGACAAAAGCCTGAGCAGGGGCTGCGCCAAGCGCCAGCAGAAAGACAAAGGAAGGTTCGCCAGGAGGGGGAAATATTAACTACCTTGTTTCCGGGCTCTGTTCACTAAGCAGGCACCCTGAAACATCCGGGTTTCTTTTCCAGGGTCTTTAATCTTTCCCTATGTTAAATAGCCCTTTCTTTTCATTTGCTGGGCTCTAAGTTCCTACTCAAAGAAGAAGGGAGGGAAAATCAATAAAGCCGGAAGCAGCAAGTTGGCAATTGGTGCATTCAAATATATCCAGGTTTGAAAAGGCCTTTCATTCGACCCATTGTTGAGACTGATTTCCCACTCCACCAGGCTGGTGGCTTTGTGAAACAAGGTCTTCTGTCCCTGGGTCCCCTCTGTCCCCTGGGCAATGAGGGAAAGTGCATTTTGGAGAGTGTTTTGCTAAGGGCAGAGAAGGGTGCCTCCCCCAATATTTATTTAAATTGGCAAAAATGAGCCTATGTTGTGAGAGAGGGGGGAGAGATAGAGACAGAGAGACAAAGACAAAGAGAGAGAGGAAGAGAAGAAAAGGAAGGCGGGAGGGAGGAAGGGAGGGAGAGAGAGGGAGAGGGAGAGGGAGAGGGAGAGGGAGAGAGAAGGAGAGGTGAGAGAGAGAGAGAGAGAGAGAGAGAGAGAGAGAGAGAGAGAGAGAGAGAGAGAGAGAGAGAGAGAGAGAGAAGGACGAGGAGGAAGAGGAAGAGGAAAAGAAAGAGAAGCAGACAGGAGATAGAGAAGGGGACACAAAAACAAAGACAAAGAGAGATAGAGAAAGGAGAAGAAGAGAGGGAAGGAGTGACAGATAGAAAGGAAAGAGTAGAGAAATAAAAGGAGGAGAGAGAAGAGAAAAAGAGAAAGAGAAAAGAGAGAGAAAAAGGAGAAAATAAAGAAAGAAGGAAAATGGGCAGGGGGGAGGGAGAGAGCGGGGAAAGAGAGAGGGGGAGGGAAAGAGAGAGAGAGAGAGAGGAGAGAGAGAGAGAGAGAGAGAGAGAGAGAGAGAGAGAGAGAGAGAGAGAGAAGGCCAAATCTGAGATGCCAAGTGAAGGATGAACAGAGGGGAGAAAGAGGGAGGAGAAAGAATGAATATAAATGCATTTTTCAAAATCACCCACCACTTTGCATTAGAATTTATTGAGCTCTAAAAACCTGCCTAGCCAAGACATGGACTTAACCTTCAGGAGGCAGGTTGGAAGCTTCCAGCGTTTCAAACATTGGGGGGTGGAGGTGGAAAAAGCCCTTCTTTATTCAGTGAGATTCCCCTGGGGGTGTGAGCTTCATACACAAGGCAACAAGAAGTCAATAGTTGAAATGTATGTCAATAAGAACAGATGAAAGCACCAGCCTCTGATTTAAATGAAAATGGGATACAGGCATGAACTATTGTTTGTGCCAGATCAGACTTACTTTTAATTCAGTTATTATCTTGAACCCAACCCAACTGGATCTACCTCAGAAAGCCTTGAAATTCAACTCCTAGTCCATTTTCAAGAGAAAATGCTAAACCCTTTCCTCTCCTGCAGCATTTTAAAAGCAAGAACTTAGATTCTATATTTCTAGAAAAATATGTTTGTATAAATGCATCTAGAGACAGAGTGCATAAACGTATTCAAAGTATCTGAAGTGCACATATATGTAAATGCACAACACCCCTATTTACATATGTGCTCACACGAACACATACACATTTTGCAGCTCTCCCAGACCCAGTCCCACCACCCGTCAGCCTCAAGGGACATTGGTGCTGCATTCTTTCCAGTAGCTCTCCATTTCAGCATACACAAAAGGTTCAAAATGGACCATGCAAGGAAGAAATCCCTGCCTTTCCGACCATATTTTTGCACATTGTGATCTGAAGCTGTCTATTCTGGTGAAGCGTCTCTGAGAGAGGCCATTTCTATTTGAAACGCCAGCTGTGGAGGTCTGGAAGGCATACAGCTGCAGACAGCTGGAGGGCTGGTACTATAACAGAATCATTTGAGAAGTGAACTCTGGCAAATCGCCGGGAGGCCCAATCGGGGTTGACCTGTCAGTGGAGAACAGTTTGCTTCTGTGTTTGCTCCTCCAACTCTTTTCACCTTTCCTAGTCGCCAGAGAACCAAATTATCTAGAGTTCTTCCTGGACATTCCTCCCTCCCCTCTTTTTATAGAGTTCCATTTGGATTCATATAACTTTATCCTCCAGTGAACCCTCTGCCTTCTCCCTGAAGACTCTCAGCATCACTCAAGTAATTGCAATGCTTCCACCAAGCATTACAACTTGGCATACACATTTTAACCCATATTAACCCATGGGAGCATCCAGGGCTGAACGGAGACTTTCCCTCAGAAGGCAAGGAGATCATACAGATTTAGAATGAGAAGAAACCTTAGTCAGCCCAGAGAAATGAAGAACTTGCCCAGCATCACAGGATAAAATTTAGATTTGAACCCAGATTCTCTGACTCAAAATTCAATGTTCTTACCATCAGAATGTGTTGTCATGCTCTATCCCTTTCAGATTTTATTTCAAACATTCTAGCCTCCTCTGGTCCTCTTAAGTCAAGAGAGAAGAAGAAAGAAAGAAAGAAAGAGAAGAAAGAAAGAAAGAAAGAAAGAAAGAAAGAAAGAAAGAAAGAAAGAAAGAAAGAAAGAAAGAAAGAAGAAAGAAAGAAAAGAAAGAAAGAAAGAAAGAAAGAAAGAAAAGAAAGAAAGAAGAAAGAAAGAAAGAAAGAAAGAGAGAAAGAAAGAAAGAAGGAAGAAAGGAAGAAAGAAGGAAAGGAAAGAAGGAAAGGAAAAAAGGAAGGAAGAAAGAAAGAGGAGGGAAAGAAGGAAGAAAAGGAATGAAGGGAAAAAAGGAAGAAGTAAAACCCAAACAAAAAAACTCTGTCAAAATATAGGCTCTGATTTTTATGTTCAGAAAATATAACCTTGCAACCTAAGATATATTAGAGAAACTTCCTTGCTCCCCATTTTTTCTAGGATGGGGAAGGGCCAGCTATCATTTGAGCTCCTGGGAACATTACCCAGGGACTTAGCATCATGGGAATGTGGCCAGACAACTTGGGGAGGAAGATTTCACTCTACCCAGATGTCTGATTAGTTCCCCCCTATCCCTAAACCCCATAAAAAACAGTAACTACAGAAAGTGAAAGTCCATTCCCAACACATGGCCCATCCCTAGAGACTGGGGACAGGCCATGTGTTGTCATCCAGCTTTGCCCTTGAGTCACTCCTCTTGTTTCAAAACCTACTTTAATCTTTGCCAATTCTATGAGAAAACTATCCTTCATCCCTGCTTTATTGATAGCAAGACTGTCATGCAACGAAGGGTTTGCATCATCTAGTGGATGAAGTTCTACCAACTGAGAGTATTTATCAAACAAAGCACCTACAATGTGCAAGGAAAGGGTCATTAGAAATCTTTGCAGCCTAGTAGCCAAAAACCAGGCCATCCTCTGACTAGGAAGACTGACTTCAGCACTTAAAGGGGCAAAAGTGAAATTAAAGTAGCAATGGACATTTGAGAGCATCAAGTCTAACCCTTCCATTTTATACATGAAGGTCTAGAGAGATGACTATTCCAAGGTCTCACAGGGAGTTAATAATAAAGCCAGAATTCAAATCCATATCCTCTGACTATAAATCCATCTCTTTCCATTGTACTCTGGCACCTCAATAATTAGGGATTGCATCTCCAGAGCAACCTTTACACAAATATAATATTGTTCATCTGGCTGATTTCATTTCCTAGAGGGAATATGGTCTGTGAAAAAGAGCACTGAATGTAGAGTCAAAGAATCTGTGTTTGAAACCTGTTTAAAACCTCATTAACTGTGCGACCTTGGGTAAGTTACTCAACGTCTCAGTTTTTCATCTATAAAATGAAGGAAATGAACTTTTCAGGTCCCTTTCAGCTCAAAAATGACGGCCCCTCCTTTCAAAGGTTAATTCCTTCTTGCCTAATCTTCATTTGGAAATACCCAACACTCCCCCATTCCGACCCCTAGCCATTTACTGTATTTGATTATTCTCCAACATAGCAGACGTAGTTACTGGGTGCACTGCATCATGTTGATTTTATTAGAACAACATAACATCAACATATAGAAAACCTGAGCTTCAGATGTTCACTGTTCTGGTGTGTGGGTATCCATCTTTGTCTGTCTGTCTCCATGTATGTTTCCTAGTGACTAGAGTGAGAGAGGGTGCTGGAGTGAGCTTGGGTCAGCAAACAAGAGCTGATTGTTAAATTTTTGATGTGAACATTTACATCTAGAAATAAAGGCTTAACATATTTTTTTTAATTTGAATGTCCAGACTCTAGACTTAAGACAGTGATGGAGAAAGTGATGATAATGAAGATTAAACTTGAGTGAACTTTTCTTCTTCTTCTGGAGAGCCAATTGTTAAACATTAGCTCACAGACTACTGATCCAGATCCACAATTCTGTTGCAGTAGAGTGAAATCTGAGACTTCTTTCCATTGAATCAGAGCAATAACTCTCTTTTTAGAAAGTTGCTTTGTTCATGGGTCAGAAGCAAGACTCAAGCTTTGGTACAAGCATATTTCTGCTCATACTAGTTTGTTCTTCCTCTCATCCTTAAGTACAGAACTGTGGTTCCATTCAAGTCAAAATTGTTCAGGGTGGTGGTGGTGGAAGGGGGTGGAGGTAGGGGGATCCATTATTTATTTATTTAAAATGTGGGCAGAGAGATGTAATCAGCACTGTTCACCACCATTTAAGTTTGCATTTTCCCACTGAAGTCTTCTGAGGCCTTGCCCAAGGCATTCAGATTTGGCTTACTAGTAAAAAATAATGTAATTTGGCAATTGCTGCAGCTTTGTGTGTGTCTGCTGTTGTACGTTTAAGTGGAACCTCATGGAAATTCTGGAAATCCAGGTCACAAAGTAGTTTTATAACTGCCTCCCATTGTAAATGCCAGCTGGGATTCTGACCATGTAGAGAATGGTCTAGTGGAAAGAGCACAGGATTTGGAGTCACAGGACCCAGGCTCTAATCTTGGCTTTCTCCTACTTAATATTTCTGTGACCTGGAACTAGTCACTTCCTTATCCTTGCTCTAGAGTCCTCTTCTGTACAATTAAAGGGTTGGAGCAGAGTCTTTAAGGCTCCTTCTAGCTCCCATTCTACATGCCCAAATAGGACATGTCATTATTATCACAGTTACGTGGTCATTGTCATGGGTATCCATATATTCAGGTTACTAGACTATTGTAGAACCATTTAGCATGGCCTCTTCCCATTGGAATGACCAAGATGATCAATGGTATGATCAAACAACAGATGATTATACACTGTGTCATGGAGAATAAGGTTAGTTGTAACAAGAAGATAACGTAAAAAAAAACAAGTGAAGAAGGGACCAGAAACCTAACTGATATGTCTAAAAATCTTTCATCCATGTTTAAAAGTAAACTGAACTTCTCAATTCTTTTATCCTCAGCATCCTCTGCCCATGAAGCAGTCATTATTCTCCCCATTTTTTCAGGATTGGAAATTTAGGCTCCGAAGTTAAGTGACCTGTCAATGTCATGTTGTTTAAAAAAAATGGAGTGAGTATTTGAATCCAGGCCTTCTGATTCCCAGCATGGTTGATTGGTTGGTTGCTACTATTTTAGAATCCTAGATGGATAGGGCCTTAGGGTGCTTAGCAATCATCTAGTTCGATGATGAGGGTAAGGAAGAGAGCATAAGGTTTAGCCCCCATTTCTGTAGTATCAAGCCTTCAGCAAACAGCTTGGTGTATAAGAAACTCTAGAGAAGAGGTGGGATTATAGACAAGTTTCCTTTAGAGGGAAAGAGGCTGATTGGCAGAATGGTTCCACTAGGAGAATATAAACTTAGAAATAGAATATACTCCTTTGTAGACCTCTAAAAAAAATCACCCTCCTGGGATAATTTACTTGTCTAAATTTGGTTGTGCTTAAAAGGGTAGGTAGAAACTCAACAATTTAAAAAAGGGGAGAAAGGACATTCTAGATGCAGAGAACAGAAAAATTAGAGGCATTGAGGCAGGAGAGCACTAGAATGTGATTAGGGTTCAGAGATATTTATTCAAGCAGGAGTTTAGAGTTCCTGGTAGAGAATAATATGGGGGCAGGTGGTGACGAAGTGGATAGAAAACCAGTGGAGAGAAAGTGAATAGAAAGGAATCAAATATGAATTCAGATATTCACAAATTGTGTTCCCTAGGCAAGTCATTTAACCTCTGTTTGTAAAATGGGTACCTACCTTCCAGGATTGTTTTTAGGATCAAATGGGATAATAGTTGTATAGCAGTTAGTACAGTTCCTGGCACATAGTATGCATGATATAACTGTTAGCTATTATTAGCTATTATGAGGCTAGAACAATAGAATGGTAGTAGATTGTGATAGGCCTTGAATGTCCAATAAAGGAGTTTGGACTTTCCTCGGAGGCAATAAGGAGTCACTGAATAATTTTGAGTAAATCTAGGAATCATGTTTCATCTTCTCAAGAGGACAGAGAATTCTCCCAGTTGCTAAATGGTCAAAGGACATGAACAGGCAGTTTTCTTTTTTAGGGGGAAAGAGAGGTTGCTTGTTTTAAATTAATTTTTTTTTCAGTTTTCTACAATCACTTCCATAAGTCTTAAATTTTCTTCTCCTCCCTTCCCACTCCCTCCCCAATATGGCATGCAATCTTATATGGATTCTACACATACGTTCTTATTACACACATTTTCACATTAGTCATGTTGCACAGAAGAATTAAAATGAATGGGAGAAAAAATGAGAAAAAGCAAACTAAAACAAAATGTAACGTAAGAGAGAATATTCTGCTTCATTCTGCATTCCAATTTCATAGTTCTTTTGCTGGATGTGGATGGCATTTTGTCTCAATAGTCCTTTGGAAATGTTTTAGATCCTTGCATTGCTGTGACGGCCTAGGTCTACCAGAAACAGTCCTCATACACTGTGGCTGATACTGTATACAGTGTTCTCCTGGTTCTGTTCATTTCACTCAGCATCACTTCATGTAAGTCTTTCCAGATTTTTCTGAAATCTATCTGCTCATCATTTCTTATAGTACAGTAGCATTCCATTATTTATCCCCTTGATTTCGGGTACTTGGCCACCACAAAGAGAGCTACTACAAATATTTTTGTACAAGTGGGAACTTTTCCCATTTTTATGATCTCTCTGGGATACAGTCCTAGACACGGTATTGCTGGGTCAGAGGATATGCACGTTTTTGTAGCTCTTTGGGCATAGTTCCAAATTGATCTCCAGAATGGTTGGATCCGCTTACAATTCCACCAACAACAAATTAGTGTTCCAATTCTCCCACATCTCCTCCAACATTTATTATCTTCCTGTTTTGTCACATTAACTAATCTGATAGTTGTGATGTGGTACCTCAGAGTTGTTTTGATTTGCATCTCTCTAACCAAGAGCATTTTTTCATATGTAGGCAGATTTCGAATGAAAAAATTAAAGCTATCTACAGTCATATGAAAAAGTGCTGTAAATCACTGTTGATTAGAGAAATGCAAATTAAATAACTTTGAAGTACCATTTCAAACCTATTAGATCGGCTTATATGACAAAAAAAGAAAATGATAAATGTTGGAGAAGATATGGGAAAATTGGAACACTAATATATTGTTGGTGGAGCTGTGAACTGATCCAATCATTTGGAAGAACAATTTGGAAGTATCCCCAAAGGGCTATAAAACACTTCATACCCTTTGATCCAGCAATACCACTACTAGATCTATATCCCAAAGAGATTATAAAAGAAGAAAAAAGGACTCACATGTCCAAAAATATTTATAGCAGCTCTTTGTGTGGTGGCCAAGAAATGGAAATTGAGGGGATGCCCATCAACTGGGGAATGGCTGAACAAGTTGTGGTATATGAATGTAATGGAATACTATTGTTCTATAAGAAATGAAGAGCAGGCAGATTTCAGAAAAACTTGGAAAGACTTACATGAACTGATGCTGAGTGGAGTAAGCAGAACCAGGAGAACATTGTACACAGTAGTAGCAACACTGTATGATGACCAACTTTGATAGACTTAGCTCTTCTCAGCAAAACAAGGATCTAAGACAATTTCAAATGACTCAAGATAGAAAATGGTATCCACACTGAGAGAAAGAACTATGGAGTTTGAATGAAGATCAAAACACACTATTTTTTTTTCTTTCTTGTGATTTTTCACTTTTGCTCTGATTCTGCTTTTACAATGTAACTAATATGGAAATATGTTAAAAAAAATGACAGAGAAGGAAATGGATGAACATCAAGTATACTAAGTAATAGAAACTCCTGTCACCTACATTCACCAAGGCATCTTTCTACCTCTCCCCTCTTCACTCCCCTCTATTCTTTCCTCCTATTCCTGAGGGAACCCAAAATTGGTATTGTCTGTCATTTGCATTTTCATAATGTATTTTTAGAACTACTAGAAAAAAATGGGTCAAAGTAGAGACACAAATGAATTCTCCCTCTGAATTTCACGTTGCCTTGCTTGTACCTATCTTATAGTATTTATATCATTCCACTCCCACCCTCTCAGTTGAAGACCCTCATATTTCACCTCAAAAACTGAGACTATTTTATGCCCATAAATTCAACAATCTACATGAGATGGATGAGTATTTTAAAAAATACAAATTGCCCAGATTAACAGAAGAAGACATTGAACACTTAAACAACCCCATTTCAGAAAAAGAAATTGAACAAGCCATCAATGAACTCCCTAGGAAAAAATCTCCAGGGCCAGATGGATTTACAAGTGAATTCTATCAAACATTTAAAGAACAGTTAATTCTAATACTATATAGACTATTTTTGAAAATTGGGGGAGTCCTCCTAAATTCTTTTTATGATACAAATATGATTTTGATACCTAAACCAGGAAGAGACAAAACAGAGAAAGAAAATTATAGACCAATTTCTCTAATGAATATAGATGCAAAAATTTTAAATAAGATTTTAGCAAAACGAATACAGTATCTTATCATGAGAATAATACATTATGATCAGGTAGGATTCATACAAGGAATGCAGGGCTGGTTCAATATTAGGAAAACTATTATCATTTTTGATCGTATAGACAACAAAACTAATAAAAACCACATGATTATCTCAATACATGCAGAAAAAGTTTTTGACAAAATACAACACCAATTCCTATTAAAAATACTGGAGAACATAGGAATAAATGGAACTTTCCATAAAATAATAAGCAGTACCTACTTAAAACCATCAGCAAGCATTATATGCAGTGGAGATAAGCTAGATGCATTTCCACTAAGATCAGGGGTGAAACAAGGATGTCCATTATCACCACTATTATTTAATATGGTACTAGAAATATTAGCTGTGGCAATTAGGCAAGATAAAGAAATTGAAGGAATAAGAATAGGCAAAGAAGAAACTAAGTCATCACTCTTTGCAGATGATATGATGATATACTTAGAGAATCCCAGAGATTCAAGCAAAAAAACTACTTGAAATAATAAACAACTTTGGTAAAGTTGCAGGTTACAAAATAAACCTGAACAAATATTCTGCATTTCTATATATTAATAACAAAGTCCAACAGCAAGAGATAGAAAGAGAAATCCCATTTAATGCTAGGGTAGACACTATAAAATATTTGGGAGTTTACCTGCCAAAATAAACCCAGGGTCTATATGAACACAATTACAAGACAATTTTTACACAAATAAAGTCAGATCTAAGTAAGTGGGAAAACATCAGTTGCTCATGGGTAGGCTGAGCCAATATAATAAAAATGACAATTTTACCTAAATTAATTTACTTATTTAGTGCCATACCAACTAAACTATCAGAAAATTATTTTCTGGAGCTGGATAAAATAATATCAAAATTCATCTGAAAGAACAAAAGGTCCAGAATATCAAAGGGACTAATGAAAAGAAATGCTTGAGAAGGTGGCCTAGCACTACCAAATCTCAAATTGTATTATAAAGTAGCAATTATCAAAACCACTTGGTACTGTCTAAGAAACAGAAGGGTAGACAAGTGGAATAGGTTAGGTACTCAAGACACAGTGGGCAATGGATATAGCAATCTCCTGTTTGATAAACCCAAGGACCCCAGCTTCTGGGATAAATTGCTGGGAAAACTGGATAATGGTGTGGTGGAAACTAGGCATAGACCCATGCCTGACACCCTACACAAGAATAAACTCCAAATGGGTATATGATCTAGGTATAAAGATTGATATCATGGACAAACTGGAGGAGCAAGGGATACTGTATTTATCAGATTTATGGAGAAGGGAAGAATTTTTGACTAAAGAAGACATAGAAATCATTATGAAGTGCAAGATGGATAATTTTGATTACATTAAATTGAAAAGTTTTGTACAACCGAACCCAATGCAACCAAAGTTCAGAGGGATGTAGTATATTGGGAAAAAATTTTTATAGCTAATCTTGGGGATAAAGGCCTCATTTCTAGAATATATAGAGAACTGAGTCAAATGTACAACACTACAAATCATTCCCCAATTGATAAATGGTCAAAGGATATGAACAGGCAATTTTCAGAGGAAGAAATTAAAGATATCTATAATTATATGAAAAAATGCTCTAAATCACTTTTGATTAGAGAGATGCAAATCAAAACAACTCTGAGGTACTACATCCCAACTATCAGATTGGCAAACATGACAGAACAGGAAAATGATAAATGCTGGAGAGGATGTGAGAGAGTTGGAACACTAATTCATTGTTGGTGGAACTGTGAGCTAATCCAACCATTCTGGAGAGCGGTTTGGAACTATGCCCAAAGGGCTACAAAAATGTGCATACCCTTTGACCCAGTAATACCACTTTTAGGATTGTATCCCCAAGAGATCAAAAATTGGGAAAGAGTCCCACATGTACAAAAAATATTTATAGCAGCACTCTTTGTAGTGGCCAAAAATTGGAAATCAAGGGGATGCCCATCAACTGGGGAATGGCTGAATAAATTATGGTATATGAATGTAATGGGATACTATTGCACCATAAGAAATGATGAAGAAGACTTTAGAGAGGCCTGGAAAGACTTACATATCTAATGCTGAGTGAAAGGAGCAGAATCAGGAGAACTTTGTGCATAGCAACAACTACAGTGTGCGAGAGGTTTTTTCTGGTAGACTTGGATCTTCATAGCAATGCAAGGACATTAAAAAAGAATTCCCGGGGGTGGAGCTAAGAAGGTGGAGTAGAAAGACTCATGTATGCCAGCTCCGAACCCACAGCCCATATATTTCCTGCAAGAAGAACTCCCCACAAATTCTGGAGCACTACAAGGTGCGCAGAAACACAGTGGAAAAGATTTCCATTCCAGAGAGCCCTGGAGAGCTTCCCCAGGGGTCCATCGTGCTCTGGGCAGCGGAGTCCACCCCTGTGCTGCCCTAGCCTCGTGGCCCCAGAGGAACAGATCCGAGCAGGCTTCAGGGACGGAATCTCCAGCGGCTGCGAAGGTCACTCCACCCACAGACGCTACAGGTCAGTGAGAGAGACGTCTGGGCTGGCCGAGAGGGGAGCGGGGTGTCTCCGTGACTTGGGGCCCCCTCAGGAGGCAGCGGCAGAGGGAGTGGCAGCGGCGGGGCCAGCAGTGGAGGCAGCAGCTGTGGTGGTGGCCCGGGACTCCCCCAGCAGCAGGCAGAAGTTTAGGGCCATTACCAAAGGTCTCTGTATAAACCCCCTGAGGGAACTGAGCCTGGGAGATGGCCCTTCCCCCACCCACCCCATTACTGAAGGTCTCTGCATAAAGCCCCTGAGGGAACTGAGCCTGGGAGGTGGCCCTGCCCCCACCCAAGCACCAGAACTTAAGCTCACATTGAATAGCAGCCCCGCCTGCCACTGAAAGCCCATTTGAATCTCAGACCCCAAGCACTAGCTGGGCAGATTTAGGCAGGGGTGCAGAGGAATCTCAGAAGTCAAGTAACTGGCTGGGAAAATGCCCAGAAAAGGGAAGAAAAATAAGACTATAGAAAGCTACTTTGATGGGGTACAGATGTTCCCACCTTTCAATTGTGATGACGAGGAACTATTCTTACTATCAGGGAAAGACGTGGAGGCCGGGGCCTCTGTATCCCAGACATCCCAGGTGGCTGTCCAGTGGGCTCAGGCCATGGAAGAGCTCAAAAAGGATTTTGAAAATCAAGTTAGACAGGTGGAGGAAAAACTGGGAAGAGAAATGAGAGAGATGCAAGAAAAGCATGAAAAACAGGTCAATACCTTGGTAAAGGAGACCCAAAAAAATGCTGAAGAAAATAACACCTTGAAGAATAGGCTCACTCAGTTGGCAAAAGAGGTTCAAAAAGCCAATGAGGAGAAGAATGCTTTCAAAAGCAGAATTAGCCAAATGGAAAAAGAGGTTCAAAAGCTCACTGAAGAGAATAGTCCTCTCAAAATTAGAATGGAACAGATGGAGTCTAATGACTTTCTGAGAAACCAAGAAATCATAAAACAAAACCAAAAGAATGAAAAAATGGAAGAGAATGTGAAATATCTCATGGGAAAAACAACTGACCTGGAAAATAGATCCAGGAGAGACAATTTAAAAATTATGGGACTACTTGAAAGTCATGATCAAAAAAAGAGCCTAGACATCATCTTCCATGAAATTATCAAGGAAAACTGCCCTGAGATTCTAGAACCAGAGGGCAAAATAAGTATTGAAGGAATCCATCAATCACCACCTGAAAGAGATCCAAAAAGAGAAACTCCTAGGAACATTGTGGCCAAATTCCAGAATTCCCAGGTCAAGGAGAAAATATTGCAAGCAGCTAGAAAGAAACAATTCCAGTATTGTGGAAATACAATCAGGATAACTCAAGATCTAGCAGCTTCTACATTAAGGAATCGAAGGGCGTGGAATAGGATATTCCAGAAGTCAAAGGAACTAGGACTCAAACCAAGAATCACCTACCCAGCAAAACTGAGTATAATACTTCAGGGGAAAATATGGTCTTTCAATGAAACAGAGGACTTTCAAACATTCTTGATGAAAAGACCAGAGATGAAAAGAAAATTTGACTTTCAAACACAAGAATGAGAAGAAGCATGAAAAAGTAAACAGCAAAGAGAAGGGACTTACCAAAAGTGAACTGTTTACATTCCTACATAGAAAGACAATATTCGTAACTCTTAAAACTTTTCAGTATCTGGGTAGTTGGTGGGACCACACACACACATACACACACACATGTACATGTGTGCACACACACATACACACATGCATGCACACACAGAGACAGAGAGCACAGAGTGAACTGAATAGGATGGGACCATATCTTAAAAGAAATTAAGGTAAATGGTGAAAGAGAAATGTAGTGGGAGGAGAGAGGGTGAAATGGAATGGGGTAAATTATCTCTCATTCAAGAGGCAAGCAGGAGACGTTTCAGTGGAGGGAAAAAGAGGAGAGCTGAGAAAAAAAAAAACATGAAGTTTACCCTCATCACATTCGAGTAAAGGAAGGAATAAAGTGCACAATCATTTTGGTATGAAAACCTATCTTACAATACAGGAAAGAGGGGGAGAAGGAGATAAGCAAGGGGAGGGGATGATGGTAGGGAAGGCAATGGGAGAAGGGAGCAATTTGAAGTCAACACTCTTGGGGAGGGACAGGATCAAAAGACAGAATAGAAACAATGGGGGGCAGAATAGGATGGAGGGAAATACAGTTAGTCTTATACAACACAACTATTACCGAAGTCATTTGCAAAACTACACAGATAGGGCCTATATTGAATTGCCTGCCTTCCCAAAGGGAATGGGTGGGGACGAAGGGATGGGGAGAATTTGGCACTCAAAGTTTTAGGAACAACTGTTGAGTATTTTTCTTGCTACTAGGAAATAAGAAATACAGTTGATGGGGAATAGAAAGTCATCTGGCCCTATGGGACCAAAGAGAAGATGGGGACAAGAGAAGGGAGGGATGATAGAAGAGAGGGCAGATTGGTGATAGGGAAAATTAGATTGCTCGGTGTACTGGTGTGGGGAGAGGGGATAAAAGGGGAGAAAATTTGAAACCCAAAATTTTGTGAAAATGAATGTAAAAAGTTAAATAAAATAAATTTTTATTAAAAAAAAATAAAAAATAAAAAAGAATTCCCAATGGTCTTCTAAGGCAAAATACCTTCCACATTCAGAGAAAGAGCTATGGAATTCAATCGTAAAATGTTGCAGATCATTTTGTGTGTGCGCATGTGCATGTGTGTGTGTGTGTGTGTATTATATTTTGGTTTGTTATATGATTTCTCCCATTTATTTTAGTTCTTCTACACAGCATGGCTATCATGGCTATAATGAAAATGTTTTCAATAGGAACATATGTGTAGATCCTATACAGAATTGTATGCTGTCTTGGGGAGGGAGAAGGGTTGTGAGGGGTAGATAGGGAGAAAAAAATCTAAGCTTTATGGTAGTAATTGTAGAGTATTAAAAATAAATAAAATGAATATATTAAAAAAATTGAGACTATTTGCCTAAAACTCCCTCTTCTCTTCTTCTCATCTCATATCCCTTTGAAATCATTTGTTGGTCATTTAAAGCTCTTCATAACCTGACCGTGCCCTATCTTTCCAGGATACTTACAGATAACTTACCTGCTTGCACTCTACCATCCAATCATAGGGTCCTGTTTGTTGGACCTCCTCCATCTCCCATCTTCCATCTTCATGCCTTTGCACTGTATGCCCCCATCCCTAGAACTCTCTCCTTCCTCATCTCTGCCACTTAGCATTCCTGGTTTCCTTAAGACAGCTCAGAGACAAACTTCTGCAAGAGACCTTTCCAGGTTTCCCTCCTCTCCCAGAGCTCCTCTCTCTGAGACTACCTTGTATCTACTCCTTCTGTATTGTGCTTATACCTATTTATATATATGTTGTCTCCCCCCAGTAGAATGTTTGCTCCTCTAGGGAAGATGCTACTGTCCTTTGTTTCTCTTGTATCTCTAGAGCTTATCATGATACCTGGCTCACACTGAGCAGTTAAACAACGCTTTTTGATTTATTCATTGATTTACTTTATCAGTACGTATGTTGTCTTCCTCATTAAAACATAAGATCTTTAAAGGCAGAGACAGTTGCTGATTTTTTCTTTGTATCCCTAGCACTTCCCACAGTACCTGGCACATAGTAAGTTAATAAATGTTTTTCAACTGATTGATTGATGATAGTTGATTTTGTACATATCTTCCCTATCAGATTTTAAGTTCTTTGAAAGTCTTGGAGAAGGCCTCTGCTTTCAAAGTCCTGCACATAGTAGATGCTTAATAAATATGTGTTTCCTATAGAAAATCACTCTGTACCTCTAATCCAATGGGAGAAAGAAAAGTGCTCCAGAACAATACATTTCTTTTAAAAGTATTTTGCCAATAATTTTCTGTGTTTAATTGGACAAGTCACTTTACTGCCTTGCAAATGTTTCCTCAGCTATTTTGTTGTTGTCAGTCACATTCAACTCTCTGTGACTCCATTTGGGGTTTTCTTGGCAAAGAATGGTCTGTCATTTCCTTCTCTAGCTCATTTGACAAATGAGCAACTGAGGTAAAAAGGGTTAATTGACTTGCCCAGCTAGGGAATAGCCGAGGTCAGATTTGAACTCTGTCCTCCCTATCGGGTCAGGTCAGCTCTCCATCCACTGCACCACCTAGCTGGTTTCTTCATCTATAGAAAGACCAACCAATGAGATTGGATTAGATGATCTCTTAGGTCCCCTTTCCTTGGTAGAATCTATACTCCTCAAGGGCAGGGATTGTTTCTGTGTCTCCAGCACTGAGTACAGTAGCTGACATATGAGGTGTGCTTAGCTAGGTGACTGCTTCTAGTTTGAAGTATATGATTCAATGATCTCTTTGGGAATCCATTTCCTCATCTATAAATTGACCAAATGATGGAGTTAGACTAGATGATTATCAGAGCCCTTCTCTTCTCTGATTTCATGTCAGGAAATGTTAGGCAATTACCCCAATGATAGCTAGACACAGTTAGACTTGGCCCATTGGTTGGGGCCATCTAAAAGATGGCCTTGGTTGCACTAGCTTCTGAATATCAGTTATCTATTCTCTCTCAATATTTAAATGTATTTTTTTTAACATTATAGGTACAAGTTGTATGCCTGAACTATGTTATTCTGAATACTCATTAATATTCTAATCAACTCTACTCTTTCTCAAAATGATCGTTGCTCAGATTGCTCACCTCCTACCAGGGGTGGGGAACCTGCAGCCTTGAGGTCACATGTGGCCCTCTGGGTCCTCATGTGACCTTTGACTGAATCCAAACTTCACAGAATAAATACCTTTAAGAAAAGGATTTGTTCTGTAAAACTTGGACTCAGGGAAAAGGCTGAACCCAAGGACCTAGAAGGTAGACCTAATCCTTTTCCCTGTGCTCTGTGGAACCTATGCTTTCTTCACAACAAACTGTCCTGTACACTCAAACTTTCCAACCAACCTCTTCTTCCACTCATCTCTCCAACCATCCTTCCGTGCCTTTCTTTAATGCAATCTCACAGTTGTGTCCAACTCAGTGACCCCATTAGGAGATTTTGTGACAGAGATACTGGAGTAGTTTGCCTTTTCCTTCTCCAATTCATTTTACAGATGAGAAAACTGAGGCAAACAAGATTAAGTGACTTGCCCAGGGTCACACAGTATCTAAGAGTCTGAGACCAGATTTGAACTCATGAAGATGAGTCTTCCTGACCCCAGGTCCAGCACTCTATCTACTGTGCTGTGTAACTGACACATATACCACCCTTTCCCTATTCTTATTGCTATCATCAACCAACCTCAATATTAAGGCCTTTAGGGCCTTGTTCATAGTCTAATTTTCTCCTAAAATCTCTGCCATCATCTTTGGGCACTTCATTTTTGATGGGATGACATGGAACAATCTCAACTCTCAATTCCATAATCTCATCAACTCCAATGAAGTCTCTAATCCAGACTAATCCAAAAAAATTTTTTTAAGTGCTCATTATGCTTTGGGACTGTGCAGGTGAAACAAATTAGCCGTTGTCCTCAGGAAACCTACATTCTCAGCCCTACTTCAACTACACAGTAATTGTATCTTACCTTGGGATTATAGTGCCTCCATGAATTTTGAAATACTACTGTCTCCAACCATAACTTCCTAGTCTTTCACCTCTCTTACCCTCTCACTCTTAGTCAAGTAATTCTTTGTCTACATCATGGCTTCAGGTCCCTTGAACCTCCCCCTGTTCTTTCAGTCCTCCCTTCTCCAGTATAGTTTCACTTGCCCAGTCTTAACATTAATAGCTTGAATGGCCATTGTAAAGATTCATTAACTACTATTCTATAATCCTTGAATTCCTTTAACCTCCTTTCTTTCCTGATCTGCAAATCCTCATCCTCAGATATTCCTCAACATTCAATTTCTCTTTTTTCTCTAGACTTACTCCAGAGTCACTAAGTGTCAATGAAGAAAATCATAAAACTGAGCTGACTTCATCACTCTAAATTTATGATGTGTAATCTCAGCTGGAAACTTGATACTACTACATATTGGCCAAATGATGAAGCTGAAGTAGGTGATCTTTAGGGTCCCTTCTATTCTTTCCATGAAATCCTTTTGCTATACCCTTATAGCTACTTTATCTCATGCCCCAAAGGGTCTACTCCAAATCTCCCCTTCTTTTCATGCTTCCTTATCTCACCCTTGAATCCCATAATCTAGAGACTTTCAGCAGATGCCTTAGCCTCCTAGTTCACTAAAAAGATTGAGATCTTTGGATATGAGATTCTTTACTCACTTTTCATTGCTCAAAACATCTCAGCGTAACACACTTTTTCCTCCTTTTCCTCGATCACAGAATAAGAAATATCCTTTTTTCATATTAAGGTTAGTTGTTTTTTATCTGTGACATTGGGTCCATTTCCTCCTCCCTCCTCCAGAGGCCATTCCTCTCATGTATCTTCAGTATCTTCTTCTACACTGATTTTTTTCCCTTATCTGCCCACAAACATGCTCAGTTATCACCAGTATTTACCCCATTCAGTTACATACGTAATGTGAAGGCCATGACAACATCTAACATTCAAAATCCAATGTTTTTATTTTAGTCTTCATCTTCTTTGAGTTCTCCAGCTTTTGACGCAATCCATATTTCCCCTTATTGGAAACACATAGAATCGCAGAATTTGACATTTGGAAGGGACCTCAATATGAATCTAACCCAATCTTTCTGTTATTGAGTTGTATCAGTTATGTCTGATTCTTTGTGACCCCTATTTGAGGTTTTCTTGGCAAAGGTATCGAAGTGGTTTGCCATTTCCTTCTCCAGCTCATTTTGCAGCTGAGGAAACTGAGGCAAACAGGGTTAAGTGATTTGCCCAGAGTCACATAGTAAGTGTCTAAGACCGGATTTGAACTCATGAAGATGAGTTTTCCTGATTCCAAGCCCAGTGGTCTATCCACTGCACCACATAGCTGCTCTAATCCAACCCTTACCTGAAAGAAATAACTCTACTGCAACATATCTGATGAGCAGTTATCCAGTCTCTGTTGAATAAGAGAATCCACTGTCTCTTGAGGAGCTCATTTCACTTTTTGGACAGTTCTACTTGATAGGAAGCTTTCCTGGACATCAAAATTACATTTGCTTTCTGTCTCCTCAATTTCCACCCATTGTTCCTGGTCTTGCCCTCTGGGACCAAACTGAGCAAGTATAATCTCTCTTTCACAAGATAGCCTTTCTAATTCTTGAAGATAGTTGTTCTATCCATCCAAGTCTTCTCTTCTCTGAAGTAAAACATTCCTAGTTCCTTCAACCAATACTTTCTCTTCCCTTAGCTTTTTAGAGATTCCACCATGTTCTTTAGCTTTTCTAGCTACTCCTCCTCTGTTTTCTTTGTTGAGATTTTATTCTTTTTCTCACTTCTCAATATGAGTCTGTCCTTGGACCTCTTTTCTTATTTCTTGAAACTCTCTTCCTTAATTGCATTCATTCTCAGGGCCCTAACTACCACTTCTATTTAAATAATTTCCAAAACTTTGTTTCCAGCCCTGAGCTTCTTTTTTTTTTGAGCTCCAGACTTGCATCTCCAGCTGTCTACAAGTAATTTCACTTGGATGTCCCACTAAAACTTCAAGTTCAATGAGTCAGAAAGAGTTTATTATCTTTTAGTGTAAACCCATTCATATTTGTGGTCTTACTTTTTATGTTTATGACACTACTATTCAATCAGTCTACCATGTTCATAACCTTGGAATTATTGTTGACTCTTGCCCTACCTTTCTTTTCTATATGCTGATAGTTCTCTGAAACATCTATAACACCATGGAATAGTACAAAGGGCATTGAACTTGGTATCATGAAGATCCAGGTTTGAATCCTTCTTCAGACTCTCCTTTATCATGTGATTCTAAGTCACTTAACATTCCCAAGTCTCAGTTTACTCCTACTTATTAGCTCTAAAGCTATGATTATGGGATCCTTTCTCTCTATTTTTATGTCCATAGGCCATCATAATAACCTACTTGGACTATTTTGCCCATTGGACTAACCTTCTAAAAAGCACTCATGTCTCCAAGTCCATTCTTCACCATTCTTCCAGAATAATCTTTCTCATATGTAGTTATGATCATATCACTCTTCTGTCAATCAGTATTCAGTGATTCCTCCTTACCTTCAAGGAGTTCATATTCTAGATATCTAGAGACAAAATATATTCATGGAATATACAAAATATATTGAAAGTAATTTTGAGGAGGAAGCACTTAAAGATGAGGGAATGGATGAATGAATTGAAAAGAATTTATTGAGTATTTAAGCTAAGTGCTGGGGACATGAAGATTGAATTGTTGATAGTTCTGACCTTAGACAGCATACACTCTTATAGAGGAATGAAACACATATGGAAGAGAAGTTATACTGTTATTGTGTATCAGGGAAATGACATGCAAGACAAGTAGGAATACAGGATAAGTCCTTGTTTAACTCAAGACACCAGCCTCACAGAAAGAACATCCTTGGTGCTGATAGGAGAGGGAAGTGCTGAGCCACTTCCTCTTTTCTTTCACGGATCATGGAGAATGGGGGAAATCCTGCAGGATTTCTGTCCAAGATCTCCAACAATCTGAGGAAATCTCTTCTCCCCTCACACAGGTACAGATCCTGGCTGATCAGGAGTCATATCTCCTTACACAGACTTAGCACTGCACAGTTAAAAGGCAGAAAGTAGTCTTTCAGAGAAATGAAGATAGTGCTAGTTTGCAGGATGCCTTCGGTAGACATAGGAGATATCTTATATTCCTTGGAGTATTCCAGACTTGTGTTATGTGGACCTTCATTGAGGTGGTGGCAGTGGGATTGGAAAGGATGGGACAAAATGTGTGAATTATTTTGAATTAATAGGAAAGTGGCAAAGGGAGGATGTTTTTTAGTCATCGACAAAAAAAAAAAACTATTTAACAAAAAAAAAACCTAATAGTTATATTCTCTCTTCAAAGAAATCCCAAGCAAGATTCTTCATCAGTTCAAAGAAGTAAAAGAGGCTATCTGAGAGCAAAGAGTTAATATTTTTTTCCTAAGTTAAATTGTATTTATTCTTTGGTTTAAAAAATATATTTAATACAGAGCACAGACTATATGATTTATCACCTGTTTGGAAATCTTTTTCTTCTCTGTATATTTTACCAGTAAATATTTAATCCCTGGCATCAAATGCCACCCTGTTTATTAACTTTCAAGTTCATATTTTATAGTAAAATAAATTCTAGAACGTTGCCCAAAGAGACTGATACTTCATCTACACAGTCCAGGTGGGCTGTATAATTCTGCCAAAAGGGACCTAAAATAGTAGGTCTGGGTCTGCCCGTCTGGTTACTGGTAAACTAGTATGCAAAATGACTTTACTCTTAAGCTGGGTCTACACAACACTGTCACTGGCAAGGTAATAATAAACTTTAGGTACAAACAGCTGTGTTGTACCCATCACCATGAACATGATTGAACGGATTGGGTGGAGAAGACATACCATCACGTGGGTGGTCCTGTCTGCACTGAATCCTCGGGGACTGGTCACCCTGCCTCCCTCTAAGGCTTCCGTTTCAAGAACCAAAGCAAATAGACCTAGAGGAGCTGAAACTGACTCCAACTTCTTCTGAAAAATCATACATACCCAAGCAAGTCAAAGCAGTTTCAGGCAAAAACTGCTATTGGCCAGGTAGAGGGTAGACCAGTTGAACAGGGGATACTTCAAAGATCTGGGATGTCTTTGGGTTAGGTATTTTTTCCACCAATGCAGATTTCTGTCTATGGTCAAAATTAGACTTTAAGAGTTTCTGTGGCCAATATATTCATCTTTCTCCACCCAAATTGGTGATAAGCTTTTCTGAACGTAAGTAGGCTGGCCCTTAGCTGGCAGATATGTGCGTATATATGTACATGCATATATTATGCATATATATTACATATGGTGTATCTATATATTCCATTGCCAGGCTAAGGCTGGTCCCTTAGATGACAGGTGTGTGTGTGTATGTGTGTGTGTGTAGATCGACAGAAAGACAGACAGATAGCTAGATAGTCCATTGCCAGATTGATCATCAAAGCTTTTCCAGATTTCTAGGCTCTGCCAGAATTTATGCTCCACTGCAATAGCCTTCTGGAACACAAGGCCATCTTCTTACGATGACAAGGGATTAGATAAAGCTCTTGGCAGAGGGAATAAAATGAGTTTAATTGATTTGCTTGCCCTGATGGACCAGGATGGAAAAAGGAAAATAAAATAGGTGTCTTCACTGCAGTATTAAGATGTCCTATGGCCAACTGATTTGACTACTTATTTTGTGTTATTACAATTGTGTTTTGGTCTCATATATCCTTGGAGTTGTGTGTGTGTGTTCATCCTTCGTTACCAAAGATCTTGCCATCAGAGAAATAATGACATGACTTGCACTTGACTTTGTTTTGAGTGAGGGAGGGCTGTGCAGGTCAGCAGCCTCACTTCTCCTCCAGAATCATCTGAATCCAGTGACCAGATATTCATCAGGATGACTGGAGATGACCCAGGATAAGGCAATTGGGGTTAAGTGACTTGTCCAAGGTCACATAGCTAGTGAGTGTCAAGTGTCTGAGGTGAGATTTGAACTCAGGTCCTCCTGACTCACTGCACCACCTAGCTGCTCCAGCCTTAGAGTGATATAAAGTGATCAATTATTTAAAAAGGTATAAGTAATCAGCAATTTTTAGTCAAGTGATCAAAGGATTCTGCTTAGATTCATGAATAATTATCATCAGCCTTCTCCTCAGGGCTAAAAGCTCAGAATAGTGGATTTGGAGTTACAAGACCAGGGTCAAATTCTGATTTTGTCTCTTGTAAGTTGTGACCTTGGGCAGATCACTTTTTGGCTTTTAATTTTCTCTCTGGAAAATGAGGGGGTTAGATTAGATGGCCTCTAAAGTCCCTACCAGTAGTAAAGCTTCTGGTCCTATTATTCCTGAGCCTATCATGATAATCCAATACATCTGTGATCTCATCAATTTGACTCTCCCTTCCAACAGAATACATCCTTAAGCTGCCCTAGCCTGTATAATTCCCAGTCATGTACTCCTGTAAATCCTTTGCTGGGGTTCATCCAGCATGCTGAGGACCTTGCTCAACCTTTCTTAACATTGCTTCAGGGCACCTGGGCAGTTTATTGGTTCATTCTTTCTCTCCCTGCGTGACTCTCTCATTTCTTTTTGTGGTCCTGCTTTATGTCATTTCTCCTTCATAACTTTTCCCCAGTTTACAATCATCAGCATTTTCTCTTGCCTCAGCTCTCCAGCCTGAAGTTTACTCCAATCCTGGAATTCACACATCAGAAGGACCCTCTATTTCTATGGCTTCTCTCTCTGAGTGCCTATCTCCTCCTAGGACCTCCAATTAAGGAGGGCGCCCAGATCAGCCATGTCTCATTGCTCTCCAGGCTGTGATTCAGGCCTTTCACCTTTTGCCCATGAGACCTTCCTTTTATGTGTTATCTCCTCCCATTGGAATGTTAGCTTCTTGAGGGCAGGGACTGTCTTTAATTCTACTTGTATTTGTATCCTAATGCTTTAGCATAGTGTCTGACACATAGTAAGTGTAAGCATTTATTAATGAAAATAAGTATGCATTGATCAATTGGCTGATGGTACAGTATATTGGCTTCACTTGGCCACATTATGCCAGTTCTTTATAGTTTTGTGATGAATAGGGAGACCTGAATACAGACTTCTTTGTGCTCCTTACTTGGCTAACTCATCAAACCAATGACTTTTTCTCCTTTCTTTTCCTTTTCATTTGTTATTATTTCTTTTCATTTTGTAAAAAACAAAAATGAAAACAAACAAACAAAAACCCAAAGCATTCACAGTCCTGGAGAAGGGAAAGATTTCTAAAAAACCAGAGACTATGGTGTCTCTAACCTTGTTGGAATTAAAGGAAAAAGTATGCATGACAGGTAGCCAGAAACAACTAGGCTGGTCTTGTCCTAGCACGTGGAACTTAGCAGATTTGTGAACGTTAAGGATCTCAAGTGAGGGGTGGTGGTGTACATGTTTGTGTATCTATAACCAGGGGTCTACTCTATTAACTCAGGGTTCTAGCTAAGGTAACTGGCCTTGACCATACTATACATGTGCATGTGGGTGAGTGGAAATGCACCCAAATTGTTTTAAATAAAATTGGCTGTTGTATGTATATGCATACATGCATGTACACATACATAGACACACTAATATGTGCTGTATGTTATTCATGTCAATTTATCTCTGTTGGTTAGAGCCTGATGTTAAGAGAACGAGCCCCTAGCTGCTGCCCACTGACCCATGACTCCCTGGGCCCAGAAAAGACAGCACACTTGCTAGAGAGAGTTATGACTATTATTTGGCATCCCAGGATATTTAACACAAAAACAGCAAGAGGCAGAAGGAGACTTCCAGTCTTTCAACTTCATATTTTCCCAGAGTCTGGCCTCTTGAGGGAGGGGGAAGCATCCATATTCATTGACACAGTGGGGAATGATAGGGAGTCTCCAATCTGTATTCCCTGCTCCCATCTCTTATGATAGGAGCTCCCTATTTCCTTATCTCTACAACTATTCTGAACCTCTGAATTTGTTGCACAGCTATCCTGTCATAACAGGATATGATGCACTAGCAGTTTTTTTTTAACTCACCATCAAAGCCTTACTCTGGTGCCTCATTATGACCTGGATTTGACTCTGGGTTCTCAAAGGCTATTCCAATGACTTCCATAAACTCTGGTGACCATCCTACCAAGCTGGATAGCCTTTAAATGTCAGCCAAGTGATATGTCTGTTTTCTTAAGATCAAACTAAGTTTGGAATGAGTAAATGATGCAATGCATTTATTAAGAGCTTACTATTTACCAGCAGTTACCACAGTGCCTGCCAAGCACTGAACTAAGAACTAGAGATAAAACATCAAAAGCAAAGAGAGTCCTTACCTTCAAGTAACTTCATTCTAATATGGGAGTGTGGTAGCCAGGAAGGGGACACTCTGGACCTGAAATTACAAAGCTGCTAAGTGGGGCTATAGAGAAGTTGATTGACATACTAGACCAAGAACAATGACATAGTTGTTTTGAATATGGCATCAGAACTGTGGGGTGGGAGGGAGTTGGGGTTGACAAAGTTGTAAATATGATATGGAGTAGGGGGTAAGGTGAAGTATGTTTATTGTTCTTTTGAAATGACCAGGAGAGATAGTCACCCTTCAGTTCTGGAGGGAGGCAGTTTTAGAGATGAAAGAGTTAAAACCTTTAGGGCTAGTCTCTAGTGGTGATGGGTAACACGCCTTAAGGAAGATGCTGGCTAGGAGAGGTATGGGAGCAAATGGTAGTGAGACTAAGTTTGGAGAGGCTTATTGCTCTGTCAGCTGTTAGGTGATACAGTAATTGTCCAGAGTAAGTCTTGAAAGCCATCTAGTTCTAGAGGGATTGCAATCTGTATCAGTAGGGGAATCCTCAACCAAAGGATAGATTCTTGATGTATTGGAATGTCATTTGGTCATAGTTTTGGAGCTGGACGGGACTTCAGAGGCATTTTAATATTATCACTCCATTTTATGGATGATGAGATGGAGGTCTGAGAAGTTAAGTAACTTTTCCAAAGGTGCTAAGGAGCAGAGCTGGCATTCTAAGCCAGGTCCTCTGCCACCAAATCCAGAACTTTCATACTCAAGCAGTGATATCACTTGGTCAAACTTTTCATCCATCAAACTAATGAATTCAATGTCATCGTCCTAGGCTTGGTTCCCCTTGGAGCTAGTTCACTTCCACTTTATTCTTTAACCTTTCTTAGTCTGAGTCAATTGCAAATGAATTTCACTGGTCATAAGAAAGAATGGGCAGAGTAGTGCAGAAGACTCAACATAATTTAATTCTTGTTCCTGGAAACCAGACTCAAAGGACACTACTCTTGCCAGTGGGCCCATAGAGGCATCTTTATGTTTGAAGGACAGCAGCACATCTCCCCATTCTTACATTGATTGGTCTTTGTTTAATGTAATATGGACTGAAGTCAGGTCTGCTGGGCAACAGTGAACTTCAAGACTGCAAATAAATTGAGAATTGGGAGGTGTTGAAAAATGTCGCAAGTAAGAAGAAGTGAGGCATCCTTCAACTTGTCAGTTAGCAGAAACAGGCTGGAGCACAGCTCAATGATGTAATTGGAATCAAACAGCAGATGGTGTGATAAAATCCTTGATCTGGACAAATGAGGGTTTAATCTGCAAACACTGACAAGAGGCAAGGAAACTGTCAAAAATCAATGAGAAGGAAAACTGGACTGGATCATCTTTGCTCTCTTTGTTCTCTCTGGCTGCTGGACCCTTTCATTGGACAGGGCAAGCTTCTTAAAGCAGGCCGGACACAGTCTCATCTGATCTCTGACTGCCAGACTCTGGCCACAGCTCCTCTCTTTTCAAGTGGAAAAGAGCAGAAAATACAGTTGATTCCAGAGGCCACGGGAAGCAGACCCTATTGCCTCCTAGAAGAGTTGGTTAGACCAAATGCCCATTGGGATGGAAGATGAACTTTCAAAGATTCCATTTCAGAGCAAATGTGAGAGAGGATACTGGCAGTTATATAAGTTTCAGAATTAATGAATGAAGAACAGATGCAGTAACTCAAATGAAAATAAGATCTGAATCTTCCTTATTGTAAACTGTGTCTGTAAGTGCATATATAAGCAGATGGATGGAAGTAGCATGTTGAAGAAACCCATTTCATTCCCTTACCTCTGTCTATGGCCCTACCCAATTGCAAAGACTAAGAGATACTAGTGCTGATTATGGAGCTACTTTCATAAGCTGTGGACCAACTGAATCTTTGCTTTTGTGGAATACTTCTAAGAGCTGAGAGTGTAGAAGACGGCACACTTATCCAGTGAATTTGTCTCTTTTGCCAACCAGTCCAGATAGTTGAAGAAAGTAGAGCCTGATTTTTGTAATGCGCATTAGTCTCCATTCAGCATGGAGACATGCTAAAACCCTGGTCTTAGTCTGGTTTTCTAGTTGTAGCCTGCAGGGGGAGGGGAGGTATATATCCACTGTATTCCATGCTCAGCTGAAGAATCCCATTATTTTTGATAGATTTTGGTTATTACCAAATGAAGGCACAAGTCTGGGTTAAGAAAAACATGTGGCCATTCAGCACAGAGCCTGTCACTCCAAACTGAAGCTCTGGGAGGACGCAGATTGGAATTCAATCTTGGGGCCTTCTTAATAATGCAATACTCTCTCTGGCTCATTCCCCCATCCAGAGAGCCTACTTGAACCTTCCTCATTTTCATTCTTCTCTAGGGATGTTCAATTCCTCTTTTGCAAGCAGAAGACTGACAATAAGCATTTCATCATAGAGTCTTTATTGAGGACAACGACAGTTCAAGAAGGCACTAGTATCTAAGTGCCTTTGGTAAAGCAATAATCATAAAGTCCACTTCGAGAAAAGTCTCATTTCTTACCCTCTAATTCATCCCAGAATAGTTTTGTCTCAGTCAATCAAATAACAAGCACTTAGTGTATGCCAGATGCTATGGTAGGTGCTGTGGAGAAGGGGAAGTAGTTCTTGACCTCATGGAACTTACATTCTGTCAGGGAGTTCTGGGGAGTTGGAAAAGACAGCTTGTATACATATGGGTAGGGATAGGTATAGAAACTAGATCTGAGATAAAGTTTACATAGAGGGCTCCCAGAAAATGAAATTTCATCTACTTATGCAAGTTGGCACCTTCTCTTCAACTTAAAATAGTTGCCTAGAGTATCGAGAAATTTTATTTATTTATGTCTATTGATACGTAGATATAGTTATGTTATTCAGTCATTTTCAGTTGTGTCTGTCTCTTCGTAATCCCATTTGGGGTTTTCTTGGCAAAGATACTGGAGTGGTTTGTCATTTCCTTCTCCAGATCATTTTTGCAGATAATGAAACTGAGGCAAACAGGGTTAATGACTTGCACAGGGTCACAGAACTAGTAAGTGTCTGAGGCTTGATTTGAACTAGTAAAGATGAGTCTTCCTGATTCCAAGTCTAGTGCTCTATCCACTGTACCATCTAGATGCATATAGACAGGCACATATACACATATACATATACATCTGTATATATAACATATATATATATATGCTTATGTAGAGCATTTATTAAGTCCCAACTGTGTGCAAGGAATTAGCAGAGATACAAAACAAAGTATTTTATGGGAGCAGATCCATGTGAAGGATTAACAACCTCTTAATAAGCTTGTTTTAATGGAATTCAGGTAGAATGTAGCAAAAACATGTATATTAATATCAGGAATAGTAGCACTGTTGCATATGTTGTCAATTGGTGATGACAACTGCCATTTACGTAGTATCTTAATGTTTTCTATGGACTTTATATATCTTAACTTATTCAGTACTTATGCCAACTCTGATATTGGGATCATGGAAATTATTATTCATTACATGAGTTTAGAGAATCTAAGCCTAAGTTACTTAGCCAGTGAGTGTCAGAGTCAGGATTCAGATTATTTTAATTCAAAAAGCATTTAAAGCACCTACTTTGTGCCAGGGCCTGTGCTAAAGAAAAGAAAAAAATGAAACCAGACCCTATGCTCAAGGACATTTTAGTCTGGGAGAAACAATGCATACCCAGATAAATACATTCAAACTAATTTTGTTTGGTGGCAAGTGTTAGCAACTCGCAATGAAGCCTTATTGCAGAAAGTGTAATACTTGAATTGAGCCTTAGATGAAACTAAAGAATTCTTCAAAAAAATTTTTTTATTTCATATAATTTATATGAAATTGCTTGCCTTCTCAAGGAAGGAGGAAAAAAGGAAGGAATGAAGAGAATTTGGAACTCAAAATTTTAAGAAACTGATATTAAAAATTGTTGCTTATAAGTATTTCAGAAAACAAATAATAAAAATGAAATGAAAAAAATATCTGCATTTGTTCTGAACTTAATAAACACCAAATAAAATGGGCATTTTTGTTTCCATAGTAGAACTGATGACTATACATGAAAACGTAGATCTCTAGTAAGTACAGCTTGCCTTTGTTTTAAGCATATAGCAAATTCAATCTGTAGCTTTCAAAGCTGTCCTGCATGTCAGAGCTTTAAATGAATCCCCACATTGGCTGTCTCCAAATGGTATCTGGGTATTGAATACATTGCCTCTCTGTCAAGAGGTAGATAGCATGCTTTATCTCAGTCATCTAGTCAAAATTGGTCCTTGCCTTGGTTATAGTTCTTAAGATGATTTTTCTCTACAATATTGTATTGTACAAATTATTCTTCTGGTTCTGTTCATTTTACTCCATCTCAATTCATGCAAATCTTCCAATGTTTCCCTGAAACTGCCGATTTCATAATGTCTTTTAGTAAAAACAAAATATGTCATATTTGTTGTAATCATATGCAATAACTTAACCATCCCCAATTGATAAATGTTCCTTTACTCTCCAGTGCTTCATTCCTGCAAAAGGAGATGTTATAAATAATTTTGTAAATTTATATCTTTTTCTTCTTTCTTCAATCTGCTTAGGGTTAAGTTCTAGCAGTGTTATCACTGAGTCACAGTTTAGTGACTTTTTGGTCAGTTCCAACTTGCATTCCACAATTGCTGACCAATTCACAGGTCTATCAACAGTGCAATAGCTTGTCTGTTTTCCTATTTCCTCTTCTGAGAATTGAAATTTTCCAGTTTTGACATCTTTGCCTATCTGAAATGCGTAGTGTGGAACTACAAAGTTGCTTTAATTTGCGTTTCTCTATTAATTGATAGTTTGGATTTCTTCCCTTGAAAAATGTCTTTTCATATCCTTTGACTATATATCTGTTGGGGAATGACTCATATTTTTTATAAAACTTGATGTAAAAAAATAATTTCCCCCTAGTTTCAAATTCCTTTTAATTTTAACTAATTATTTTTTTGGTGGAGGTGGGGGTGCGGGTAGAGGGGGTTGGGCTAAATTCTTTTAATTTTATATAACCAAAGTTGACCATTTTATCTTCTGTTATTTTCTCTTTTCTTTATTTGGTCATGAGTTCTTCCCCTGTCCATAGATCTGGAAAGTAACATCTTCCTTGCCCTCTAAATTGTTTATGATGCCGCCCTTACTATCTGAATTTAGTTCTTATCTTGCTTGATAGTGTTAGATGTTCCATACCTATTTTCTGCTAGACTGCTTTCCAGTTTTTCTAGAAATTTTTTGCTGAATACTACTTCTTATCCCTGGAGAAGAAAATGGCAAACTACTCCAGTATCTTTGCCAAGAAACCCCGAATGGGGTCACAAAGCATTGGACACGACTAAAAAATGACTAAAGTCCTTATTCCTGTGAGTGGGGTAGTTAGATTTATCAAATATCAGGGTACTTGGTTTATTTGTTTCTATATGTTTGAATACCTAATGCATTATTCTGATCAATTTCTCTATTTTTCAACCAGTACCAACCTGTTTTGATGATTATACTTTTGTAGTATAGTTTAAAATCTGGTACTGTTAGTCCTCCTTCTTCCCTACACTTCCCTATTATTTCCCTTGAGATTTCTGACCTTTTGTTCCTCCAGATGAATTTCATTATTATTTTTTCTAGCTTTATAAAACACTACTTTGAAAGTTTAATTAGTGTGGCACTGAATAAGTAAGTCAATTTAGGCATTATTGTCATTTATATAGTATTGGCACGACCTACTCATGAGCAATTAATATTTCTCTAATTATTTTGGTCTGTATTTTTATAGTGTCATGGTATATAGATTTACAAGCTGTTTTATTCATGTTGTAGTTGTTTTGAATGGATTTTTTTATATCTTTTAAAACAGTTTATGTAACATTGGAATTATTTGTTCTCTGAATGTTTGACAGAGTTTTGTAAATTTTTTTGCTTTTGGAGTTCTTCCCCCTTTTTGGGATTTTATTTGCAGCTTAATTTCTTTTTGATATTGGGTCACTTTAATAATTCATTTCTTCTGTTAATCTGGGAATTTTATATTTTTGTATCTTTTCATTAATTACATCTAAGTTATCTGTTGTGTTGGCATATAACTGGGCAAACTAATTTCTCATAGTTTCACTAAGTTTTTTCTTCATTTGTTGTGAACTCTCTTTTTTTCATTTTTCATATGAAAAAATAGTTCTTTTTCTTTTAATTAGACCAGCTAACATTTTTTACCTCTTTTATTACTTTAAAAATAGTTTCTAGTTTCAATGATCAATTTAATGACTTTATTTTGCCTTCACTTTTTTTCTTAATTTCTTCTTTGATTTTCAGAATTTTACCTTGGTGTTTAGCTGTAGATTTTTAATTTGTTGCTTTTCTAATTATGGTTGTTTTTAAAGCTACAATCCCCATTCACTTATTTTCTTTCTTTTTTTCTTGATGGAAGTGTTTAGAGCTATAAAATTTCCCTAAGGCCTGCTTTAATTGCATTCACAATCTTTGATCTGTTGAGTCATGTTGTCATTTTCTTTGATGACATTATATATTATTTTAATTTTATTATTTCTTCAAAGGTCTTTTATTGAATATAATTTTATTGCCTTTTGGTCAATATGCCATATGTTTAACATTTTTGCTTTTCTATATCTGTTTGTGAGGTTTTAGTGCCCCAATTTATGATCATTGTTTAAAAAGTGTTATGCTTGCTGAAAAATATGTACATGTGTACATATTTCAATTGTGTTTCAATTCAGTAATCACTAGAAAGTCATCATCTCTAATTTTTTTAAGTCATTTTTGGGTCTTAAATACCTTCTTGTTTATCTTTTAGTTAGATTTTTCTAGATCTGAAAGGAGCACAATGAGTTACCACACAATTATAGCTTTGCTGTCTATTTCCCCCCAGTCATTAATTAACTTTCTTTAAGTATATAGAGGCTATATTGTTTGATATATATATATATATATATATATACATATAAACACATATATACATATACAATACACATATTTATATATATATGTGGATAGACACATCTTATAGTAGCATCTTAATACACATACATACATATGTGTGTACACATATGTGTACCATGCATATTATACCACACATATTATTGAAAGGACAACTATGTGACACAGTCAATAGAGTGCTGAGCCTGAAATCAGGAAGACTCATTCATCTGTTTGAGTTCAAATCTGGCCTCAGACACTTACTGGCTGTGTGACCCTGAGCAAGTCACTTAACTCTACTTGCCTCCATTTCCTCATTTACAAAATGAGCTGGAGAAGGAAATGGCAAAACACTCCAGTATCTTTGCCAAGAAAACCACAAATGGGGGACACAAAGATTAAGACACAACTGACAGAACAACTCAATAACAAAATTACTGAAATCAATTAGTCACTTATTTATGTTGCTTGTAAACATGACATGGTTTCTCTGACTTTTAATTATGTTTACTTTCGCTGTAGCCTTGTCTAAAACCACCATTCTATCCCTACTTTTTGAGTCCACTCAAAGCATAATAAATTGTTTTAGTTCCTCATTTTGGTTGCACATGAATTCTATGTGTTTCAAGCATATTTCTAGTAAGGAATATATTGTTGGATTCTGATTCTAGTTAATTGATCCTTCTAGTTTGTGATCTCTGGTTCATCCTATTATTCTCTTCCCCTTCTTGCTCATGGTTACAGTTAATTTTTATTAAGTATCAGTTGTGTATTTCCCTCTTTCCTGCCCTCTTCTACTAAACTCGTTGCCCCTGGCAGCCTCTTCACAAAGTGGAAAAAGGTAGTTAAAGGGGAATTTGACCAAAAATAGTTATCCATAAATAAGGTTATCAATTTTTCCTTTATTGCCTCTCTTCTTGATCCTTGCCTTGCCACTGATTATAGGTTTATCTCTTTGTTTTTACTTTTTTAACTGCTTTTCCCTCAAACTCTCAATTCAGATGCTGGGATTTATTTTGCTTAAGATTACTCCCTTCACTGTCCTGTCTTTCACCTTAAGCTCCCCCTCTCTTTGTCCCAGCATACTTCTTACTATAATGTATTTTTATATCATATCCTTTGTATGTGTTTGTGTGTGTCCAAATATTTGTATGAATGTATTATACTTTTCTTTGCCTGGTTTAGATGAAAGTGAGACTCGTGACATGGTCCTTCCTCCCACCACTTCTTATGTGTTTCTATATTCTTTATCTCATGCACTTCTCTCATGTTAGTGATTTACCTGTCCTTCTTCATGCTTTTCCTCCCTCCCATTTGCTCTTCCTTTTTAAAATCATTAAAACAAAACAGATATGCCCCTAGGACTACTGCTTGTCATATTTAGCTTTTTTATGACTCTTGATAATATTATGACTCTGACAGGTCATTTGTTTCTTCTTTTCCTATCATTGGGTAAATAATTAATTCTCACATGGTACCTTCCAACTGATGAAATGCATGGACCTTTCTATATTTCTTATTTCATGTGTTTCCATTGTAAGGCATCTATGTAGTATTGGCCTTTTCATCAGCAAAGCTTGAAAATCCTCTATTTTTGTTAAAGGTACATCCCCCCCTTTCATCTCCCATTCCCCTAGGATTATACATAGTTGTACTGGATAGATTATTGTTAATTGTAAGTCTTTATTTATTTATTTGCTTTGGGGAATATTGTGGTACAAGTTCTTATCTTCTTTGGAGTGGTAGCTGCCAAGTCTTCTGTGATCCTGACTATGGCTCCTTGGTACTTGAACTCTTTGTTCCTGGCTATTTGAAGTATTTTTTTCTTTGACTTGGAACTTCTGGATTTTGATGGTCATGGGAGTTATAATTTGGTATTTCTTTTAAGAGGTGGCCAGTACATTCCTTTCTTGTTTTTATGTTGTCCTCTGGTTCTAAGAGATCTGGGCAATTTTCATTTGATTTCTTGAAATAAGGTATCCAAGCTTCATTTATCATCTACATATCTATTCCTCTATTTGCTTATTTATTTGTTTGTTTGTTGTAATAATTTTTTCTTTCCTTTTACATTTAATTTATTTATTTTCAGTTTTCAACATTCACTTCCACAAAATTTTGAATTTCAATTTTTTCCCCATCTTCCCCCTTTCTCCCCACCCCAGGATAGCATGTATTCTGATTACTCTTTCCTCCAATCTCCCCTCCCTTCTAACACCCCCATCCCCTTCCCTTCTATTTTTCTTTAGTGTAAGATAGATTTCTATACCCCATTGCTTATATATCTTATTTCCTAGCAGCATGTAAAAACAATTTTTAACATTCATTTTAAAGCTTTGAGTTCTTCATTCTCTCTCTTCCCCCCTTCCCCTTTATTGAGAAAGCAAACAATTCTATACAGGTTATACATGTGTAGTCATGCAAAATACTCCCATAACAGTCATATTGTGAAAAACTGTATTTCTCTCTATCCTGTTCCACCCTCCATTTATTCTGTTCTCTCCTTTGACCAGTCCCTCTACAAAAGTGTTTGCTTCCAATTATCCCTTTTCCCAATCTGCCCTCCCTTCTATTATCGCCCCTCTTATCCCCTTTCTCTCTGTTTTTCTGTAGGGTAAGATAAACTTCCATACCCAATTAAGTTTACATATTATTCCCTCCTGAATCCAAATCCAATGAAAGCAAGACTCACTTATTCCCTCTCACTTTCCCCTTCTTCCCCGCCATTGTAGAAGCTCTCTCTTGCCTTTTTTATGTGAGATGACTTACTACGTTCTACCACTCCCTTTCTCTTTCTTCTAGTACATTCCTCTCAGCATCTAATTTTATTTTTTTAGATATCATCCCTTCATATTCAGCTCAGCTCATTCTGTGCCCTTTGCACCTCTGTCTGTCTGTCTGTCTGTCTGTCTGTCTCTCTCTCTCTCTCTCTCTCTCCACACACACCACACACACACACACACACACACACATATATATATATATTAATAAGTCCTTTATAGTTTTTCTTTCCTGTTTATCTTTTCTTGCTTCTTTTGATTCACGTATTTGAAAGTCAGGTTTTCTATTCAGCTCTTGTCTTCTCAATAAGAATACTTGAAAGTCCTCTATTTCATTGAATATCCATTTTTTCCTTCAAGGGATTATACTCACTTTTGCTGGGTAGGTGATTCTTGGTTTTAATCTTAACTCCTTTGACCTCTGGAATATCATATTCCAAACCCTGTGATATCTTACTGTAGAAGCTGTTAAATCTTGTATTATCCTGATTATGTTTCCAAAATACTTGAATTGTTTCTTTCTGGCTACTTGTAATATTTTCTCTTGACCTAGGAGCTCTGGAATTTGACTACAATATTCCTAGGAATTTTCCTTTTGGAATCTCTTTCAGGAGGTAATTGGTGGATTTTTTCCATTTCTATTTTACCCTCTGGTTTTAGACTATCAGGGCAGTTTTCCTTGATAATTCCTTGAAAGATGATATCTGGGCTCTTTTTTTGATCATGGCTTTCAGGTATTCCAATAATTTTTAAATTATCTCTCCTGGATCCATTTTCCAGGTCAGTTGTTTTTTTCCAGTGGGATACTTCACATTGTCTTCTAATTTTTCATTCTTTTCATTTTGTTTTATAATTTCTTGATTTCTCATAGTCATTAGCTTCCATTTGTTCCATTCTAATTTTTAATCATTTTCTTCAGTGAAATTTTGGGCTTCTTTTTCTTCAATTTGGCCCATTCTGCTTTTTAAGGAATTCTTTTCCTCATGGCCTTTTGGACTCCTTTTGCCATTTGGTTTAGTCTAATTTTAAAGGAATTATTTTCTTCAGTATTTTTTAGATTTCCTTTATAGCAAGCAGCTGACACATTTTTCATGATTTTCTTGCATCACTCTCATTCCTCTTCCCAATTTTTCCTCTACTTCTCTTATTTGATTTTCAAAATCTTTTTTAAGCTCTTCCATGGCCTGAGACCATTTCATATTAGAGACTTTGGATGCAGAAACTTTGGTTTTGTTGTCTTCTCCTGGTTGTATGTTTTGATCTTCCTTGTCATCAATGACATAAGAAAATAACTCTTCACCTAGAAAGTAAGACTCTATTTCTTTTCCCCCTTTTTGCTCATTTTCCCAGTCAATTACTTGACTTTTAAGCTCTTTGTTATGTGGAAGGTTCCAGAAGTAGCCTCAATTTCAGCAGTGACTGCTACTGCCCTGGAACTGGGGTTAGGGCTGGAACTCACCATGTGAGAGACTGTCCCACTGACATTTGAAGCTCTCTTTAGTGTTTGCGGATTGAGAAGTGTGGATATCACAGCAACTGCCAGCAATTCAGTCCTCTAAGGCCTCCAGTTATGTCCCTGTTGGCACAACCCATAATGAACTGCACTCTGCTCCCAGTCCAATGAAATGAACTCTTCTTGTTGACCTTCCAGATTGTCTTGGGCTGGAAATTTGCTTCAGTCTGTCATTTTGTCTCTTCTGCTGTTCTAGAATTTGTTTAGGATCATTTTTTACAGTTTTGTTGAAGGGTTTGGAGGAAGAGCTCTAGCAGGTCCCTGTTTTTACTCTGCCATCTTGGTTCCTCCCCTCTTGTAATAATTTTCAAATAGTTTGATGATTACTAGATTCTTTCTCTGACCTATTTTCCAGGCCAGTCTTTTTTTTTTTAGATAATGTATACCTTATATATTCTTTTTACCTCTAATCTTTTTATATTGTTCTAAATTATTTATTTCTGTCTCATGGAATCACTGTTTTGTTAGATCCATTCTAATTTTTAGAGTATTCAGTTTCTGACTACAGTTTACCATGATCTGTGGGCAGCTAAGTGGTGCAGGGCATAGAGCACCAGTACAGGAGTCAGGAGGACCTGAGTTCAAACCTCACCTTAGACACTCGACACTCACTGGCTGGGTGACCTTGGGTAAGTCATTTAACCCCAATTACCTCATCCTAGGACATCTCTAGTCATCCTGATGAATATCTGGTCACTGGATTCAGATGGCTCCGGAGGAGAAGTGAGGCTGGTGACCTGCATAGCCCTCCTTCATTCAAAACAAAGTCAAGTGCAATCATGTCATTATTTCTCTGATGGCATGGTCTTCTTCAGCAACAAAGGACGAACACACACCATCATCTGTCCTAAAGTAGCAATTCTTTGTCATTTTCTCCTCCTTACCTGTATTATATTGTATTTCTTGTTTCATTTCTTCTAGATAATCTTGTAGCCCTTGTGACCAAGACATTCTATGGCTCTTCTTGGACTTGTTGTGGAATTATTTTCTTCTTTTGGGTTTACCCCTTGGACTTCTCTCAGTCCAAGTTATTTCTTCATTGTATTTTGTGTTGTGTTCTGTTTATCCATATTTCTAACTTCATTTTCTGAATTTCAGGCTTGTGGTGAGTCAAAAGGCATTTCTGTATTACTAAATGGTTAGATAGATCTTGCTTGATCTTGGTTTTGGTAGTTAATATTAAGCCCCACCTTCTTTGCCAATTTATGGCCTTATTTCCTTTGGGAGTTCAGATACAGGTTTCCTGAATGATGGTCTTGGCCTGTATCTTGGTTCACATGGGACCTTTGATTTACTTTCCCCTGTGAGTTCATGTAGCCTTCTTTATGTCATGGAATCTAATTTTAGTTCTATCTCCTGCCGCAGGTGAAAGCCATGGATTTCTCCTGTCTTTTGCCTGAGATGAGGCCCCTAGAGTCCCGTCTCCCCTAATCCTTATCCTGTACCCTGCTCTGGCTTTCGCTTCTATTAAGAAGTCATGTTATTTTTGATTTCACTTTTCCTTTACATTAATTTTTCTTGCTTTCTGTCTCTTTGGGATTTTGACCATCTTTTTGTGTAGCCCTGGAGTAGATAGAAGAATATGTGTCTGATTCATCATTGTTTTTTTTTCTGGTGCATTTTTAGAGCTTAACTGGTATATTTTTTCGAGATTTGGCTTTATTTAGGCCATCTTCCAACAATTCTCTCAGGGCTGAGGATTTAAAGGTGAGAAGAGAAAGAATCCTAAGAATCAGGAACAATTTGTACAAAGGCAAAAAATGGGAGATGGATGATCTGATCTTATGTAGAGAAGAGCAAGTAGTTTAGTTTGGTTGCAATGCAGAGTATGTCACAGGGAATGATATGAATGAAGTCTAGAGAGATAAGCCAGGCCCATGTTGTAAAGAGCTTTCGTTGTCAATTTTTTTTGATATAAATTTATATATTTAACTTTTTACATTCATTTTCACAAAATTTTGGGTTCCAAATTTTCTCCCCACTTGTCCCCTACCCCCACCCCAATACACCGAGCATTCTAATTTTCCCTGTCACCAATCTGCCCTCTCTTCTATCATTCCTCCCTTCTCTTGTCCCCATCTTCTCTTTTATCCTGTAGGGCCAGATGACTTTCTATTCCCCATTAACTGTATTTCTTATTTCCTAGTAGCAAGAACAATATTCAACAGTTGTTCCTGAAACTTTGAGTTCCAAATTCTCCCCATCCCTCCCTCCCCACCCATTCCCTTTGGGAAGGCAGGCAATTCAATATAGGCTATATCTGTGTAGTTTTGCAAATGACTTCAGTAATAGTCATGTTGTGTAAGACTAACTGTATTTCCCTCCATCCTATCCTGCCCTGCATTGTTTCTATTCTGTCTTTTGATCCTGTCCCTCCCTGAGTGTTGACTTCAAATTGCTCCCTCCTCCCATTGCCCTCCCTTCCATCAGAACCCCCTCCCTGCTTATCTCCTTCTCCCCCACTTTTTTGTATTGTAAGATAGGTTTTCATACCAAAATGAGTGTGCATTTTATTCCTTCCTTTAGTCGAATGTGATGAGGGTAAACTTCATGTTTTTTTTCCCAGCTCTCCTCTTTTTCCCTCCACTAAAAAGTCTCCTGCTTGCCTCTTGAATGAGAGATAATTTACCCCATTCCATTTCACCCTCTCTCCTCCCACTACATTTCTCTCTCACCATTTACCTTAATTTCTTTTAAGATATGGGTCCCATCTTATTCAATTCACTCTGTGCTCTCTGTCTCTGTATTTGTGTTCATGTGTGTATTTGTGTGTGCACGCACACGTGTACCTGTGTGTGTGCATGTGTGTGTGTGTGTGTATGTGTGTGTGTGGTCCCATCAACTACGCAGATACTGATAAGTTTTAAGAGTTACAAACATTGTCTTTTCATGTAGGAATGTAATCAGGTCACCTTTGGTAAGTCCCTTATGACTTCTCTTTGCTGTTTACTTTTTCATGCTTCTTCCCAATCTTGTGTTTGAAGGTCAAATTTTCTTTTCAGTGCTGGTCTTTTCATCAAGAATGCTTGAAAGTCCTCTATTTCATTGAAAGACCATATTTTCCCCTGAAGTATTATACTCAGTTTTGCTGGGTAGGTGATTCTTTGTTTGAGTCCTAGTTCCTTTGACTTCTGGAATATCCTATTCCAAGTCCTTCGATCCCTTAATGTAGAAGCTGCTAGATCTTGTGTTATCCTCATTTTACTTCCACAATACTGGATTTGTTTCTTTCTATCTGCTTGCAAGATTTTCTCCTTGACCTGGAAATTCTGGAATTTGGCAACAATGTTCCTAGGAGTTTCTCATTTTGGATCTCTTTCAGGCAATGATCGATGGATTCCTTCAATACTTATTTTGCCCTCTGGTTCTAGAATATCAGGGCAGTTTTCCTTGATAATTTCATGAAAGATGATGTATAGGCTCTTTTTTTGATCATGTCTTTCAGGTAGTCCCATAATTTTTAAATTTTCTCTCCTCTATCTATTTTCCAAGTCAGTTGTTTTTCCAATGAGATATTTCACATTATCTTCCATTTTTTCATTCTTTTGGTTTTGTTTCATGATTTCTTGGTTTCTCAGAAAGTCATTAGCCTCTATCCATTTCATTTTAATTTTGAGAGAACTATTTTCTTCAGTGAGCTTTTGAACCTCTTTTTCCATTTGGCTAATTCTGCTTTTGAAAGCATTCTTCTCCTCATTGGCTTTTTGAACCTCTTTTGCCAATTGAGTTAGCCTATTTTTCAAGGTGTTATTTTCTTCAGCATTTTTTTGGGTCTCCTTTACCAAGGTATTGACCTGTTTTTCATACTTTTCTTGCATCTCTGTCATTTCTCTTCCCAGTTTTTCCTCCACCTGTCTAACTTGATTTTCAAAATCCTTTTTGAGCTCTTCCATGGCCTGAGCCCACCGGACATCCACCTTGCATGTCTGGAATACAGAGGCCCTGACCTCCACATCTTTCCCTGATGGTAAGCATTGTTCCTTGTCATCAGAAATGAAAGGTGGGAACATCTTTTCCCCAAGAAAGTAGCTTTCTATGGTCTTATTTTTTCTTCCCTTTTCTGGGCATTTTCCCAGCCAGTTACCCGACTTCTGAGATTCCTCTTCACACCCACCTAGATCCGCCCAGCTAGTGCTTGGGGTCTGAGATTCAAATGCTGCTCCCCAGCCTCAGGGCTTCCAGCAGTGGGATGGGCTGCTATTCAATGTTAGCTTAAGTTCTGGTGCTCAGGTGGGGGCAGGGCCGCCTCCCAGGCTCAGTTCCCTCAGGGGGTTTATTCAGAGATCTTCAGTAATGGCCCTGAGCTCCTGTCTGCTCCAGGAGCTCCTGGCCATGGCTGCCTCTGCTGCTGCCTCCCGAAGGGTCCTGAGTTCTGGAGACACCCCGCTCCCCTCTCGGCCATCCCAGAAGTCTCTCTCACTGACCTGTAGCGCCTGTGGGTGGAGGGACCTTCGCAGCCACTGAAGGTTCTATCCCTGAAGCCTTCTCCGATCTGCTCCTCTTGGAGCCTTGTGGCCAGGGCAGCACAGGGCTGGGCTCCATGTCTGGTGCACAGCCACAGACCTTTGGGGTCGATTTTTCAGGGCTGTCTGGAACGGAAATCTCCTCCACTGTGTTGGTGCGTGGCTTGCACTGCTCCAGAATTTGTGCAGAGTTCTTTTTACAGAAAATTTATGGGCTGTGGATTTGGAGCTAGCATACGAGAGTCTTTCTACTCCGCCATCTTGGCTCCTCCCCCTTGTTGTCAATTGAAATTGAAATTTCAATGCCATTTTCTTCTAGAGCCCAGAGGAATTTGAACTTATGTTCTTAATTTAAAGTATGGGGCTCTAGCCACTCTATTTTTCTGCCTCTACCCTAATAAATTCCAATATTACTGTTGCCAATTGGTGGCAATTTTTTCAGCTATTTAAATTCTCTGATTCTTTGTGTATATGAATACAAAAACCAGCCAAACAAACAAAAACCAACTAGTGAATCAAAAAATGGATAATTTAACCAACCAGTTTCTATTTCTCCATGATGTCAAATCACTCAAACTAATAAATTCTTTTTCTCCTACTCAGCCACTACCTCCATTGTAGAAATGACTTACAATTTTGACAATCAGTCCAAAGGTATTAATTAATAATTGAATTATATTAATAATTATTTTATATTATATATGATTAATATCATATTGTTAATTAATTAATTTCATCCACAACACAAAGAAAGCTAAGATTCTTTGGGCTAATTGATCTCTAAAGTTCCTTCCAACTCTTAATCCTTTCATCTTTCGGAGAGTCTAGCCTAGAGTACTGGGTCTGGAGTCAGGAGGACTTATCTCCTTGAGCTCAAATTTGGCAGAATTATGTAACCATGGGCAAGTCACTTAACCATGTTTGTTTAAGTTTCCTTATCTTTAAAAAGAGCTGGAGAAGGAAATGGCAAAACACTTTAGTATCTTGGCCAAGAAAACCCCAGATGGGGTCAAGAGAGACAGACGTGACTAAAAAATGACTGAGCCACAGAATAGCAATAAGGATCACTTCCATGCCATGTTAAAGCATCAAATTATAAATGATAGCTCTTAAGTAACCAAAACAATTCCTTAAGTGAAGGAACCAACTTTTGAATCACTATAACTTGGAAGTAGTGATACTTAGAGTATAATAAAAGTTCTCTCATTAGTGGGATTCTAGGTGATATGAATTCTAGTAATGATTGCCACCAATTGCATAACAGTCTATTCCAAAGATTTGGGGCACAGATACTTTAAAGAACCCAAACTTTTGATGCTGTTACCACAAAATCTACTGGTGCACAAACTCTAGTATACCTCAAAGAACTTCTATCCTTAGTATGGATATTCAGAAGGAACACGGAGGGTGCTTGATGCCAGAAGACTAAATCCTGGACCTGCTATTAACTATTGACTGTTGAACCTTGGAAAAGTTGATTCAACAATCTGAGGATCGGTTTTTTTCTTACAATTTTTTTAAAATTTATTTTTAGATTTTGACATTCATTTCCACAAAATTTTGAGTTCCAATTTTTCTCCCCATCTCTTCTCTCCACCCCACCCCATAACACCTTGCATTCTGATTACCCATTCCCTCAATGTGCTTACACTTCTATCACAACCCACCCTTCCCTTATCCCCATATTCTCTCTTTTCTTGAAGGACAAGATAGACTCCTATACCACATTACCTATTTTTCTTTTTTTTCTTTTTTTTTATGATTTGCAAACCTTAAAGCAAGATAGAAATGTGCATTTTAATTATTTTTTTAATTTATTTATTTAACTTTTTACATTCATTTTCACAAATTTTGGGGTTCCAATTTTTTCTCCCCTTTTATCCCCTCCCCCCACCCCAATACACCGAGCAATCTAATTTTCCCTATCTCCAATCTGCCCTCTCTTCTGTCATCCCTCCCTTCTCTTGTCCCCATCTTCTCTTTTGTCCTGTAGGACTTTCTATTCCTCATTAACTGTATGTCTTATTTCCTAGTAGCAACAACAATACTAAACAGTTGTTCCTAAAACTTGAGCTCCAAATTCTCCCCATCCCTCCCTCCCCACCCATTCCCTTTGGGAAGGCAGGCAATTCAATATAGGCCCTATCTGTGTAGTTTTGCAAATGACTTCCATAATAGTCGTGTTGTGTAAGACCAACTGAATTACCCTCCATCCTATCCTGCCCCGCATTGTTTCTATTCTGTCTTTTGATCCTGTCCCTCCCTGAGTGTTGACTTCAAATTGCTCCCTCCTCCCATTGCCCTCCCTTCCATCATCCCCCTGCCTTGCTTATCTCCTTCTCCCCCACTTTCCTGTACTATAAGATAGGTTTTCATACCAAAATGAGTGTGCATTTTATTCCTTCCTTTAGTCAAATGTGATGAGGGTAAACTTCTTGTTTTTTTTTTTTCTCTCAGCTCTCCTCTTTTTCCCCCCACTAAAAAGTCTCCTGCTTTCCTCTTAAATGACATATAATTTACCCCATTCCATTTCACCCTCTTGCCTCCCCCTACCTTTCTCTCTCACCATTTACCTTAATTTCTTTTAAGATATGGTCCCATCCTATTCAATTCACTCTGTGCTCTCTGTCTCTGTATGTGTGTGCATGTGTGTATGTGTGTGCGCGTGCATGCATGTACATGTGTGTGTGTGATCCCACCAACTACCTAGATACTGAAAAGTTTTAAGTTACAAATATTGTCTTTCCATGTAGGAATGTAAACAGTTCACTTTTGGTAAATCCCTTAAGACTTCTCTTTGCTGTTTACTTTTTCATGCTTCTTCTCATTCTTGTGTTTGAAAGTCAAATTTTCTTTTCAGCTCTGGTCTTTTCATCAAGAATGCTTGAAAGTCCTCTGTTTCATTGAAAGACCATATTTTCCCCTGAAGTATTATACTCAGTTTTTCTGGGTAGATGATTCTTGGTTTGAGTCCTAGTTCCTTTGACTTCTGGAATATCTTATTCCACGCCCTTCAATCCCTTAATGTAGAAGCTGCTAGATCTTGAGTTATCCTGATTGTATTTCCACAGTACTGGAATTGTTTCTTTCTAGCTGCTTGCAATATTTTCTCTTTGAGCTGGGAGTTCTGGAATTTGGCCACAATGTTCCTAGGAGTTTCTCTTTTTGGATCTCTTTCAGGTGGTGATCGATGGATTCTTTCAATACTTATTTTGCCCTCTGGTTCTAGAATGTCAGGGCAGTTTTCCTTGATAATTTCATGGAAGATGATGTCTAGGCTCTTTTTTTGATCATGACTTTCAGGTAGTCCCATAATTTTTAAATTGTCTCTCCTGGATCTATTTTCCAGGTCAGTTGTTTTTCCCATGAGATATTTCACATTCTCTTCCATTTTTTCATTCTTTTGGTTTTGTTTGGTGATTTCTTGGTTTCTCGTAAAGTCATTAGACTCCATCTGTTCCATTCTAATTTTGAGAGAACTATTATCTTCAGTGAGCTTTTGAACCTCTTTTTCCATTTGGCTCATTCTGCTTTTGAAAGCATTCTTCCCCTCATTGGCTTTTTGAACCTCTTTTGCCAATTGAGTGAGGCTATTTTTCAAGGTGTTATTTTATTCAGCATTTTTTTGGGTCTCCTTTACCAAGTTATTGACCCTTTTTTCATACTTTTCTTGCATCTCTGTCATTTCTCTTCCCAGTTTTTCCTCCACCTGTCTAACTTGCTTTTCAAAATCCTTTTTGAGCTCTTCCAAGGCCTGAGCCCACCTGACATCCCCCTGGGATTTCTGGGGTACTGAGGCCCCACCCTCCACGTCTTTCCCTGATGGCAAGAATATTTCCTCATCGTTAGAGCCGAATGGCGGGAACATTTGCACCTGCTCAAAAAAGCTCTCTATTCTTATTTTTCTTCCCTTTTCTGGGCATTTTCCCAGCCAGTTACTTGACTTCTGAGATTCCTGTCCACCCCTGCCTAGATCTGCCCAGCTAGTGCTTGGGGTCTGAGATTCAAATGAGCTTTCCGCGGCAGGAACGGCTGCTATTCCACCTTTTTTTCTTATTTCCCAGTTATATGCAATAAGAATTCTCAACATTCATTTCTAATACTTTGAAATCCAACTTCTCTCCCTTCCTTCCTCCCCACCCATCCCCACTGAGAAGGCAAGCAATTCAATAGAGGCTATATATGTGCCTTTTTGCACAAGATTTCCATAATAGCCATGTTGTGTAAGACTAACTATATTTCCCTCCATCTTACCCTGGCCCCCATTTATTCTGTTCTCTCATCTGACCTTGTCCCTTCCCCAAAGTGTTTACTTCTAATTACTCCCTTCTCCCATTTGCCCTGCCTTCTATCATCCCCCTCACCACACTTGTCCCCTTCTCCCCTACTTTTCTGTAGTGTAACCTAGATTTTCATACCAAACTGAGTGAGCATGTTGTTCCCTCCTTAAGCCATATGTGACAAGAGTAAGCTTCACTTTCCCCCTCTGGCCTCCTCCCTTTTCTCCTCCATTGAAAAAGATTTTTCTTATCTCTTTTATAGTGATAGTTTGCCCCATTCCATTTGTCCCTTTCACCTCCCAATATATTCCTCTCTCACCCTTTAATTTTATTTTTTATAGATATCATTCCTACTGATTCAATTCAACATGTGCGCTCTCTCTCTCTCTCTCTCTCTCTCTCTCTCTCTCTCTCTCTCTCTCTCTCTCTAATCCCTCCACCTACCCAAATATTGAGAAAAGTCTCAAGAGTTACACATATTATCTTTCCATGTAAGAATGTAAACAGTTCAGCATTAGAAAGTCCTTTATGATTTCTCTTTCCTGTTTACTTTTTCATGATTCTCTTGATTTTTGTGTTTGAAAGTCAAATTTTCTCTTCACCTCTGGTCTTTTCATCAAAAATGCTTGAAAGCCCTCTATATCACTGAATGACCACTTTTCCCCCTGAAGGATTATACTTAATTTGCTGTGTAAGTGATTCTTGGTTTCAATCCCAGCTCCTTTAACTTCTGGAATATCCTATTCCAAGCCTTTTGATCCCTTAATATAGAAACTGCCAGATCCTGTGTTATCCTGATTGTATTTCCACAACACTCAAGTTGTTTTTTTTAGATGTTTGCAATATTTTCTCCTTGACCTGGAAACTCGGAAATTTGGCCACAATGTTCCTAGGAGTTTCTCTTTTATATCTTTTTCCGGAGATGATAGATGGATTCTCTTAATATTTATTTTACCCACTGGTTCTAGAATGTCATGGCACTTTTCCTTGATAATTTCATGAAAGATAATGTCTAAGCTCTTTTTTGATCATGGTTTTCAGCTAGTCCCATAATTTTAAAATTGTCTCTCCTGGATTTATTTTTCAGGTCAGTTGTTTTTCCAATGAGATATTTCTATTTTTTTATTCTTTTGGTTTTGTTTTGCAACTTCTTGTTTTATCATATAATCATTAGCTTCCCTGAACTCCACTCTCATTTTTAAAGAACTATTTTCTTCAATGAGCTTTTGAACATCCTTTTCCATTAAACTAATTCAGCTTTCTAAGGCTTTCTTCTCCTCATTGGCTTTTTGAACCTCTTTGTCCAATTGAGTTAGCCTGCTTTTAAAGGTGTTATTTTCCTCAGCATTCTTTGGGTCTACTTTAGCAAGCTGCTGACTCACTTTTCAAGCTCTTCCATAGCCTGAGCCCATTGTATATTCACTTTGGAGGTACTGGGTCCAGAAGCCTTGACTTCCTCTGGTAGTATGGTTTATTCTTACTCATCTAAAAGGAGGAAGGAAATACCTGTTCACCAAGAAAGGAACCTTCTATGGCCTTATTTTTCCCCCTTTTTTGGGCATTTTCCCAGCTAGTTACTTGACTTCTGGATCCTTTGTCAGGAGGAAAGTCCTAGTGCTCCTCTTCACCCCAGGATTATGCTCAGGACTGAGATTTAGATCAGCTGCTCAATTCCCCCAGAGGCTTCATGCTCAATGCTCCAACAATGCAACAATAGACCACAGCTGCTGCTTGCCTCTTGCAACCTCCAGAAGCCTACACTACCCAGCCTGTGCTGCTGCCTTGGGCTAAGGTCAGGGGTGGACTCTGCTCCCTTCTTGCTCAAATTGAAAAAGCACTCTCACTGACCTTTGGCACCTGTGGATTGATGGATCTGTGAACTGCTGCTGCTTCTGGGGATTTCATCCCTGAAGCCTGCTCTGGTCCTGCTTCTCTCAGAGTCATGCAGCTGAGGCTAGGTTGGGCTCTGCTCCAAGTCTGGTGTGACAGATCTTTCCTGTTGGACTTCCAGATCACCATGAGCTGGAAATCTCCTCTACTCCATCTTTCTGTGGCTTCTGCTCCTCTAGAATTTGTTGAGAGTCTTTCTTTACAGCTATTTTATGGGCTGTGGGGGAAGAGCTAAAGTATTTATGTCTTTCTACTTTGCCATCTTGGCTCTGCCTCCAGGGTAAATTTAAAAAAAAAACTCTATATACATAGGGATATTTGGCTGAGCTACATATATAGGGTTATAGAGATAATTTAAATGAAATAATGTATGCAAAATACCTTTAGTTAGTTAATAAATAAGTTTTTCTTAAGCACCTATTATATGCTAAGCTATGTGCTAAATTCTGGAGATATAAAGAAAGGAAAAAGAAAACCCCTGACCTTGAAGAGCTTACAATCTAATAAGGGAAATTACATGAAAACAGCTATGTGTAAACAAGCTTTGTGGGAGATAGGAAATTATCTATAGAGGAAAAGCACTAGAATTAAGAGGGATTGGAAAAGATAAAATTTTATCTGAGACTTAAGCCAGTGAAGCCAGGAGGTGGAGATGAGGAGGGAAAGATTTCTAGTCATAGGGGATGGCCAAAGAAAATTCCCAGACCCAAGAGATAGAGTGCCTTCTTTTAGGAACAATAAGGAGGTCAGTGGTACTGGATTGAAAAATACATGTGAGAAGTTGGGAGGTTTGGGGGGGAAAGCTATATCAAGTGTAAGATGACTGAAAAGGTAGGTGGGGAAGGGGTTTTGAAGGGCTCCGAATGCCAAATAGAGGATTTTGTATTTGATGCTGGCAGTCATTGGGAATCACTTGTGTTTCTTGAGTAGAGGAATGATAAGGTCAGAACTGGGCTTTAGGAAGATCACTTGGGAGGGTGGATTAGAGTGGGGGAAGACTTAAAGCAGGCAGATCCACCAGCCCCTATTGCAGTAGTCCAGATGTGAGGTGATGAGAGTTTGCACCAAAGTGGTAGCAACGTCATAGGAGAGGAGTCATATTGGAGAGATGTTGCAAAGGTGAAATCAGCAGGCATTGGCACCAAATTAGATTTGGGAGTGAAGGATAGTGAAGAGCTGAAGATAACATCATGTCAATTGAGCTTTACATGTTTTTTCTCTTGTGCAGGCATTTCAGTTGTATCCTTATCTTTGTGACCCCGTTTGGGGTTTTCTTGGAAAAGATACTGGCATGGTTTGCCATTTCCTTCTCCAGCTTATTTTACAGATAAGGAATTGAGGCAAAGAGGGCTAAGTGACTTTTCCAGGGTCATAGAGCTAGTAAGTGTCAGGGATTAGATCTGAACTCAGGTCTCCCTGACTCCAGGCCCAGGGATCTATGCACTGATAATTTGAGCCAAATTGTTGAGCACTATGCTCCAGGTTCTGGTCTGATTGTCTTCATGACTGAGAGCTGTATGTTTGTATTTTTAAGATAAGTGAATTGGATCAATTGTTAAGGATTTGGTTGCTACTTTTGAGATCAGTGTGCCAATATCAGTCTGAATGCTCTTTTGGACCATGTTCTACCAAATGACTGGTGTGTTATTTCTTATTAGGTGTGACATGCAACATAGTCTAGTAAGAACCCTTTTGGCCTAGGAATTAAGAGATCTATAGCATTTCCTCTGTTCCATTCCTGATTTACTACATGGCCTTGGGCAAGTCTCTTAACCTCTATGAACCCTATAATCTCTGTTGTAAAATGGAAATATTGTCAGTGTCCTCCTCCCTCTAAAGGAATTTGAAAACATAAACACTTTAAGAGCTTTAAGTTCCTTTTAGAAGAGAAAATGATGTACACTTTGCATTTATTTATTCTCTTGTAGACTTACGCTCCTTGTACATTCCCTTGCCCAGCAAAGTGGTCTTTTCATCATTCTACAAACACACCATGGACAGTCTTGCCTTTGTGCTTTTGTTCAACTGCCCTCTCAGTCTTCTGAATGTCTTCCCCTTCTCTGTCTTCTGAAATCCTATCCATCCTTGAAGGCAAACTCTAGTGTCATATCTGCAAATCTTCCACTACCCCCATCCCACCCAACAGCCTTCACTGGTCTCAGGAATGTGTGAATACATGCACATATTTTGTATCCACTTATATGTGTTCATGATCTTTCCCCCTAACAGGGGGAGACTGTCTCATAGTCTCAAATTCTTATGATGGAGACAACAGACATATAAATCAGTACGTAAAAGGTAAATACAAGATCGAAGGTAGCTTTAGTAGGGAAGGCACTAGCTGCTGGGGGGAATTGGGAAGGGTCTGCAGGAGGTGTTAATTAAACTGAATTTTAAAAGAAAGCCATTATAAAAGGCTGAAGGTAAGATGTACTGAGGGCTCTTAGGGCTACCAATAGAACTGCCTGATGCTGCAGCAGAATGGAATTGACGGTGTTAGGGGAAAGGGGATATCAATTTTTCCTCCAGGCTATGATCCATTTCAAGGGGTGTTGGAGAAAAGGGACAGTGTGCTGACTGATGTAAGAGGGCAAAGAGAGACTGAAATGTCAGTAACACAAACATGACTCTTCAGATCAGGCTCTCTCCAAGTGTGGAAATGTCAAAAGTGGGCTCTGCCATGAGGAACTGAGTAGGTGCTGCTGACATAGATGGAGTCAGCAAGAAACTTTGGCAGCAAACTCTGAGAACCTGCATCAGTCATCTTTACATTTGTGATGACTTAAAAAACTGCTGCAGAGCTAGCTGATAGAGTAGCTTCACCTCTATTTTACAGTTTCCAGTTGTGGATCCAATTCTTTGGGGAGCTGGTGTGAGCTGATTCATGAAATTAGGCTTTGCTCAACATGAAATTAGGCTTTTCTCTTTTGGGGAAGGCAGAGCTAGGTTTGTGTTGAGTTATGTCCTTACTCTCTTTGGGCACCAAAGGGTGGGGACCCTGAGTTTCATATTTAATACTAAGGGAATCCATAGCTGCTGTAGTCTCTGCCCTGTTCTCTTCAGTAGCTGAGAAGAAGCAAAACAAAGACTGTGAGACACAGTGTGGTGAAACAGAGGAAAAGATCCTCTGTTTTTTGGCCTTTCATGGTGGCATTAGTGAAGGTCAGAAGGTCCCCTAATAGTATATTTGTTAAAAGGAGGCAAATTTGATTAGTTTTTTCAGCAACAACCTCAGAACAGCACAGGATAGGCCTATTAATCACTGGTGACTTGGATCAAGGGACATCAGTCCCACTTTTCATCATTAATTTCTGTTAAAAATCTAAAATCTACTGTTTTTTCCCCTATCATTTTAAAGTACATGAAAGCTGTGGCCATCTCATTAGCCTAAATTTTATACACACTATAGCTATGGAAAGAATGAAAAAAATGACTAGATTAATGTCACTTTGGACATGGTTACTCTCTTAACAAGAATAAATAGAAATACTGAAAAAAACAAATGATCCTTTAAAATGTTTATTCTCATAGGAACTGATATCAGTGATCCATGGTTGGGATGGGAATGGGTAGAGGTGGAGAAAGGATCAGTTTTAGTCTTTAGGGAAATAACATCAGCATTAACCCATTTGGAAATGAATTATCTCCTCTTCTGCCTCCTTCTTCTTAACTGAGTGGTTTGTACATAGATCTAGAGCTAATAAGGTCCTCAGGGGCCATCTATTCCACACTCATCTTGCAGATGAAAAAACTGAGTTCCATAAAGATTAAGTGACTTGCCCAAGGTCACAGAGGTAGTAGACATCAGAGGCAGAATTTGAACCCAGGATATCTAATTCCAGAGGCAGTGCTCTTTCTACCACATCACTTTGCCTCCTTAATAACCATTAGCAAACAATAGTAATAAAACTTAAAAAAAATAACAATAAATTAGTAAATTGAGAAGGACATTCACCAAACCTGTACTTATTAGACATGTGGATTTGGATCCTAGCTTTGAAACTTGCTAGTTGTGAAAATGTGAACAAATCACTTAAACTTGGGGCCTCAGTTTCCTTATCTGTAAAATAGATATAATAAGACTTTTACTACCTATTTTACAAGTTTGTTGTGGGAAAATCATTATAAATTTTACAGTGCTATATAAACATGAATTTTTAATAGTAATATCAGCTGATGTTTTTGCTTTTGGTGGTGTTTTATTTTTTTCCAATTACATGGAAAGATAATTTCCAACATTCATTTTTGTAAGACTTTGAGTTCCAAATTTTCTCCCTCCCTCCATTCCCTCCTCCCTCTCTAAGAAAACAAGCAATATGATATAGGTTATACATGTATAATCATGTTAAACATATTTCTACATTAGTCATGTGAAAGAAGAATCAGAACAAAAGGGAAAAAGCATGAGAAAGAAAGAACAACAAAAAAGTGAAAACACTATGCTTCAATATGCATTCAGACTCCATAGAGCTTTCTCTGGATGTGGATAGAATTTTCCATCACAAGTGTTTTGGCATTGTCTTGGATCATTATATTGCCGAGAAGAGTTAAGTCTTTCATAACTGATCATCACACAATGTTGCAGTTACTGTGTACAATGTTCTCCTGGTTCTGCTCATTTACCTCAGCATCAGTTCATGTAAGTCTTTCCAGGTTCTTCTGAAATCCACCTGCTCATCATTTCTTATAGAACAACGATATTAAATTATATTTATATACCCTAACTTCAGTCATTCCCCCATTGATGGGCATCTCGTCAATTGCCATTTCTTGGCCACCACAGAAAGAGCTGCTATGAATATTTTTGTACATGTGGGTCCTTTCCCCATTTTCATGATCTCTTTGGGATACAGACCTCGTAGTGGTATTGCTGGATCAAAGGGTATGCACAACTTTATAGCCCTTTAGGCATAGTTCCAAATCAACCAACATTTACATAACCGTTTTCAGTTGTAAATCTCTTTATATCATCTTATTATCACTGAAAACCCTTGCAAACATGCCTAGCTTCCATTAACAAAAAAATTCTGTCTTAAGATTACAGTAATTTTTGGCCCTAGAATCCAACCCTTTATTATGACAAAAATAATTTAACAAAAACAAATCAATACACTGACTTTGCTTGATAATATAAGCAATATTTTGCCTGAATAGTTTCCTACCTCTCTGTCTAGAGGAGGTAGGTATATCTCATAATGTGTTCTTAAGAATCATAATTGGTGGATTTTATTGGGGTGGAGTCAAAACGGTGGAGAAAAGACAATGAATAACCACTGAGTTCCCCCCAAATATCTTTAAATAATGCCATAAAACAATTCCTGGAACAGCAGAATCCACACAAGGATGGGGTGAAATAATTTTTGAGTGAAAAACAACTTAGAAAGTCAGAAGGAAAGATCTGTCACATTGGATGAGAGTAGAACACAATCCAGTGTAGGACACACCACCACAGACAAAGTCCAGCAAAGCAGGAGCAGGCTTTGGAAGTCACTGAATCAGCAACAGCAGTGGCTGCTTCTGGAGCTCTCAGTCCACAGATGGTAAAGGGTTGAATAACTGATCAGAAGGAGATTACAAAGTTCTTTTTGCAGCTGCAGTTGAGCAGGGACAGTTGTCAAAATTCCAGGGCAGAAAATGATGCTTGTAGTCACTCACAGACAGGAGAGTAGTAAATTCACCTCTCCTTAGATCATACACTAAGGAAGAACTGAAAATTTACAACTCTTTAGGAATACCTCTAAAAATACAAAACCCCTAAAGCTTTGGATAGTGCACCCTCCACACTGGAAGCAGAGCCCCACCTTAGCAAAGAATTAAAAATAGACTGAAAAAATGAGCAAAGAAAAGAAAAATATTCTGACCATAAAAAGTTACGATTATGAAAAGGAAGATCAAACACACACTAGGGAGAAGATAACAAAGTCAAAGTTCCAACATCTGAAGTCTCCAAGAAAAATATTAATTGGTCTTAGGCTATGTAAGAGTGCAAAAAAAGAAGAAGGATTTTGAAAATCAAGTAAGAAAGGAGGAAGAAAAATTGGGAAAATAAATGAGTGTGATGCAAGAGAATAATGAAAAAAGTCAAAAAAATACTGAAGAAAGTAACACCTTAAAAAGAAGAAATAGCCAACTGGTAAAAAGGGGTACATAAAATCAATGAAGAGAAGAATGCCTTGAAAAGCCAAATTGGACAAAGGGAAAAAGAGGCACAAAAATTCACCAAAGAAACAACTCTTTAAAAAGCAGTAGAAAAGTAGATACAAAAGCTGACTAAAGAAAATAATTCCTTAAAAATTAGAACTGAGCAAATGAAATCTAATGATTTCATGAGAAATCAACAACAAAACAAAACCAAAAGAATGAAAAAAAAATCAAGACAATGTAAAACATTCCACTGGAAAAACAAGTGACCTGAAAAATAGATCCAGGACAGACAATTTAAAATATATTGGACTACCTGAAAGCTATGATCAAAAAAGGAGCCTAGGCATCATCCTTTTTTTTTTTAAAGATTGATTTATTTATTTTTAGTTTTCAGCATTCATTACCATAAAATTTTGAGTTTCAAATTTTCTCCCCATCTTTCCCTTCCCTCATCCCAAGGCACTGTGCATTTTAATTACCCTAAGTCCCAATCTGCCCTTCCTGCTATCACATCCCTTCCTTCCCCTATCTCAATCTCTTCCATTTTCTTGTAGGGCAAGATAGATTTCTATACGCCATTATTTATATTTCTTATTTCCCAGTTGCATGTAAAAACAATTTTTAACATTCATTTTTAAAAATTTGAGTTCCAGCTTCTCACTCATCCTCCCTCCCCACCCATCCCCACCGAGAAGGCAAGCAATTCAATATGGTTATACATGTATAGTTATGCAAAAGACTTTCATAAAAATCATGTTGTGAAAGACTATATTTTCCTCCATCCTATCCTGTCTCCATTTATTCTATCCTCTCTTTTGACCTTGTCCCTCCCCAAAAGTATTTACTTATTATTACCCCCTCCTCCCATTTGTCCTCCTTTCTATTATCCCCCACACCTCACTTATCTCCTTCTCCCTGACTTTCCTGTAGTGTAAGGTAGATTTTCATACCATAATGAGTGTGCAAGTTATTCCCTCCTTAAGCCAAATGTGATGAGATTAAGCTTCACTTTTTCCATCTCCATTGAAAAAGCTTTTCTTTGCCCCTTTTATGAGAGATAATTTGCCCCATTCCATTTCTCCCTTTCTCATGCCAACATATTCCTCTCACTCCTTAATTTTATTTTTTAGATATCAGCCCTTCCTATTCAACTTACCTTGTGCCCTTTGTCTTCATATATATATATATATAATCTCTCAAACTACACAAATACTGAGAAAAGTCTCAAGAGTTACAAATTTTATCTTTCCATGAAGGAAGGTAAACAGTTCAACTTCAGTAAGTCCCTTATGATTTCTCTTTCCTGTTTACCTTTGCATGGTTCTCTTGATTCTTGTGTTTGAAAGTCAAATTTTCTATTCAGCTCTGGTCTTTTCATCAAGAATGCTTGAAAGTCCTCTATTTTTCTGAATGACCATTTTTTTCCCCCTGAAGCATTATACTCAGTTTTACTGAGTAGGTGATTCTTGGTTTTAATCCTAGCTCCTTTGACTTCTGAAATATCATACACCAAACTCTTCTATCCCTTAATGTAGAAGCTGCTATATCTTGCATTATCCTGATTGTATTTCCACAATACTCAAATTGTTTCTTTCTGGCTGCTTGCAATATTTTCTCCTTGACCTGAGAACTCTGGAATTTGGCTACAATATTCCTATGAGTTCTTTTTTTCAGATTTCTTTCAGGAGATGATCGGTGGATTCTTTCAATATTTATTTTACTCCCTGGTTCTAGAATATCAGGGCAGTTTTCCTTGATAATTTCATGAAAAATGATGCCTAGGCTCTTCATTTGATCATGGCTTTCAGGTAGCTCCATAATTTTTAAATTATCTCTCCTGAATTTCTTTTCCAGATGCATTGTTTTTCCAATGAGATATTTCACATTTTCTGCTATTTTTCAGTCCTTTGGTTTTGCTTTATAATTTCTTGATTTTTCATAAAGTCATTAGCTTCCATCTGCTCCATTCTATTCTTTAAGGAATTATTTTCTTCAATGAGCTTTTGGATCTCCTTTTCCATCTGGCCAATTCTGCTTTTTAGGGCATTCTTCTCTTCATTGGCTTTTTGGATTTCTTTTGCCATTTGGGTGAGTCTATTTTTTAAAGTGTTGTTTGCTCCAGCATTTTTTTTGAATCTCCTTTAGAAAGCAGTTGACTCCTGTTTCTTAATTTTCTTGCATCACTCTCATTTCTCTTCCCAATTTTTGCTCTGCTTCTCTTACTTGATTTTCAAAACCTTTTTTGAGTTCTTCCATGGCCTGAGACCAAGTTGTATTTTTCTTGGAGGCTTTGGATGGAGGAGTTTTGACTTTGTTGTCTTCTGTTTCCATGCTTTGGTCTTCCTTGTCACCAAAGTTAACATTCTAGAGTCTGATTCTTTTTCTGATTTTTGCTCATTTCCCCAGACATTTACTTGACTTTTGAGCTCTTTTTTCAAAGTAGTTCTCTGCTTCCAGTAGGAGTGAGGGGTGTACTGTCAGCTTCTTGGTCCCCCCACAATCTGTGGGCCTAATGCTCTAGAAAATAGTGGCTTCAGCTGCCCTGCTACTGCTGTAGGTGCCACAGGTTCCTCTGCCCCCTCCCCCTTCTGCTGTCTTGGGGCTGGGGCTTGGACCACTCCACTCTCCTGCACTAGTCCCACAGGCCACTGACCTTCCAATTTTTCCTCAGTGTTTTGGGGTCATGAAGTCTGGAAACCATCACAATTGTGAGAGATTCAGTCCCCCCAAGGCCTGGTCAGGTCCCTTTGTCCACTTGTGGCCCACACTGGACTGTGCTCTGCTCCCAGTGACAGACACTTCCCAGTGACCTTCTAGGCTGTCTTGGGCTGGAGATTTGCTTCACTTCATAATTCTGTGGGTTCTGCAGCTCCAGAATTTGTTTAGAGCCATTTTTACAGGAATTGTCTAGGCTTGGTGGGAGCACTCTAGAAAGTTTGTGCTATTAATCTGCCATCTTAACTCTGCCCCTCCACCCCCATCTTTGAAGAAATTATCAAGGAAAATTGCCCTGATATTCTAGAATCAGAGAGAAAAATAGAAATTGAAAGATTCCACCAATACCCTCAAAAAGATCTTCAAATGAAAATTCCCAGAAACATTATAGCCAAATTCCAGAGCTCCTAGGTCAAGGAGAAAATATTGTAAGCAGCCAGAAAGAAATAATTCAAATGTTGTGGAGCCACAATCAGGGTCACACAAGATTTAGAAGCTTCATTATTAAAGGAATCAAGGGTTTGGAATATGATATTCCAGAGAGCAAAGGAGCTTCGATCCCAACCAAGAATAGTTACTCAGCAAAACTAAGTATAATACTTCAGGGAAATAGTTGACATTCAATGAAATTGAATGAAATTCAAACATTCTTGATGAAGAGATCGGAGCTGAATAGAAAATTTGACTTTCAAATATAAGAATCAAGAGAAGCATGAAAAGGTAAACAGGAAAGAAAAATCATAAAAGATGATTTTAAAATCAAAGAACTGTTTACATTCTTACATGGGAAGATGATGCTTGTAACTCTTAAAAACTTTCTCATCATTAGAATACTTAGAAAAAGTATATATAAACAGAGGGTACAGGTGTGAGTTGAATATGAAGGGGTGATATCTAAAAAAATAAAATTAAGGGGTGAAAAAGAGGAATGTACTGGGAGAAAAAGAAAGGGAGAGGTAGAATGGGGTAAATTATCTCACATAAAAGGCTTTTATAGTAGAGGGGAAGATGAGGTAGGTGAGGGGGTAGAGTGAGTGAGTGAACCTTACTCTCATCAGAATTGGCCTGAAGAGGAAATAATATACACACTCAATTGTGTAGAGAGATCTATATTACCCTACAGGAAAATAGAAGGGGAAGGGAGTAAGAAAAGTGGTGAGGTCTGATAAATGGGAGGGCAGATTGGGGAAGGCAGTAGCCAAAAGCAAAACACTTTTGAGGAGGGACAAGGTGAAAGGAGAGAACAGAGTAATCGAGGTGGAGGTATATGATGGAGGAAAATAAATTTATCAATTGTAACTGTGAAAAAGAATTTTGAAGCAAGTTCCTATGATAAAGGCCTCTTTTCTCATATGTATAGAGAACTGAGTCAAATTTATGAAAATAAGAGCCATTCCCCAATTGACAAATGATCAAAGACATAAAGTTTTCAGAGGAAATAATCAAAATTATCTATAATCATAAAACGCTCTAAATCACTCTTATTGGACAAATGAAAATTAACATAATTCTAAGGTACTACCTCATATCTATTAGATTAACTAATAAGACAGAAAAGGAAAAGGATAATTGTTGAAGGGGATGTGGGAAAAATGATACGTTAATGAATTGTCAATGGAGTTGTGAACTGATGCAACTGTTCTTTAGAGCAATTTGGAACTATGCTCAGAAGACTATAAAATTGCACATATCCTTTGATGTAGCAATATCCTACTAGGTCTGTATCCAGAAAGAGATAAAAAACAAAATGGAAAGAGATCTATAGGTGCAAAAATATTTATAGTAGTGCTTTTCTGATGGCAAAGAATTGGAAATTGAAGGAAATGGCTAAACAAATGTATTATTTTATGATAGAATACTATTTTGTACTATAAGAATTGATGAGCAGGATGCTCTCAGAAAAATCTGGAATTATGTGAGCTGATGTCAAGTGAAATGTACTGTGTCTAAAGTAACAGCAATATAGTAAGATAATCAGCTGTGAATGACTTGGCTATTCTTGGCAATACAATGATCTAAGACAATTCTGAAGGATCTAAGACAATATCCATCCTCAAAGAAAAAACTAATGGTATCTGAATACAGATTGAAGCATATTTTTTTTACTTTCTTTATTTTTCTTGATTTTTTCTCTGTTTTCCTTTTACTACATGACTAATATGGAAAAATGTTTTACATGACAACACATGTGTAACCTATACCCAGTTGTTTGCCTTCTTAATGAGGGAGTAGGGAGGGAGGAAGGGAGAAATTTTGGAATTTAGAGTTTTAAAAATGAATGTTGAAAATGGGTTTTGCATGTAACTGGGGAAAATAAAATACTAAATAAATTTTTAAAAATGATTTTTGACAAAAAGAAACATAATTGGCTTTTAATTACTTAGAAGTCACTTCTATTCAGTGGTCTCTTCATTTACATTGCCATAGTCTTTGTGTATATCATTCTTCTTATTTCTCTCTGCATCAGTTCATACAAATCTATCCAGGTTTCTTTGAATTCCTCATACTCATTATTTCCTAATGCATAATAATATTCTATTATATTTTGTTTGACCATTTCCACCCTTAATGAGAATCTAATTTGTTTATAATCTTTTGCTACTCCAAAAAGTACAACTATGAATATTTGGATATATATTGGACCTTTGGACTAAGTAGGGGGATCTCAATTTTCATTTAAAGCTATAGTATTACAAACTTAGAAGCTCAGAGAAATTTAATAACTTGCCTAATGGCCATTGCTCCTAGTTCATAGCAGAGCCTAGAATAGAATTCAGTTCCCTTGATGATCTCCCTTTCCATTACATTTTTCGGAGATGCTAAAGAACAACACAGTCAGTAACAAAAACAATAATAGTATGGCCCTTACATAGACATATGGTACTTCATGCTTAGGGTTTACAAGTCTAGACAGATTGTCCCATTGGACCCTTGGGTAGAATAGTTGGGTAGTGTTGGAATTTGTTCTTTTATGCATTCCTTTATTTGTCAATCATATTGTAATTCAGGTGTTACTCTGAGTCTGTTTAGAAGTACAAATTGTGTAAGTTAGGAGGAACCTTAGAGACCATATTGTCCCATTCCTCGTTTCTTTATCAGGGGACTGAAGTCCTTAGAACCTATTGGAAACTATGACTTCCTGAATAATCATACTGAGAATGCCAGAACCAAGACTGCTATCCATGTCTCCTGCCTTCTAACTTGATATTCTTTCCATATTGTTTTTCTTTTCTACCTCTGAGACAGGGTCTCTACTGTTAAAGCTGCTGAATGAAGCATGGTTTTTAAAAATCAGCCAATTATTAGAAAATTTCTCATTCTTCAGCTATTTGACATGGTGTAGCCCAAACTTCCAGAAAGTTAACCAAAGGCTATGTTTACACACATGGCTGCAAGATTCTTCCTGAACAATTCTAACTACAGTTTTAGGCTAGGCTGATCACCAAGTGACCCAATCAAAACATTTATTTCTTGACTTTAAGTATTTTTGCCACTAAAGCATTAGAATTTGGAAATAAGGAGAGTGACTTGACTTGAGTTAGATCAGTTTCTGAATTAATCAGGCTTCTCTTCTTTGGTTCTACCATAGCAGAGTTAGAAGCAATCACCCTTTTTCAGGTTTTACCCAGGCAGATGTTCACTGTCATGGAGAAATAACCCTAGTGGGAATTCCTCTCATCCTGCTGTTCCTGCTAACCCCATCCATCAGCACAGTGCATATCTTGCCCCTCCCACTTAAACATTTCTACTCCTTTCCAACCCTGTATTTAAAAATGTTTCCGTCACATTCCTCAACTTCACTTTTTTTTTTTTAAATTTTATGAAGGCTGTTTTTCATAGTAAGATTCGCTTACATGTTACTTTGTTGGTTTGCCTTTATCTCCCATAGTAACATGTCAAGATTTATTTTAACACAGTAGCCCCACACAATCCCTTTTCTTTGAATTTTCACCCTTGACACAAGGGTTAAGTTTTTTTTTTTTTTATGCTCACAGTTCTCAACACATGGCAATCCATCCCCCTCTTCACTAGCTCTGCTTGGATCCAAGCTCCCAATCATTTTCTCACTGTCTTCAGTTTTATTTTTACTTTGGCATAGCTGGAAATGACATCCTCTCACTTAGTAATGTTTTCTCTGAACATCTCATCAGCCACTCTATTCTTCTCCATGCCAAGTGGAGAATAAACTCAAATTTTTTTGACACTGCTGCTTTTGAATAGCCTTACAACATCTGAGGTGACTTACTTCAGTTTTCAACAATGTTCTTTCTCAGTGTTTTTATCAACAAAAGAGCTTGTCCTTATTCACTCTCATTTTACTCCATCTGACAGGTGGCCTCACTGGAATTCTCTCTTCTGTGGCTTTCTGCACCCATCCTTAACATTCCCCATAGTAGACTCAATTTCTTCTACTTTTTGGTAAGCAGCCCAGTTATCCACAAACATCCTGAAAGCGCTGCTCAATTTCCCATGGCTTTTCCATACTTTTCTATAGATTGGCAGCCTAGAAATGGATATCTTGGGATAGCATTGGGTTGAGTAATGGGGACCACCATTGTTTTTCTTTCAAACTCCTTAATATTGAAAAATGGGTGAATCAATGGGAGGATCCAAACCAATTTCACTACTTGATTTGAGCCTCTGGCTAAAATGGTGCTATGTGGCCCATCAAATAATTGGTTTTTCCCATTTGATGATGACCTATTCAGAAAGTCTGATTGCTTTAACCAGTTTTATTCTTACCTTTGTCTTCATTGCTCTTCCCCCTGGCACTCTCTGAATGATTGAGTCACTACTAACTAAAGGTCAGATTCAGTTCCATCAATCTTTATTAAGCATTTACTCTTTATAAAACTTTATTAAGCACCTGCTATATATTTTTTCTTTCTTTTAAAAATATACTTAGCTTATTCTGAACTTAACAAATAAAATTTGTGTTTCCATATACACTATGTACATATGTAAGGGGACTGCACATATGGAAAATATTTCTGTTGGTATCTAACTCCCCATGAAGAGGAGGCTGATGAACCTGTTTCTGGGATAGTAGAAGTGATGTATGATGTAATTGCCTTGGAGAGATAGTGGAGCTAGTGTAGATATTCTATAGCTGTTTCTAGTCTGTCAACCACAAAAGCCTCTATGATTGGTTTTATAGTCAGAATAGTGTGTGTGTTGGGGGGGAGGGGCATGTATGCACCTGCATACATGAGTGCACATCTTAAAAATACACTAGCCAATCAGAAGCTAGTTTCTTTGGCTGTTCTCTTTTCGTTTCACTTCTCTCAGAATCTGGTTAGAGATGGTGTTGAAAGGGGAGATCTACTCTCCCTTCTGAAGGTGACATATGTCCCTGTGAAAATAAGAGTTGGTTCTTTTGCATTCACATTGGTTCTTTCCTGGCTTTGGTGAAAGAGGTGAATTTGGAGTCTCCAGACTTGTGACTTTGGAATTGGACTCCTGAAGTCCAGGAGTCTAAGCTCATTTTGAGTTTTGTAATCAGTCCAGCACCAATGCTCCAAGAAGAAAGGAGTGACCTTCCAGAATGAAATTCAGGGGCCAGCCTAGTAATAGAATTCAACTAGAAGTCATTCCAAGTGTGGACCTGAGCTTTCTGGAAACAATGTACTGTAGAAACTGGGCTAACTAGGAGCCCACACTTACCAAAGACCTAGGCAGTACAGGGGAATGTATCCCAAGGCAATAGGGGGAACAGTCATACTTTTGTTATTGTTTCATCTGTGAACTAAGTATCCTTTTCTAAAAGCTAATTGACGTGCTACTTGTCACTGGTGGCTAATTGTGAGGGGAGTAGATCTACTGGAAGCTTGAGCTGATGACCTTAGAGAGATGACACTATATTAGAGAAGTGGGGTTCATGAATACACAGCCGTGCTGCTGTTTCTGCCTCTGTTGTGTCCATTTTTTCTTCTTTGAGGTGAAAGAGATTGGAGATGGATATGGCCTTGTGAGCTTTTAAGGGTAAGGAAAACAAAACACCCGAAGTCCAGGAGTGGGATTTGCTGGCATCCAGGCAACAATGAGGTAAATCCCAAGCAATTTGCTTGAACTAGCCTAGCAGAAGTCTTCTGAGGAGTCTTCCATCCAATGGCCATGCTGCTTATGAAAGTGAACTTGGTGGTCCAAGTCAACCTGGTGAACTTTGTAGAAATTTTTGTCAGGTTTGAACCCATCCTCTAAAGGGACCAAGGCATTATAAGGGAGTGGGCTTCTAGGAAAGTGTTTGTAACTTTTATTCTTATGATATCTTCACAGAAAATATATCTTTTGTACAAACCAAAGATGTGAGTTAATTAAATGGAACTGGAATGCTAATCACTGTTAGTTAATGGAAGTGGAGTGGGTGAAGTATAAGAATTGGAGATTGAGTCAATATTCAAGGAGGAAGCCCCCTCCTACCATACTTCAAAGGCTTGCCTAAAGCTTTGAGAAGGGATATAGAGCTAGCCTTGTCTGGGAACCTTAGCTATTGCTAGGAAAGGATTGGAAGAATTTGGTTAAGAATTGCTATAGGTGCACATTCCATAATTTGTTTAATTTTTCCTCAATCTATGGGAACACATTGTAAGCTTCTAGTTCTTTGCTATAACAAAAAAAAAATAACTGCTATAAATATCTTTGACCATAGAGATGCTTTCCTCTTTCTTTGATCTTTTTGGGTTCTAAGTATAGTAGCTGTATTATGGGCTTAAAGGCCATGCACAATTTAATGACTTCTTGAGTATGTTCCACATTGTTTACAGAAATGACTAGACCAAATCACAGGTCTCTTAACAATGCATCAGTGTGCCTGTTTTCTCACAGTCCTTCCAAAAATTATCATTTTCCTGTCATTTTTGTCAATAAGTAGAGCCTTTTTCTAATTATTAGAGATTTGGAGTATTTTTATATGGTTCTTGATAGTTTGGATTTATTCTTTTGAAAACTGAATATTAATATCCTTTGACAATTTATTTATTGGAAAGTGGCTCTTATTCTTATAAATTTGAATCAATTTCTTATATATTTTGATATCCTAAGTACTTTCTATGTATAAACTTGATTAATTACCTGCAATAAAGTAGAGTCCTGTACAGGATGCTATGGCTAAGAAAACAAATGAAATAGTCTGCTCTCAAGGAGATTAGATTATAGTACTTCTTTTCTGAAGCTAAAATTATATAGTCACAGAATTTCAGAGGTGCAAAAGATCTGTGGATTAGCCTCGGCCAACTCCTCATCAAAGCATGAGTTTGATTTGTAATATTATTAAAATATGTCTATATGTCTATATCTATATACTTACTTAGAAGTAGAAAGGCTTCTCTGATTTATTTTTTCTGGCTTCATTTTTGAAACAGCTATGGCATAGTAGATGTGATGCTGGACCTGAAGTCAGAAACCTCGGAGTGCCCTTGAGGAACTTCCATTCTGTTGGGGGATATAACATGAAAGTGAGCAGGTAAGTAAATATAACATTCTTGGAAGAAGAAAATCATAGCCTCTAGTGGGCTAAAAAAAGATTTCCTGGAGAAGGTGGCATTTGAACTGACACTAGGAGGAAAATGGAGATTCTAAGAGGTAGAAGTGAGGAGAAAATGTATTCCCAGAATGGAAATAGCTACAAAGCACTCTTTATGGAAATAAAAATGGACTTAAATAAGGGAAATATTAGCTACTCAAGGGTTGGCCAAGCCAATATAATAAAAATAACAATTATTTATTCAGTGTCATAGCAATTAAACTACCAAGGAATTATTCTATAGGGCTAGAAAAGAAATGATGATGAAATTTATTTGGAAGAACAAAAGGTTGAGAATATCAAATAAAATAATGGACAAAGTGGGAGAGAACAAGCTTAGCGGTACCAGGAAGTCTTGGAAATACAAGGTTATATTTGGGAAATAGCAATCAGGCCAGATTGATAGAAATGTAGTACTTGGTATTTGAAAAACATGATAGGATGACTGGTCATATTATTAGATCAAATCTTCTAATCTCCTTTTCGTCCTCTTCATCCTCATTTTGATAGCTACCCAATATTCTCCTCCCAGGTTAAGTGCATCAACTCTGATCTCATCACCATTTTGCTAATTCAAACTTTACTTCACACCCACTCCTCTCAGCCTCCCTCATTCCTTCAGGACTTGGAGGTCTGGAGGATGGAGTGCCAAACCCCTCCCAACTGTACTTTATAGAGTACAGAAACTGGACTTTTCATTGTATGCATCTGCTCCCCTACTTGGTTTCATTTCCATGGAATAGGATGTCCCCTCTCCATTCCCCTCCCCATTCTCTGCTGCTTTTCTGCCTTCTTTTGTATGTCATCTTTCCCCATTAGATTGTAAACTCTTTGGTGGCAGAGACTATCTTTCTTTCTATTACTTTTATCCCTGGCACATAGTAGGCACTTAATAAATGTTTATTGGCATGATGTATAAAAAGTTTGAGAGATAGTTTCTGTGTAATTAATAATTATTTTATCAATTAGGCTAGTGGATAATTAATAAAAACCATTTGGTTGTTTTCCCTAAACCAAAGACCCCTCCCACCCCCCATAGAGCTCACTAAATGCTTATATGCCTTTGGAAGAGTGGATGTTCCTAAGGGTGGAAATCGGCTCTGATTGGTTAGCAAGTAATGAAAGAATGAATATTATAATGAAGTGGGCTTATTCTAATTAGGGTCTGGGGGCTATGCCTCTGATCACTTAGTCTTGTTCAAAGAGATTTATCTGTACCCATACCAACCTGTTTGGGTAAATATAGATATGAGGGGGAATGTTCTTCCACTCAGATTTGTCTGACTAAAACATAATGGGCTAGAATTCACCAGTTTACCTAGACTAGAGTTTTTTTACCTTTTGATCAGATCTAAATTTTCCCTGTTTTGCCCAAGATTTCATCCCATTATCATCCCTTGTAAGAGCAGGCACCCTACCCACCCAGGATGACCTGCTAGCACAGGTTCTTGGATCTGCTTTTCTTAAAGGAAAGCAGGTTTTAAGGGGTCAACCATCTTACTTTAATCAAATATATATATATATATATATATATATATATATATATATATATATATATATATATATATATATATAATTTAGTTCAGGAGAAAAGTCAGCACCCTGAACTTCAGAGAAAATGTAAGCAGAGAAATAAAGACCAACAGACTGGGCTCTATTGCCCCAAAGCAATATTGCCATATACTTCATACATATCCCTGGATGTAGAGAGTCTTTGCATCTGAGCAGTTGGGCAACTCTGAACATAGAGCCACTCAGAGTCTAGACCAGAAAATCACAAGATCCTTCTCATAAGGGAGCCCCCAAAGCAAAATACCAACTCAGAGTACATATATACACTTCTCAGAGCCGGAGGGTATCACAGCCCTCAGAACTTAGTGCCTAATTAAAAATTAGCAAAGGGTGTGAAGCCTTCCTTATAATCAAGACTCCCAAGCAAGCTTCCTTTAGGCAAGTGCCTCCCCCAATAGGCTCTACCTGAGGCCTATTAATGGGCCTGTAAGATCTTAAATCCCATTTATCTCCCATTAAAACCCTGCACTTCAAAGACTATCAGAATAGCCCACAGGGGTTGATTTCTGAATAAGGAAATTAAAAGCGGATAAACCTTAATCTTAATTCAATAACTGATTATTAATATAAGAGAGCAAGAAATAATTTCTCTCACTGGATTAGATTAGACAATTCTCCTTTCTTTTTCTTACCTGAAACAGGCTGAGGACCTCTTCCCTAGCAATGAGCCATCCTGATGGAGGATAAATGTGGGTTATTTCACATTACCCACTATATATGTACTGTCTCATTTCCATGTTTTATATCCCATCTAGCCATCCACTAGGAAACCAGGGTCTACCTGGGCATCTCATTATCTACCCAACTGCTACCTATCCCTTCTTTTTCTCCTAACTTTCTACTTCTTTTTTTAGAAACAATAATCAAATCAGTACCCTGACTGCTCCTAGAAAAGTCATGATAGTCTGCACTGTGATTCTACTCACCATCTCTAGGACTCTCTGGGCCCAGACTCCTTTCTCTGGCCACCACTCTCCTAAAAGTAATATATATCTATCTGTTGGAATATAAGCTATGTGAAAGCAGCGACTGTCACATTGGTATTTATATCCCAAGGAAAGTATTTATATCCACTTAGCAAAGTACCTGGAACACAATAGGAAATATGGGCTAGACTTGTCATTTCATCAATATAGAGAACATTTAGTAAGGAAACTTTCATCACCAATGAAAGCTGGCATCTTCTATGCAACTTATAATTTTAAAGTTTACTTGCCCAGGGTCATACAGCCAGTATGTGTCAAAGAAGGAATCTGAATTCAGGTCTTTCTGGCTCTAAAGCCAGATCTCTTTCCACCATGCTTTGCTGCTGAAGCCTGCAGGAGATGCTTGATAAATGCTTTTTTATTCATTAGTCTTTATTATTCCCATCACTCAAAATCTCAAAATCAGGTTTGGTACCTATGAATTATAGCTGCATAGAACTAGTGTTCCAGGGAGTCAGATGTCTGCTTATCTGAGCATAGGGTTAACACTATGCTCTGTTCCAATCCCACAACTTTTGCATGTGGATATCAGGGGAATGAATGGAAGGAGTGTAATGCCAACAGCAGATAGAAACTAAATGAGGTGAACAGCAAAAAACAAGATAAAGAAGGTGGCTGAAACTTCAGGTGAGAATGACTCCCACAGTCGCTCCATTATGGCCCAATCCATCCCCATGAACTGGACTATAGAAAAAGAAATCAGTTGTCACTGCTGTAAGCAAATACCCACATTCTAAGTCATTCTCAGTATAAAGTAGAACAAGGTGTTCTCCTCATGCTACCTTCCCTCACCCTCCTTCTAGGCATCAAATTGCTTTCTCATCTTGATATTTTCTGGCTTTCCATTATAGCCAGGAAACCTACTTTTTGCCTAAGAATTACAGAATTTGAGAGTTGGAAGAAGCTTCAGTGGTGACCTAATCTAGCCCTTCTTACTGTTCCATGCCTAACAATATTCCCTCTTGACTCTGCACTGGAATGGTTTTTCTCAGGAGGCAGTGAGTTCCCTGTCACTAGAGATATTCAAGCGCAAGCCAGAAGACTATTTTGGGGGGAATTTTGTAGAGGGTATTTCTGTTCAGGTCTGAGTTGAATGAGATAGCCATTGGCAACCCTTCCAACTCTGAGTTTATGTGAACTTCCCTTCCTGAAACTGAAATGCCCTTTGTTTAATTTCTAAATTCCAGGAAACTCATCCCTTTGAAAGACAAGATGAGACTTGGCCGACACAATCCAACTTTCTGTCAGAAAGGAAGCCATGCAGAGGAAATGTCATTAAACCTCTAGAAAAAAAGTGAGGCTGGTTACTTTGCACAGCCCTGCCTCACTTAAATTCAATTCACTGCATGTCATGGCATCATCTCCCTCGTATCATGGTATATACATTTAAGAATGAAGGACAGACAATGAGGAAGGAAGGAAGTAAAGGAAGGAAGCAAACATTTATTAAGTGTCTACTGTGTACCAATCACTGGACTAAATTAGCATTGTATAGTGCCTTCAGATTTGCAAAATACTTTACAAATATCTCATCGGATTCTCCTAACAACTCTGGGAGGTATGTGCTAGTATTATCTCCCTGTGACAGAAACTGAGAAAGGCAGAGGTTAAGTGATTTACCCAGGTGAGTATCTGAGGCTAGATTCAAACTCAAGGTTTCTTAACTCCAGACCCAGTGCTCCATCCACTGGGACACTTAGCTGTCTGAAACCTCAACTGTCATCTTTCCTTACATGTGCTGGAACAAGACACCCAGCTAATTCTATAGTTCCTCATTGTTCGTTTTTCCTCATTTTCTATTTTGTCCCATTTACCTTTTTCCATTTTCCATTTCTGGCCACTTTGCTTAGAATCATACGATATCAATCTTAATAGGTAACATTTATATAGGGCCTATTAGGTGACACTGCATTTTGCACATTTTAAGTATTATGTCATTTGATTGTCACAACAACCCTGGGAGGTAAGGCTGTTGTTATTCCCATTTTACAAGATGAGAATATTGAAGCAAACAGAGGTTGTGACTTGCCCAAAGTCATACAGTTTGTGAATATCTGTGACCATATTTGAACTCAGATCTTCCTGACTCCAAGGCCCACTCCTCTATATAACCCACTGCCTAGTTATCTCTAGACTAGAGCCAGAAGGGGCCTTGGAGGGCAGACAGCTAACTCCTTAATTTTTACAGATGAGAAAACCTAGAAAGGTCAGTGGCTTTCCAAAAACTGACCAGTAGCAGAGTGAAGGGACAGCGCCTGTCTCCTGTTCCTTAGTCTAACTTCATTCTGCTATAATATCTTTATTGTATGGTTTTAGCCAAGGCATTGGGCTTGGAATCAGGAACACTCCTCTGCCTGAGTTCAAATCTGGCCTCAGACACTTACTAGCTGTATGATCCTGGGCAAGTCACTTAACTCTGTTTGTCTCTGTTTCCTCATCTGTAAAATGAGCTGGAGAAGGCAAACCATTTCAGTGTCTTTGCCAGGAAAATCCCAAAAGGAGTCACAAAGTGTTGGATATGCCTGAAATGATTCAACAACAGCTTCATCTGTCATGTAGTAAACCAGCTCCTTCTGCAACCCTTTTTGTCCCCATAAGGGATAGCATGGATTATTAGAAAGAATACTAGATTTGGAATCAGTGGGCTTCTATTCAAACCTTACCTCTGTTCTTTATTGTCTGTGTGACCTCAGGCCAGTCATTCACTTCCCACTGTATCCAGAGAAAGAACTAATAAATAGAAATATGTGTAGAATAATTTAACATATTTTACATATTTACATACGTACTTGTTTGTGTCTAATGGTAGCCATCTCTAGGGTAGGAGACTGGGGGAGGGAAGAAAAAGGAAAAAGGAAAAAGAAGAATTACATGATAATTTTATTATATATATTATATATTATAAAATATATATTTTAATAAATATTTTGTGTTATAAAATATATATTTTATATATTATAAAAATATATATTTATATATAATGTTTTTATATATTTAAAAGGCATAGCTGTACATAATAGATTTGCAGTTTCATGAGTAATCATCTTTTTTGTTATACTATGTTATAGAAATGCTTATTTTATTCCATAAATTAAAAATAATTTTTTTACAAATGAAGAGGTTGAACTTAATGACCTCCAAGGTCTGTCATTCCAGCCTGGATTTGATCATCTGGCTCCTCTTTCCTAAACTATAGAAACAAGACAGATTCTGGCTACCTCTGATCCAGTCTCCAGGCCATTGTAGTTGGCCAGTAACTCTGCTCCTACCTTTCCTGACTAACCCTGATTCACTGCAGATCGCTCTTGCTTTCTCACACCATGGGTGTATATTCCAATGGATGTTTCCCCAACAGGCTGGAAAGTCCCTGAGGGGCAGGAATCGCTGTTTCTCCAAAATATAACAGCAACAACTACTACTACTATTACTACTACTACTACTACTACTACTACTACTACTACTACTACTACTGCTGCTGCTGCTGCTGCTGCTGGTGCTGCTGCTGCTGCTGCTGCTGCTGCTCCTGCTGCTGCTGTTATTGCTGCTGTTGCTGCTGTTGCTATTACCAGAGGGTTCTCTAGTTCTTTAAGACTTGCTAAGTACTTTCTACCTATTAATTCAATTAATTTCACCACAACCCTGTGAGGCAGGTATGGGAATAGGTAGAATAGGTACTGGGTAAGATGTGCTAAAGTTGTAGGATGCCACCTTGAATACCGCATGTCCTACTTAATATCTCTGAGATCTCTTGCAAATTATTTAAACTCTTTGGACCTTTTTTCCTTCCTTTGTAAATTTGGGTGAGAGGTGTAGATCAGGTGAGCTTGGAAGACCTTTCCATCACTAGATGTATGATCCTAGATAAAACTGAGAAGCTAAGTGATTTCCCCAGGGTCATGGAACTAGCTAGTGTTGGAGTCTGCATTCAAACCTGTCTTTGGGGGTGTTGTGTGCATAACCTTAGACACAGCTTTTCATGACTTCAAGTCCAAAACACTTTGCACTAAACTAAGATGTCTTTAAAAAAAATCTGACATTTATACAGTGCTTTAAAGTTTGCAAAGTGTTTAATATTCATTATCTCCATTTGCTCTCATGTTCCTTCTTTAGAATGTCCCCACTACACCCAGGATTGCACTTTGAGATCAGTGGGTGCTCAATAAATACCGTGGACACACTGAAATAATTCTGATCATTGGATTTCTGTTTGAGCAAAGTTCATCCAGAGTCATTTGACACCTTAACATGTCTGACAGTGAAAAATGAAAGACATTTTAGGGGTGATATTTTACCTCTATGGCTATATTTTACCTCTATGGCACCCTCCCCCACTCCTGTCCATGGTATTGTAGAAATTTATGGCTTTAGGAGGGCTTCTAAATCTTGAAAATCTTTGATACTTGCAAGTAGTCTTTCTACCTCAGTGACCTCAGAAAAGGGGGGTGGAGGGTGTGATTTTCTTTTTATAAAGTATTCATTTTTAATATTCTGACAAATTCAGTGTTAGTTCACATCCAAGCCCTGGAAGTGTGGTTCAGAAAACTTACCAGCCTGCACATAACCCACATTCCTCAGGTAATGCAATTCTGGAACCAAATAGATTCCAGAAGTGTGATCTCCCAAGAAGGGCCCCGCATCCAGGGCTGGGTATAAGCTCTCTGGCTCTGGCCCACCCCTTTCCTCTCCCTCCCACTTTCTCCATCCCTCCAGGCGGAAAGAGTTAAGCAGTCAATTATGGAGCTTACTGAGTCTGGGGAACAGCTTCCTGAGACCCAGGTTGAAGAGATCTGAACCAGTTGACGCACCCTGAGATTGGAGAATTTGTTTCATGTTCTGGATAAAGTCCGAGAATTTACCCTCCAAAATTCCTTGGATTTAGTAACATGTCAATGCATTGTGTTAATGCAAGTTTTTTTTTTCTTTTTTTTAAGGTTAAAAGCCGCCTTCCTTTTTAAGTATGAGTAATCCATCCAAATCCTCCAGAAGCGAACAAAAGGGGTGCGGGTAATTTTCTCTTTCACAAAATGCAGAGACTTCCTCTCTGCGCTCTCAAAGTACTATTCTATGAACTGAAGGGAAATTACACTCCTCACCATTGAAAAAGAGATTATGCAAAATGGGAAGGTAAAGCCAGCAGCCCTAATATCAACACAAATACCGGCTTAATGTGCTGCTTGCATGAGGACAGGCCTTACCCTTTCCAGATGTGCATACCCACATCTGCACATTTATTAATTCTTTAAAAACATTTTTTCTATCATTTATGACGTTCAAAGAGCTAACTCAAAGTGTGACTCCTTAGGAAGACAAAAACAAAACCTTTCATGACTTCAGGTATGCTGGAGATAATAGGAAGAGCTTAACTTCGTGTAACACTTCAGATTCTCCTAAGGGAAACCATGGCAAAATGCTTACCTCGTACCATCCCGTGAGGTGGGCAATGAAAGTTTTATTTCCCATATTTTTCAGAAAAAAAAGTTGAAACACCTAGAGGTTAAGTGACTTGTCTAAGGTCACCATAGCTATTAGATGCTTACGAGTGAAAACCAAAATCTTCTAACATGTTCAGGGAGTTTTTTTTTTAATATGCTACATCATCACTTCTGTTGGTGTCTTGGACATATCCTTAATTATGGGGAACCTCCATTTAAAAGCCTCCCAACGGGTTGCCCTTTCCAAATCCCAAGGCTACTTGAAGTAGCTTGGTGAATAGAATATTGGAAGTCAGGAAAACATGAGTTCAAATTCCACCTGAGATAATAATTTGCTGTATGATCTTGGGCAAGTCACTTAACTCCTGTTAGCCTCCATTTCCTCATTCATAAAATGGGTGCAATAATAGTACCTATGCCACATGGTTCTGGTGAGGCTCAAATGTGGACACACACGTACCTGGCTTTAGGAACTTTGGAGTAAAAGACACATGTTCTCATTACTTTTTCTCCCTGGCACATTGTTCTTGCCTATAACCAGCTTGCTTTTCTTCATAGCTGAATGGCAGTTATGAGGCCATTGTTACTCTTAACTTTTATTTTTACTCTTGAGTCCAGGAGTAACTCCAGAGTTTCTGAGGAGCTTAGGAATACCCAAGGGGTTCAACTAGGGTAGACAAGCTGTGGGAATTTCCCAAGATTGAGGACAATGGAAGGAAGTTGTGATCCAGATAATTAAAAAATAGCAAATAATTTTTAAAAACTGGTTTTGTGATATATAGATTTACCTGACTATTTCTGTTTAGCTTAGACTATATCAAATGAGTTTGTATTCTATGAGCACATACCAATGGGAGTGAGGGAAATCAGCCCAGGAGCAGGATGGGTAGCAGAGGACAACAGCCTGAGATTAAATATTTGTTCCAGGTAATTCACAATGTGGATAGTTAATCAAGAGATACTGATGTATAATATTTCAATAATATATGACATCATAGGATTACAGACAAAATTAAAAGGAGTCTTAGTTTAGTCCAGAGGTGGGGAAGCCTTGAGGTCATATGTGGTCTTCTAGGCCCTCGGGTGCCACCCTTAGACTAACTCCAAGTTTCACAGAATAGATTCTTCTATTCTGGGTATTTGTTCTGTGAAGTTTGGATTCAGCCAAAAGGTTGCACTTCAGGACCTAGAAGGCCACATATGACCTTGAAGCCGCAGGTCCCCACCCCGATCTAGTCCAATCCTTCATTTTACAGATGAGGAAACTGGGGCCCAGAAAGGTTAGTGGAAGACGTGGGATTTGAATCCATGTCTGTTTCCTAACCTCAAGTCTGTGTGTCTTTCCTTTGCTAAATACTGCCTTTTTTTCATTCATTTGAATATATACATTCCACTGATGCATCTGTGGCTCTGCTTGCTCTCAACTCCCTGGGGAATAGGAACAGAATACCCATGAACTCCTATACTGGATCCCTCCTGTTGTCCCTCCCTCCTTTCAGTTTCCTTTGGTGCAGTCCTTTCCCATTAGATTGTAAGTTCATTTAGGTCAACTGTCTTTCTTTTTCTTATTTGTATCTCTAACACTTAGAACAGTACCTGGCATATAGTAGGTGCTTAAAAAATGTTTATTGAATTATTGAATTAACATAAAGCCCTCTATTCCCTAGAAACACTTTTCTGAGTTATTTTGGTAATAATAATAATGAAAGAGATTCAATTTGTCTCTGCGCCTGTATTTGAAGCCTTTTCAACTTAATGGAACCTGCCAAAGCTTAGTCTTGGCCTTCTAGAACCCATGACGGGGAGGATTTTAAAGAATTCATGTTCTTCAGTGTCTCAGTGGATATGTGATTTCACTGGTGTGACTTCCTTCCTTGGTACAGACTGTAAAACTTATTCAAGCCTTCTCAATTTTAGCAATTCTTATACATGTTTTTTCCAAATATCTTCTTTGGAGGATCCATCTGATAGGCATAAAGCTTCCTCTAAATCAGAGGTTCTTAAGTTGGTGTCCATACACATATATATACATATATATATATATATATATATATATATATATATGTGTGTGTGTGTGTGTGTGAGTGTGTGTGTATATATATATATATGTATATATATGTACACATACACATACAGGTTTACTTCAATAAAATTGTTTGCTTTGTAATTTTATAATTTAATACAATTTAATTTTGTAAATTTAAAAGCATTATTCATTGGCTTCACCAGATAGCCAAAGTAATCCATGATACAAACAAAGTCAAAAACACTTCCTCTAGGTCTTCTTACATTCATTGAGTACCAATGGAACACTTAGACTATCTATCTGTTATCCCTGATTCTATTCCCCTGACTGGTCTACCTCCTTTTTTGATTACACATTTCTTAAATGATATCCCTTTTGCCACTCCATCCATATAAGTCATCATTGAAAATATACTAGAGTCTGCTTGTACCCACCATGTATCTTTCTATTGTCTTTTGAGACATTTGCAGCTTTAATTCTTCAAAGGCCATGACCTTCTGAGATTCATGGCCATCTAATACGTCCAGTAGAACATTTGTGTTTGTTTCTTTAAAATAGGTCTTTATTCCAGAGATCCCCTTGGGGTCAGTTAACAATTCTGCAGTTTCCCAAATAAAATTCAACCTGCTCTTCTTCTCCTATTGATTTCTGGACCCAACTAATTGTCCAGATGCAGTGTCTGTCCCAGATGTATGGATTATTACTTCAATCTGTTTTTGATAATCATGGATCTTTTTGAGAAGGGCATGTAATTTTCTAAAACTTGATATAGTCAGGACAATATCATTTACAAATAGGACCTCACCATCTGGAAAGAATTCCTCTTCTATTTGTACCTTGTGCAAGATGCCCCACAAAATAGAGACAAGCCCCTCAGGGAGTGTACATATCCATGTTGTATGCCTTAGTTGATGTTAATGATCAATGAACAGAGTTATGTCTGCATTTTCAGCAATCAAAAAATCTTATGTGATGTTAACATGTGCATCAGAAGCTTCTTGTCGGAGAAAAGACTTCAAAGTTGCCTTTTCCTCAACCGATCAAATGCTTTCTTTGTAATAAATAACAAATATTGTGTTATCTTATACTTTATCACTGCCTCTCCCTAATCCCTCCCATCTTCTCTCTTCCCCGACATATTCTTTGGCACTTGCTTTCTTACTGTTCCTCAAACAAGACACTCCATGTCCTGGCTCAGGTTACTTTCTTTAATTTTCTTCCATGCCTGGAATGCTCTCCCTCTTTTGGCTCCGGACTTTCCTGCCTCTCTTCAAGTCTTAGTTTAAATCTGTTTTTCTATAGGAAGGCTTTCCTAATTCTTCTTAATTCTGGTGCCTTTCCCCTGCTGAGTATTTCCTATTTATCCTGTTTATACATAATTTGTTTTATGCTGTCTCCCCCATTAGATTGTGACTATCTTTTGCCTTTCTTTGTGCTTAGCACACAGTAGATGCTTAATGGATGCTTATTGATTGACGTTTGTGAGACACTGAGGATATGGTCTACTATAAAGAATCATTTGCAAAAGCAATGCTCATGTAGATCTTCTCATAAAGATTATATAAAAACCAGAAAGTGTAACTTGAGGGACTTAGTTCTATATATTCTTCAAACAGACATATAGAGGGAAGGTTTCTACAAAGATAGTTAAGAAAGTGACAGGCATGGACTTCTGAAAGGCTGCCGGGATTGTCAGAACTTCAGACATGCAGGAGAAACTGACTTCCCAATAAGCCCTTGATTTCTAGCTCTCCTCACTAGACCTCCATTCTTGAAGGTCTTTTTTTTTCTCATAAATCCTTTTTAAAAAATTTACTTATTTAATTTTTAATTTATGGAATAAAACAAACAATAAAACAAACATTTCCATAACATAGTATAATAAAAAAATTACATAAGAAAGTGCAAATCTATTATGTGCAACTTGCTATTAATTTCAAATATATAATAAAGTTATCATATAAATTTCTTTTGTCTTTTTTTATCCTTCCCCCTTTCACCCTAGAGATGGCTACCATTAGACAAAAATATATCTTTTTAAAAAAAAATTATCTAGAAGCAACTCCCATAATTCTCCTACTGTAGGTATGCTCTCTCTATCACTCAGGAATCATGACTTCAATTTCAAGAGTCCTGGTAGCCACTCAAAATCCATGTTTATCTTTCTTGTCTTCCTTGCTCAAAATTTTTTATCCATGAATCTCTTCAAAGAGTGTCTGGAGTCAACTCTTTAAGCCCTTTGTGGTACATATATAGCATTCAGCTATATATTTTCTCCATCAATCAGATATCGCGTCTCCTTGTACATGCACAATAACATGTAATACTGTCCCAAGTTTAATTAGAAGCTGGGTTCCATTCATATGTACACTTAAATGGTGAAACATTAATAGAACACAAGAGTAAGCAAAATATGTGTAGTCATTGAATAGAACAGAACTCTGGTCGTGGTATAATGTGGTAGAAAGAATATTGAAGACCCAAGTTGGGGTCCTAATTCTGTCAAAATTCATTCCTAGTTATTGTCAAATCATAGTCTCTCTAAGATTCTCCATGTGTTTACCTCTAAAATGTGCTTGTTTTGGTTAGGAGATCTTTGAGGGATCTATTCAACTCTGATATACCATGATTCCAATTTTAATGAATCTCTCAAACAAAAGCTTAGCCATTGTCCTATTATAAACATGAATATTATGGAGCCACCTAAAATAGTCAGATGGCATGGGGTGTGCTGAAGTCAACTCAAACTGGCTCATGGGAGCTGATTGTTAAATTTTCAATGTGAGCATTTACACCTTAGAAATTGGCAAAAATACAGATCAGGGTTTGATTTATTGTTTGGTTGATTATCTAGATTTAAGGAAGCAATGGAGAAAATATTACTAATGCAGATTAAATTTGAAAATGTGTTGCATGTACCTTCTTTGAAGACCCAGTTAAACATTTTCCAGAACACTGCTGCTTATGGGATAATTAGAGACCTCCAGGACCAGATTTTAAGAATTCCCAACTTGTTGGAAACAATGCATTTAATAGCTATAGAGTGGATTCTAAGGGTCATAATATCTTGTGCAAGAGTAATGTAAATATATAAGCCCAGGATATTAGATCTGGAAAAGACTTTGGGATTCCACACATGTCCCTAAATGAGGGCCAACTGAAACATCAGCCCAAGACTCACTTGGTCATTGTTTGGGTTTTGATGGCTCAGAGTGAGTGTAAATAGCAACTGTTCCTGTTTTGGCCAGAAACTCTGAGGGTTTTCCCCTCCTGGATTGATATTTTTTTATAAGGTAAAAGGAGACATTTTTTGCCTCATTTCTTACCTAGCCTTAATCACTGAATGGACATTGCCTCAGACAAACTGAGATCTAGGAAAGACTGTAGCTTAAAAAAGGCCAAGACCTCCCTCTGATCTATGTCAGCCCGACCTGTGTGTTGCCACTGGACCCAAATGACTCCAGAGGAGAGAGTGAGGCTGATGCCTTTTCACAATCCTGCCTCACTTAAATCCAATTCACTTGCAAGTCATGACATCACCTTCCTGACCCTCTGGGAGAAGGAAGGACAAACAGCATCTGTATATAAATGGTAGTTTCCTCTACACTATCCCAGACAAGTGAGCTTCTGCCAGAAGATTTCTAGAAAGGAGAAATCCACTCACTCCAGAGGCTGGCTACTCCATTTTTAGCTATCACTAGTTGCCAGGCTATTTTGCTTTGCATTGAGCTGAAACTGACTTCTCTATAGCTCTAACCTATGGTGACTAACTTTATCCTTGGCACAAAGCCAAACACAACTATGTCTTCTCTGAAAGAACCTTTGAAATTCATGAAAATAGTTATCACATCCCCTGCTAAGACTTCTCTTTTCCATAAGCATTCTCAGTTTTTTAAATCAATTCTTACATGGCACACTTTTCTGGCCTCCCATAATCCTCTCCATACATGCTTATTACCACAAGTAATAAATTACCACAAGATATGAACAAAAAACTCTAGACAAAAGTCTGCCAGAGCAGAGCAAGATGATTGTCTTTTTCAGGGAGGCACTGTGTCCTCTCATAATGCAGTGTAAGTTTATGCTAAGTATTTTTTTTCTTGTCACATTATTGATTTAAATTAGGTTTGTAGTTCAATGAAACCCTTAAAAAATTTTTTCATATTATAGGAAAAATTATAGGAAACATATAAGCTGGAGCCTGAACTGAGTTGGATAACTAATATGTTGAGATTCACATTTGTGTGTTTATGAACATTGAGTTAGTGATGTGGAAATTGAAGAAAAGACTTACAGAAGATGTGATAGCTATCCTAAAATGTTTGAAGGATTGTCATATGAAAGAAAGTGTATATTTGCTCTAGTTGTCCCTGGACATCAGAACTAAGATAAATGGGGGATGGGGGAAAGTTTCAAAGAAGCCAATTTCAGTACAATATAAAGAAAAAACAAAAAAAAATCAGAACAAGCTTCTTAGATATTAATGTGGTTGAGAATTGAAATGGGCTGCCTGGCAGGTACTGAGTTCCCTATCGCAAGAAGTCTTTAAGCAGATTTTAGAGAAGAGGATTAGTAGAGAGTTAGGCTAGAGGCCTCTGAAGTTTCCTCCCAATCCTGAAATTCTATGATTGTATTTATGGGGGAAGAGTTTTCTTTTTGAAGCAAAACTTAATTGGGGATTTATTTTAGCCCCTTAGCTCTGATACGAATGCTTTCTCTTGGCTTGGTCCAAAGGCTCAGGTGTGCTTGGCTGCAGTAAGAGTTCTAAAATACTCCCTCACTTTGATATGCGCAGACATTCTAATTAATCTTCATTAAGCTGGGCCTTTAAACAGATGCTTGTATTAGGGGCCTTTCCTGTTCAGGTCTGGTCCAGCTAAGTTCTCAGCTCATTCTACAAGACCCAGGGGTCTTATCATGCTGAAGGCTGTTCAACATTTGACTAGGAAATCGTCATAAAATCTTCCAACTCAATGCTTCTTCACTGATTTGGCAGCTGTTACCAGTTGAAATAGTAATTGAAGCTGGTCGTGAGTCTGGCACTGACAGGCCCTTCCAAAGAAGTGATTGGCTCATAGCAGATTTAAGAGGAGGGGCATTAACAGGCAAATGATGGTGAGCCTTGCAGGTCCTCCACACATTTTCTCTGGTCCAATGGCCCTTCTCCACATTCACATTCCTGGAGTGAGATTTTCTCCTTTTGCCAGCAAATAATGGAAATGCTATTCTCTGCAAAAGGATGATGCTGCTGACCCTTCCGCATAAGGGCAAAACCCTTTGAATTGTTTTCCCCAAAGAAGCAGGGAATCTAAGTTGGAAGGAGTCTTAGAATCTTTTAATAACATAAGTGAGCAATCATCCAGCTTGAATATGTTAAAGGACAAGGAACTCTATTTCCTTAAGACAGATGATTCTAAGTGGTAGGGAAAAGAGAGGTTGCCCATTTCAGTAGTGGGAATGGGCTGCCACTGGGCCAGTCATAGTTGCTCAACAAGTCTCCCTCATAATCAACAACATATACTTCTAGGACATGTGGTCAGGGCTCAGGCCAGGGCTCAGCAGGGGAAAAGTCTGCCTGGGCAAACACCATGATTGTGATGTTACCTCCTGTGAACTAGAGCCAGCCCCTTCCCCTACTGAGCCCTGGCAGGGGGAAAGAGCTTTGCACAAAGCCAAATCTGAATAACTCATGTGGAGATCAACTTCATATGAATGACTTCATGCTTGGACTTGACAGTATTGTCCAACATACTTAGCATTTGCCCTCTGTGGCCAGTGGTGCGCTAGGGAAGCCAGGGAGCTACTTACTGAGGCTTTAGAAATTTCACTTAACTGGGAAATCAGAGAGGGCTGATATCACATATGGCCATAGGAACATTTACACTTCTAGATTCTCCATTTGAAGCCATGATAAGGATACCTTCCTTGATCTTCTATCATCAGTCTACAACGTCACCTTAAAGTACTATCCAACTGTGACATTTCGCTCTAATAAGATGAAAGTCAAAGGACTCCAACAATCACTTCCATAAATCTTAAATTTTCTTCCCCTCCCTGTCTGAGACGGCATGCAATCTTATATGAGTTCTACACATACATTCTTATTAAACACACTATCACATTAGTCATGTTGCACAGAAGAATTAAAACAAATGGGAGAAACCATGAGAAAAACAAACCCAACCAAAACATAACACAAGAGAAAATAGTCTGCTTCATTCTGTGTTCTGATTCCATAGCTCTTTCTCTGGATGTGGATGGCATTTTGCCTCAAGAGTCCTTTGGGAATGTTTTAGGTCTTTGCATTGCTGTGAAAGGTTAAGTCTTTCAGAAACAGTCCTCACACGCTGTGGCTGTTACTGTGTATAATGTTCTCCTGGTTCTGCTCCTTTCACTCAGCATCACTTCATATAAGTTCTTCCAGGCCTCTCTGAAATCCCCTTGTTCATCATTTCACAAGGAAAGGATATCTTTTAAAGGGGATTTGAGACTAAATTTATCAAGTCTTAGATTAGGTTCAAATTCTTTAAGTGAATTTCTCCTGAGGGATTCCTGCAATACATGTTCTTATTTTGATAGATGTCATGCTTTTGTCTGTCTAAGGTTTCTTCCTGTTCGATAAGTTATTTGAGAATAGGGTCTGTGTATTTTTTTTTAATTTGTACCTTAAGCACTAGGAGATTCAGTTAACATGGCACAGTAGATAGAGTGCTAGGGCTGGAGTCAGGATGACTCATATTCCTGAGTTCCAATCCAGCTACATACACTTACTTGCTATGAGACCCTGGGCAAGTCACTTAGCCTTGTTTGCCTCATTTTCCTCATCTATAAAATGTGCTGGAGAAGGAAATGGAAAACTACTCCAGTATCTTTGCCAAGAAATCTCTAAATTGACTAAAATGACTGAACATGCCCTGATATCTGAAGGACCTAGAAACAACAAACTTTTTTTAAAAGTTGTTGAACGTATAGTGGAAGTTTTTACATTCTGCACGTCACAGAGAGATAGGTGTATTTTAAGAGTTGTGGAACAAATATAAGATATTCCATACTTCAGAGCATGGTCTTTCTTGAAATGTCTTTATAATTACCCTCTTACTAAAAATGAGAGGTACAATAGCACATCAAAGACCTTACTCTACATGGGCTAAGCTAGGTTTTCCTGCAAAGGTACTGAAACCATACTTGGGACTTATTCATCTTAGGGAATTAAAGGCTCAGGTTATTGTCCTGGAAACAAAAAGCCAGGCCACGAAGTCATCTGGCTTCTCCCTCGAGCTACTGACTGGCAAACAAGCCTGACCCTCTGACCCTGCCTGGGCCAGGGATGTTCCAGGTTCTCAGCTGAATCAAGGCTGCCTGCTCACTGAAGAGCACTGCCCTGCTATGAATTTCCTTCTGCTATGACTAGAGTTACTTCTGAGGGTTAATCACCCTCAGTTTATTCTGATGTTGAACTTGATATACAAGACCAGTCTGAGTCATGCCTGGCAGACTACACACTGTCTGTGCCACTCATCTTGACACTTACTTATATTCTACCTTGCACTATTGTGTGTGTGTGTATATGTTCATGTGCACATGCGCAAACATGCATGATAGAAGGAGGTGGTAGGCCTAACTAGAATAATTTTACTGAAGTAAAAATGTCTTCTCCTTCTTTTGTGTTTTCCTCATGCCTACAGTATTTTCACATAGTTGGCACTCAATTGATTCTTAATCATTATCATCAGCATCCATCACTCACATTTCTATAAGTGCTTAAGGTTTACAATGCGTCTTCCTCTGACAGGCAGGTTTTGTAAGTATTGTCATACCAATTTTACAGGTGGAAAAACTGATGCATGGGAAATTAATTGACTTGTTAGCATCATACAACTATGAGTGGAATGAGGGAGCCAGCACTTAAATCCAGGTTTTCTTACCACAAGACCAGTTTTCTGTCCAGTCAATCAATGAATATTTACTAAGCACCTAATGTATGTCAGACACTGCTCTGAGGATATGAATACAAATGGAAAAGAGTCCCCGTCCTCAAAGAGTTTGTATTCTCTTTGGTAAGATAACACAATAATATGTATTCATATATTGTTCAGTCTTTTCTTCAGTTGTATCTTACTCTTTGTGATCCCATGTTGGGTTTTCTTAGCAAAAATACTGGAGTGGTTTGCCATTGCCTTCTCCAGCTCATTTTACAGGTGAGGAAACTGAGGTCAACAGGGTTAAGTGACTTGCCCAGGGTCACACAACTAGTAAGTGCCTGAGGTTGGATTTGAATTCTGAAAATGAGTCTTCCTGATTCCAAGGCCAGCCCTTTATCTTCAATGCCACCAACTGCTTTATTACAGTACATATCAATGAATATTAACTGTACCCCCTAGTGTTTAGGGTACAAAATAAAAACTACACAGATCCTGTTCTCAAATAACTTATCAAATGAGTCTTCCTGACTTCAGATCCAGCGCTCTACCCACTGAACCCCCTAGCTACCCGTATGTATAAAATTCATGCAAAATTAATACTAGCTAGTTTGGGAGGGGGAAGTCAATAGCATCTTGAAGGAGATGAGAAAGGCCTCATGTAGGAGGTGGCATTTGAGCTGAACTCTGAAAGAAACCAAGAAAGAAATAGAGGTGAGGAGGAGTGGGTTCCAGGCATGGCAGAGACGGAGACCCAGGGCCAGGAGATGGAATGGCATGTGTAGGAAACAGTAATCAGGCCAGTTTGGCTGGAGCACAGAGTGCCTGAAGGGCAGTAATGCATTAATAAACTCAGAAAGATAGACTGGAGCCAAGTTGTGAAGGATTTGTAAAGAAATTATCTCCAGATCTCAGTTCCCTCAGACAGAGCTAGCAGTTCTCTAGCACTTCACTGGTTTCAAAGCACCCTCCTTTCAACAACCCTATGACGTGGGTAGTTCAGATGGTGACATCTTTATTTCATGGATAAGGTACATGATGAAGCTCTGAGAGTTTAAGAGACTTACCTAGAGTCACACAGCTGGTGAGGGTCAGGAGCGGGATTCAAACCCAGGATTGCAGAGTCCTCAATCAGTGCTTTGTCCATCGTAGCAGGGAACCAGCATGCTGCAGCTGTGTCCTTGATTCTGGTGTCACATTCTATATCCTACACCTGACTCATGTTTTCAAGATAGCAAAGACAATAATCACTGTTACTGTTCAGTCATGTCTGACTTTTCATAACCCCGTAGCATACCAGTGCCATCCATGGCATTTTCTTGGCAAAGATGCTGGAGTGGTTTGCCATTTTCTTCTCCAGGGGATTAAGGCAAACAGAGTGTCTGAATCTGGATTTGAACTCAGGTCTTCCTGACTCCTGGTCCAGCATTCTATCTACTGAGTCACCTGGCTGATCCTAATAATTATTATAGAGCTCTAAAATTTTAGAATTGGAAAAAATCCTTAGATATTATTTAATTTCTTCCTTCCCCTCCATTTCTACTCCTACTTCTACCACCTTAGTGTAAACTTTAATTATTTCTTTACCTGGACTCACGTACAACATTCTTCTAACTGCTCTTCCTACCTATAGTGTTTCCCTATTCTCATCTATCACAAAATAGTTGCCAGGTTCATAGTCCAACATTCATTCCCAGAAACTGTCTTGCTCAAAAACTTTCAATGACTCCACACTGTTTACTGAATAAAGCCTGAATGCCTTGGTCTGGCATTCGTCATCTTCCATATTGCAGGAGTTGACTACTGCCAGATATTGTCAGCACAGTTCAGATAGTCAGCACTGATTAGCATCTATTTAGGGGCAGCTAGGTGGTACAGTGGATAGAACATGTGCTCTGAAGCCAAGAAGACTTATATCAATGTGGCCTCAGACACCAGCTGTGTGACCTTGGGTAAGTCACTTACCCCTGTTTACCTCAGTTTCCTCATATGTAAAATACGCTGGAGGAGAAAATGGAAAACCACTCCAGTATATTCATCAAGACAACCGTAAATGGGGTCATGAAGTGTCAGCCATGTCTGAAATGATTCAACAACACACAGATTATACTATATGGCCGTTGAAATCCCTTCAGACTTTGTGATTCTGTGAGTCCCTTAAATATTCTTTTTTTTTTTTGAGAGGGGAGGTATGGCAATTGGGGTTAAGTGATTTGCCAAAGGTCACACAGCTAATAAATGTCAAGTGTCTGAGCTGGATTTGAACTCAGATCCTCCTGATTCCAGGATCTTTGTTCTACTCACTGTACCACCTAGCTGTCCCTTCCCTTAAATAGTCTTGCAAAAATTCTGGTGACACTAGTCCCCCTTGTACTCAATACACATACATACGAGTACAAAGTCTGTAGGACTGTCTCTCCCCTTCCTACCCCCATTTCACCTGTTATGCCTAAAGACAGGAAGGATATTCATTAATTCTGTCCCATATTTGTAACTTGTCTTGGTACTTTGCAAATCTTTTCCCCAAGTGACTCTGAGATTGCAATACTGCTACTATTGTGGAATTGTAGGAGCGGTTTCAGGGTTTCTTCTTCAAGCCTGACCTGAAGCATGGGATGTGGCATGATACGGTGGACCTGGGTTCAATTCCAGTTTTGTCACTTGTTACTTATATGACTTTGAAGCTCCATGGGCCTCAGTTTCCTTACCAATGAAATGAAGGCATTGAACTAGATGATGTTTCTGGTCTCTTCTAGATTTAGTGCACATAGTTGGTAGGCACTTAATAAATTTTTGTTAAACAGTCTCTTAAAGGTTACAATTACAGTAATCCCATGAGGTAGATACTTGCTCAAGGTTATACAGCTAATCAATGGTAGAGTTAGAATTTGAACCCAGCTCCCTTGCTTCTAATTCTAGAGTTCTTGTAGTTGCACCATGCATAAAGGAATTCCCAAGTAACTCCTCCCCCAGCCTTACAAATGGGCAATAGATCCCTCCCAGTATAGTAAGCAGAATCTCTTTGGCCTAATACTCAACCTTCTGGGAAATAAATATTATCTCTTAGGTTGGAGGGTGGAGGGGGGGTTAATAGAAGGGGAAAAAGTTGCTTGAAATAGTTTTGAAAAAGCTCATAAATCAATTCCTTGTAGTAATGCAATCTACGCTACATAAAACCATTAGTACCAGGGAATCCACAGTGAGGTCAGAGCCACAGAAAATCAGAGTCCCATGTGATTTCATCGCATTGCCAAGTGTGGCCTACAATTCCGGGTAAATAAAAACCTCCTTCACCTCAAGGGGAAGTATTACCCAGGAGGGCACTTGATCGCCTTTAGTCTAAGGTCAGTTGTCTCTTGGACAAGACAAACCGGATGGGACACTGATCCAAGTGATGTCACACAGGCCCCACAGCATTTGAGGCTGAGGTGTCTTTGTTCCCTTTCTCTACAAGGATAGAATTGAAAATGAGACTTTTTTTCAATTCTTGGCCTCATTATGGTAAAAAAACCTTAGCCTGAAAGAACTTATTTATTGTATTTAGTGCATGTGGATGCTATTTAAGCATTTTTTCATATCATAGATTTCGGTGTTGGATAGCCCCCATAGGGAACAGAGCCCAAGGTAAGACTGGTATATAGCACTCATAAGCCAAGTGGTTGGCTCTACACTGGAGAACAAGACTTCCTCTGATTTCTCAGGTGTACCAATGTACTCTGCCAGGTTTATCTTCCAAGCACAATTCATGGAGACTTTCTAGTAGAAATTAAGATTTTTGTAACTTTAGATTCTGTTTTAGAAGTAAATTTGTGTTCAGCCCTAGACAATAAAGGAAACCTCCTGAAAAGGAAAAATCATTGTATACAGTTTCTAAAAAGTTAGAAAGAAGAATGCATTTTTAAAGAGGAGAAATTATCTTCTCGTGACTGTTAAAAGTAACCTACCTTACTCTGGCTTTGCCTTTTTCTACTCTGCGATGCACGAAAAGGAAAAATCACTGTATATAATTTCTAAAAACTTAGAAAGAAGAACACATTTTTAAAGAGGTGAAATTATTTTCTCATGACTGTTAAAAGTAACCTGCCTCACTCTGGTTTTACTTTTTTCTACTCTGCTCTGCAGTGTGGATGGGTGTTGCCTAGGAAGTGAGCACAAGAGTATAAAAGACTGAAAGTCAAACAGGTGTGTGTGTGTGTGTGTGTGTGTGTGTGTGTTTCAGTTTTTTTTTGGTGGTAGGGTAAAAGTATAAGGTGAGGAGATCTCCTATTAAATGTGCAGAGGCATAGTTTAATTACTTGATGAGTGAGAGGAAGGGTTGGAACAGATGCTGTGGGCAGTGTGATAGGGTCTGCATGGGGAAGAGTAAAAGTATTGTGCTTTAACAGTGAAACCCAACTGAAAATAGAGAACAGATTCTTAATAGACAGAGTCATCACAGGGGTATTCAGGGGTACATGACTATGAACAAATAAGCGGGGGTGAGGGGTGGGATGGATAATCTAGTGTTAGGATTTGGGAAAGAATGAGGAGAAGAGTTTAAGCTTAATGGAGATCTGGTCAACTATAGCATCAAGATTAAAAATGGAGACAAGTTAGTCAAGAGAAGTGTAATATATGGTTGGAGTTTGGAAAAGGATGAGGGTTAAAGGATAGGGGCTTATGGAGAGAGGACAGTATATTGCAGAACTGTTTAACTATAGCTTCAGGATTGAAAAGAGAGAAAAGTAAGGACAGAATAAAGGTAATGGACAGGAGAAGGCAGAAGGGGAGTATCTAAATGTTGTCGTGCCCACAAAGCATTTATTTAGGTGCGGTAAAGTACCAAGAGAAATGGAAAAAAAGGAGGTTGTGGGAACTTCAGATCTCTGGAGTAAAGCTAAAAGATAAAGACAAGATGAAGGGCATACCTCTCTCCTTACATGAGGCTGAGTCAGAATGTGCAAATCATACAACATGGAGACAGTTCTAGATAGGACATTTTTCCTTACATTGGCCTGAATCTGACTTTTTATAATTTCTACCCATTGTTCCTTGTTCTGTCCTCTTAGTTCTCAAAAACAAGATTCATTTCTATTCATTGGGCAGCCTTTCAGATATTTGAAGACAGACATCATGTCTTCTCTCCATGCTAAAGATCCTCAATTCCTTCAACCTTGTATGGCTTTGTTTTGAGTAGTCTATGAAGCCTGGTCAAATTCCTCTCAATCCACTTCTGTTTACCCATGTTTTTCCTAGGATGCTGCAAAGAGATTTGCACATGACTTGTGATTTCACCCAGACCAAGGATGATGACACTAGTGCCCTCCTTGTTCTTTTCACTGCTCCACTTTCCTCTCATGCAACTTTCAGGGTCCAGACTTTCAAGCATTATGCATTGGTCTTTTTAGGAAAAGATTTTTCACCCATAGTAAGAGAAGGGTAATTTCTTCCTGTGGTCCATTGTGAGTCTTCACCATGGTTAAGAATCTTTGAGAAAGTTACCAAATTATACCTCAGGTTATCTTTAACTTGGTTTTTAGGACTCTATTTACTTTCTAGGATTTTCTACTTTACCCTTTAATATTGCCATCCTTAGCTGTTTTGGTAAAGCTATCTGTTTTGGTTTTAAAAAGGATAACTAGGTAGAAATGCCAGATAATTTCTCTGTTAACCACTCCTATGGCTGAAACCTTACTTTTCAGGCTATTAAATCATTCAACACACTCCTTCCCCCCCATCCCAGTTATACAAGTGTGTGTGTGGGCTATACTGGAAACTCAGCTGTCCATTGTATTCCCTTTTTATAGACATAGTATGTCAAAGAAAGGAAAATAGTTTCCTTATTGGAGAACTTGCACATTTATTGATAGCTTATATGCATCCATATAAATGTAATTTCATAATAGCTTAGTGAGGTAGATAAGGAGGGATTTCTTTTACTCCAACATACAGACTGAGAAACTGAGAATTGACCTATACAACATTGCTTAGAGAGACCATGAAAAAATCCAGAATAGAACTCAGATCTCCTGACTCTCCCATCAAAGGATTTAATCAGTCTTCTAGTCTCTTAGCATGCATCAGTTTCCTTAGAAGAAAAGGAGCACTAGATTGCTAAAACCAGGCCAGGCTCACTTGACTGCCGCATGCCGCAGAAGTGAGAAGGTTTCTCTGACAGAAGATTATGTCAAGTTTCAGGTTGAGCATCAAATTCCCCATTGGATGGGAGCACATTAGATCTTTGTTCCCCAAAGGTTTCTATTTCCACATGTTTGCTGAGTGTCCTACATCACAAACTTGATCTCTGGGTCCCTAGAAGGGAGGGATTTGCTAAATATAGAACACAGCAAAGTTGGACTTTGTTTACTCTCACCAGGAGGATCAAATGGAAGTTAACTTTTTGCCCATTCTTTTCACAAAACCATCAGCAGAATCATGAAATCTGTTCAAGATCAAAAGCTGAGTTTCTTTACAAAGGTTGTCACAATGAATTAATTTGCAGATCTTTCATCCCTTCTTTCCCACTGTGCAGAAACGATGCTGAGGATGCTTGCTCTTCTCTACGTGGATCTTGTCGCAAAGGTTGCCACAAGGACTCTCTTTGCCCTCCTTCCTTCATCACTGCTCCCCTGCACACCACCCCCCTCCATACACACACACACACACACACACACACACGCACACACACACTTCCACCCTTCTCACTCTCTTCTGTTCTCTTTCACTCACTTGGTATCTTTTCCACCTGGCACCGCCTGAGTAACCTAAACTGATGTGCAGGTACTGATACCTTCCTGTGCTGTTGTCCAAATAAGAGATTGTAAGGACATCCTTGAAAAGGAGGAACTCAGATTGGCAGGTGGGGAGGGTTGTGGGGAGAGTGAAGGCTCTAATCTCCCAGCAGGCCTTAACATACTAACTTCCTGAGTTCTTCTCTCTCCTTATGACAGAGTTGCCTGTCTTCTCTGGGAACAGATTGTCTTTATCCTCAGTGCCTCTGACTAACTCCAATCAACACATTTCTTTGACTCTCTTAAAAGAAGCTTATTACAGCTCTTTACGACGCCATGAGATTCTAACTCTGTCTGATTAATTAGGAGATTTAGAAATATGTGAGTGTGTAGTGTGTGGAAGAACTGCTGTAGATGAGCCAAGAGCTGAGCAAATTCACTTATTAAATATTTAAGGCCACATCATTTATGGCGGCAAAAGGCAGATTTTGGAGGACTGGGATTTGCCAGCAAGCAAAACATGTTTTCAACTTAACCCTCTCTGGTGAGCTCACTCTTCCTTCTCTGCTCAGTGATCTGCTGCATTTTGCCCCCAAAGATAATTCTGATACTCTCTCCTTGAGCCAGGTAGAGTGGAAAGAATTAGAAAGTCTGAGAATTCCCAGGCTGTACTAGTACAGTGCTGGTTGAGGCAAAATGACAAGGAAGCTGAGATGATGGTTCAGAAGAGAAAGGAATGTGGGGTCTCTTTTATGCAGATATGTCCACCATTCTTTTATTTATCAAAAATATACACTCTTCTCAACTTTCTGCTTTCTTTTTTCTTGTTCCCCAAAAGCTAACCCTAAAGGCAAGGCTGCAAAATTCCAGTATATTATCACCATCATCAGTAAAAAAAACATTACTTAGGCATAGAGGTACGGGGCACTAATAAGAAAATTTCATAGGGTAAAAGTCTCAATACCATAAATATAGTACTGGAAGAGACATTAGAGATCCTCTAATCCAATCCCCTCATTTGATAGAAGAGTATCCTGAGATCTAAAGAGGTCTAAGAGGAGTATATGATATGATATGATGTAACATAATTAATATAGTATAATGTAGCATAGTATCAACAACATATGATATAAGATAATAAATATAATGTAATATAATGCAATGCAATATATGATATAATATTGACAAACATCTCATATGGTATAATATAATACAATATAGTGTGATATAATATATAGCATAGGATAGTATAGTTTAATATGATATAAATGTCTTCTAACTCCAAATAGGGCTTTTCCCCAAAGACATAAGCTTGAAACCACTTACTGCTTGTATGGCCTTGGGCAAACTACTTACACTTGAGAGGTAGACATCATGATAGAGAGACAATAGAACTTGTCAGGAAGACTGCAGCTTAAATCTCACCTTTCATGCTTCTCAGCTGTCTGCATGGCTTTTTGTTACCTTATCTCCCTGATCCTCCTTTCATAATCTGTAAAATGGAGAGATTAATACCAATCTCATAGGCAGCTAAGTGACTCAGTGGATAGAATACCAGGCCTGAAATCAGAAAACTCATCTTCCTGAGTTAAAATCTGGCCTCAGACAAATACAAGCTGGGTGACCCTGGGCAGGTCACTTCACCCTGTTTGCCTCAGTTTCCTCATCTGTAAAGTGAGATGGAGAAGGAAATGGCAAATCATTCCAGTATCTCTGCCAAAGAAAACCCCAGATGGGGTAACAAAGAGTTGGACATGGCTGAAAAAACTGAATAGGAACAACAACATAGGACTGCTGTGAAGCTCAAAAGAAATAATGAATTTAAAGTGAAAAAAAAGAATAGAAAAATATCCAGACTATCTTGCTAGCACAATCCCTGGCACTTAGGGCCTTAACAAATGCTTAGATATTGAATGGTCATCTCTTAGAAAACCAATTCAAATTGATTTCCAGAATAGATGGGCTAGTTCACAACTACACCAACAATGTGTTAGTGTACCTATTTTCCACAGTCCCTCCAATATTGACTATTCCCATCCTCTGTTATCTTGAGTGGAGTTGTATTGAACTTCCTTCACCATAGCTTGCTCATCTGTAAAATGGGACTAGCCACACCTGCCCTGACTACTAGGAAGGAATCAAAGAATGTAGGAAATTTTGGGTAAGCTGAAGTGCTCTACAATTGCAAGCTATCATTGTAGAATAAAATAATATTAACAGTAATAACGTTAAATGTTGGGAATACAAAGATGTACAGAATGGTCCCTGCCTTACACTAGGTGGGGGAACAAGACACATTCACATAAAAAGAGAAATAATAACCTAAGATGACCAAATGATTAGTAACAATCACTGATATACACAAGAAATGACTAGTTAAATAAGATAACAGATTTCATTATTCAGCATCCCATGATTAATTGTCCAGTAAATGATATAGAGAATCTTGTAGAATCTTGGCCAGAGGTGGGAGAACTCCTGACAGCATCCCTTTTAAGCACACATTATTATTTACAAAGCACTTTTATTATGAGTTTAAGACATGTAAAGTAGATACTAATATCCTACTTTTCAGATAAAAAATCTGAGGCAGAGGAGTAATCCATAATCCACCCAAGATGACACATCAATTAAGAGCCTCAAACTCATGTCTTTTGATTGCAAATCTAAGATACTTTTCCCATTGCTAAAATAGACTGGGAAAGATTACTGCAGAAGTGAGCTAGACCTTGAAGGATGAGTAAAACTTGTATGATAAAAAGAAAGAGATGCTCATTTCAATGGGAGTAGAAAAACGTAGGCCGGCTAACACCAAATGAGCCATCCAGACACTATACCAAGCACTGGGAACACAAATATAACCAGAATAACAGTTTGATAATCCTTGCCCTTAAGGAGCTTACATAGAAAGTGTCATAAAATCAGACGAAGAAAAAATTGTTTCCAGTTGGTAGAATGAGGGAAGATGTCATGGGATAGGTATCATTTCATTTGAATTTTGAAGGAAGAGAAGATTTCTACAGGTTGACTTGCTGAGAGAATTCATTCCAGGTTTGGAGAATGGTTATGAGTCGAAGCTTAGAAGTGGAAGCTCTAACACAAGATTGCAGTACATTTAACTAGAATGTAGAGTATATATAGGAGTGTTGTGTGAGGTAAGCTGAAAGATACAACTGTTTATGGCATTTGTTTATTATCGTTTATGACAGCCATTCGATTTTTAATTAAATGCCCAAGTTCTACTTCATGGCTGTTCTCTGGACCCTCCTGGCTTAGGGGGATTATCAGTAGTAACCATTTCCCTTTCCCTTCCAGCTTGATTTAGTTATTTTTGCCTTTCCTCCTTAAAGGGGCCACTAAGAGGCCTATTCACCGAATGGGCCTCACCTCCCTTTAAGTGAGTACCAGAAAAGGCCTTAGCCTAAAAAGTCCAAAGTCTCCATTGCGTCCTGAGCCATCCCAGTCATCCCGATGAATATCAGGCCACTGGACCCAGATGGCTCAGGAGGAGAAAGGGAGGCTGGTGGCCTTGCACAGCCCTCCCTCATTCAAAACAAAGTCAAGTGCAAGTCATGTCATCATTTCTCTGATGTCATGATCTTCTTTGAAAATGAAGGACAAACACAAAATAATATTTGTAATATTTGTATTATATAATGCATATTACATATGTATATATGTATACATATACTATATTATATATAATGTGTATTATATGTATATAAAATGCATTAAAACAATTATTATATTATATAATATATAATATATGTGGTTATATGATATAATTATTATATATAAATGTATGTGATATGAAAACAAAGCACATCAATGTAACTGAAAATAATTTTAAATTTAAATTGTTTGAAATCTAAATGTAAATAATTTAATTTAATTAAAACAATTTAAAATTGTTTTAAATTTAAATTGTTTTTTAAATTCCATTTTCCAGTTATATTGATGAGTTTTGTTTTCTTATCACATACATTTTTATAGATTATTCTTACTTCATGAGAGGCTGTTATAACAAAAGTGAAATAGTTAAATACAACTAATAATGTGGTGACATTATCAGAAAGTGAATGCAACATTTCACATCGGCAACATCCCCCCAATTCTCTATTTTAAAATGATAGAAATCAATTTTCTCTATCCCCATTATCTACCCCATAAAAAAAAAATAAAACAAATTTCACGTCACAAATATGCATAGTCAAGGAAAACAAATTCCATACACACACACACACACACACACACACACACACACACACACACACGTATATGTCTTCTTCCTCATCCTAAATCTATCAGCTCTCTATAATGGATGGTATGTTTCATCATAGAACATATACATCTCCCACCTGTTCCTTTCTTTCCACTCACATGGTCATTGCTCTCATCATTTACTTTCTGGGCCATTGTAATAACCTTCTAATTGGATTCCTAGATTCCCTCCCTTCTACAACCTATTCTCCACACAGCTACTACATTGATAATCCTAAAGTACAACTGTGACTGTCGTTTCCCTGATTTAGCTATCAATCAGGAAGCATTTATCAAATCGCTACTCTGTACTGGACTATGTATGGGGTTATAAATACAAAGATGAAAGAATTCCTACTTTCAAGGAGCCTATATTTTACAAGGGCTGGATGCATGTGTGTATACATATGTATATGCATATGTATATATATATATATATGTGTATATACATACAAACATAAAGCTAGATCTAGGTTCTTACTTTGTTAAATGTTTTCCAATTATAACTTGAAGATTTTTAACATTCTTTAAAAAATATTTTTGAGTTTCAAATTCTCTCCCTCCCTCTTATCTCTCTCCATCCTCTTGAGAAGGCAAGCAATATGATATTGACATGTGAACTCATCCAAAACATATTTCCATATTAACCATGTTGCAAAAAGAAAACACACAAAATAAACAAGAAAAATAAAGAAACTGAAAAGACCATGCTGTAATTTTCACTTTAGTGTTCATCCGTTCTCTCTCTGGAAGTCGATACCTTCTCTCATCAAGCATCCTTTGGAATTGTCTTGGATCATTCTACAAGGATTTCTCAAGATTCTTCAGTAGGTCCTAGGATAAATTATCTAAGCCTCAGTTTGGATTGGAAATACCCATACAAACTGGTTATAACTTTCTTTTTCAGGTTTATTTCACATTCGTCTCTCTCACCAACTTTCTATTCCAGCCAAATTAGCCTTGGTGGTATTCCTTCAACTTGGCATCCATCCCTCACATTTCTGTGCATTTCCAGACTGTCCACCATTCCTGAAACACATCGCCTTCTGACCTCTCCTTCCTGAAATCCCTGGCTTCCTTCAAGGGCAAGTTCAGGGGCTGTTTCCTACAGGAAGCTTTTCCTATTTCCTGAGATGCTTTTGTCCTCTTCTTCTTCAAATAATCATATATGCATTTATCCATTTTACTTTATCTCCCTAATAGAATGTCAACTTCTTGAGGACAGGGACTGTTTGGTTTGGTTTTACCCTTGAATCTCCAGTACCCAGCAAAATATTACATTGCAACAAGGAATCCTTGGATGAGAAAATTCCTTCTACCAATGCAGGTCAATACCCTATGCAAATTAGATAATTATATCCTCATATAACCATAGATTAAAGTCTTCGAAGGGACTTAGAGGATACTGAATTAAATCCATTCATGTTAGATATGCAGAAACTGAGACACCAAGAAGTTAGGCAAATTGACGAGGGTTTTATATCTTATAAGTGTCTGAGACATGATTTGAACTCAAGTATTTCTGATTCAAAGTCAAGATTTAGAGTTATAGACAGTTACCTAGAACACTAAATTTAGAGATTTGCGCAGGGACACGTAATTAATATGTGTCAAAGGCAAGACTTCCAAGGTCAGTTCTTTATCTGCTTTATCCACTATCCTATACTATGCCATACTTTCATGTCTCACACACATTGGGAGTTTAATAAGTGTTTATTGATTGATTATATTACAAAAGGATTATACATAAATGAGCCAAGACAAAATCAAGTTATGTTAACCATGTTAGACATTTTAAAGGAGTAAAGAGAAGTAGAATCATAATTCTTGGCCTCAAGGAGCTTTGGGAAAAAATGATGGAACTGGAATTAGGACCCCCAAATTGTAACATTTAACTTACTTTAAGCCTTTAAAAAGGTTGTTTCCATGTTTACAATGCCCTTCCTCCTCACCTCCACCTGCTACTTTAGGGAAGGCATAGGTAAGTTTTACCTCTTTTAGAAGACTTTTCTTGATCTTCTCAATTATTGGGACCATCCTCATAAATTACTACTTTGCATTTACTTTGAATGCCTTGAAGGAGCTTTGACAGAGAACATACAATACATATTGCTCTCTGTCATAGCTCCTTCAAGGCAGGGACCATTTTTGTTTTGTCTTTGTATCTCCATGTGTGGCACATAGTAAGAACTTATTAAGTACTTATTGAATTGAATGTCTTATCTGTCAAATGGAGGTAATAATGCTCATCCTATCCATTCACAGATTCAGTGTAAAGAAAGTGATTTGAAAACCTTTATAAATGTTAGTTTTTGAGGAAGAAAATATCAGGGGCTACAATAGCAGAATAAAGCTTCTTGGAGTAGGTAGGTCTTGGACTAAACCTTCAAGGATAGGTATAGATTATATAAATGAAGAGAAGGAACCATTCTACATAAGGAATGATGGAGGTATGATGGAGGAACACTAGGCTTACAATTTGCTCTGATTTTATATCCTATGGACTGCCAGGCCTTACTTTCTTCACTGTCATTTCACTTACCAGACCTTGGTGCACTTCCACCTTCCCTGATCCTATATTCTAAGCATCCTTGGGCCCTGTCATCCACCATTCAACTGAACCCCCTAAGAATCTCCCCTAATTAAAAAGTGAGTTCCTTGAGAACATGAAATATTTCATTTTTCTATTTGTATGTCCAGTGCTTGGTACATAGTAAGTACTTAATAAGTGATTTTTTTATTCATTTAGTTATCTATCCATTTACTCATTCATGGAGAAGAGCATGAACAAAAGCACAGACATGGAAATGGTATGAAGAGGAGCATGAGGAAATGAACCTGATTGGAGCAGAGGGTTTGGTCATTGTAGTAGGAGATAAGATCAGAAAGGTAAGTAGGTTTGGGGTACAGTGAGGCTGTAGGCAGAGGCTGAAGGGGTTTGGGTTTGGCATTATGGGCAATGGGGAACCGTTGTAAGTTCTCAAGTATGGGAGTGCCTTGGTAGAAGTGATCTTTGAGAAATGTAATCTAACAGCTCTGTGCAGGCTAGCTCAGAAGGCAAGGACACATGCCAACACATGGCCATCTAGGAGAACTGGGATCCAGGATCAGGAAAAAAAAAGGTATGAGCTTCATTACTCTTATTTCTTACTCCCTTTGAATATGTTTAGAAAGGACAAATTGCTATGGATTAGTTGCTACAATCACTCTTCAAAATCAGAGTAAAACCAGTCTCAATACATCTCTAAAAGCAGACAGCATTCCGGCTGATAGTGAGGGCCACTTTTATTAAAGCAAAAAGTGCCTTAAACTTGGCACCTCTTCAGCTAGAAACAAACATATCATTCACCCTGAACTGCCCTGAAAAGGGCAACGAGAAATGAATGTAATTTAAGGAGATTGTCCTTAATTAAAGGAGTCATTTTGGGTGTTTCAATGGTTTCCTTGTGTTTTTTTTTTAATTTGTTGTTTTTATTGTTGCAGTGCACTTTAAAAAATGATTTTGTTATTTTTTAAATATTCTTTTGCTGTTGGAAACTTTATCACATTTTGGTTATACCTGGTAGAATTTGCATTTAATCAGCGGGGGATGTCATATTGGGTGGACTGTGATTCAGCGATTGGCATATGCATGTGTGTGAGTGCCAGAGTATGAGAGAGGATGACTTTGGGCCAGTGAATGCAGCCCATTGTACAGCTTAGGGCCTCTGGGAACATGGGCTGCTCTTTGGCATTTGAGTGAAGCTAGTCAGAGGGGCAAACAGGATACATTTTTCCTCTTCCATTTTGGCAGCCTCAGCAGGCCTGGTCTACCTCCCCCAGGAAGCCTCCCTTGATTAGGTAGAAAAGCCATGTGGCTTTTCTCTACTTTATAAGCACAGTCTTATAGGTAAACATGCGTGACTCTAAGTCTCTTGTTTTATTGGTGTTATTTAGCTTTCTTTTAAGTTCAGTGAGGGTTAGGGGCTTTCTTTTCTCAATGTTTGGCAGGAGAGGTGCCATATTAATCAAAGTAGGGCACATAGTCACTGAACCAAAGCCCAGCATAAAGTTTTATTGCTGTAAGGGATCTCAAAAGCCCTCTAGTCCAATTCCTTCATTGTACAGGGAAGAAATTTGAGGTGCAGAAACGGGAAGTGATTTGCTCAAGGTCTTATGGGAAATGTGCAGCAAAAGCAAGATTCGAACTCAAGTCTTCCGACTCTGATCCCATTGTTCTTTTCACCGTACTCTCTTGTCTCTGTCTTCTTTCATGAAGCCTTTGGAGACCACCATTCCTTCCCGTCCCTCTTCCCATGCAGCCAGAACCATGGATTCACAGAAGATTGCAGGAGACCATAGTGGTCATCTAGACAAATCCACATTGGAAAAAGAATTCCTACTCTAACATCTCTGCTAGTGTTCATCCAGCTTTGGTTTGAAGACATCTCATGAATGGGAGCCTGTGACTTCTTGATGAAGCCTTTCTCACTGAGATAGGGCGAATCATTAAGAAGTTTTTTATTATTTATTCTTTCTCCCCATTCCCATTTATAGGAGCCTAATTCTGTCTCTATATCTTCTAGCCTTGGTTCCTAGTTCTTCTCTTTGAGGCCAAACAAAATCATCTCCATGACAATCCCTCAAATACTTGAAGATAGCTATCATTTCTTCCCAGAGCCTTCTTATCTCTAAGCAGAATTTCACTTCCATTTTCTTCACCCTATTCTCAAATTGTATCCTGTCATGTTTGGTTTTAAAAATATCCTCCCTAAGCTATTGTGCCTAGATCTGAACATAACACTCCAGAGGTAATGTCTCTTCTCTAAAGTTTCACTTAGCCCTCTCATTCCAGAAAATTCTCTTCTGCTTGGCTCCCTTTTCCCACTGATGAATTTCCTTTGGGCCTCCATTTCGGAGAGGGGCCAGTAAAGGCCATCCTTCATTTCTCTCCCGGATATGCTTCTGACTCTCCAGACTTGACCATCATTACTGTCACCTGGGTACGTTTTCCTTGCACCACTCCTCATCTTTCAGCTCCCCTTCATGTCCTGGGGCAGCTAGGTGGCATTGGTGGATTGAGCCTTGGACTTGAAAACAGGAAGAATCATCTTTCTGAGTTGAAATCTGACCTCAGACATTACAATCTGTGTGACCCTGAGCAAGTCACTTAATCCTGTTTGCCTCAGTTTCCTCATCTGTCAAATGAACTGCAGAAGAAAATGGTAAACCACTCTAATATTCTTGCCAAGAAAATCCCAAATGGGGTCACAGAGAGTCAGTTACCACTGAAAGCAACTGAGCAACAACAAATGTATGTGTCATTCTCCCCCAACAGAATATAATCTCCTTGAAGGCACAAGGACTATCTCTCTGCTTGTATTTGTATCCCTAGTGCTAAGCATAGTGTCTGACATATGTTGTTCAGTCATTTCAGTTATGTTGGATTCTTGGTACCTTATTTGGGGTTTTTTTGGCAAAGACACTAGAGTGGTTTGCCATTTTCTTCTCTAGTTCCTTTTACAGATGAGAAAATGAAGGCTAACAGGGTTAAGTGACTTGCCCAGGGTCACAGAGCTAGTAAGTGTCTGAGGCCAGATTTGAAGTCAGGAAGAGAAGTCTTCCTGACTTCAGGTCTGGCACTGTGCCACTTAGCTGCCCTACCTGGCATACAGTAAGCACTTAATAATTGTTGTTTTTCTACCTACCATTTATAAAATGAAGATGCTTGAATTTGATGATCTCCAAAGAACCTTTCAAATCCAAGCTCCTGTGTCTGTGACTGCTTTATTACCAAAGCTATCACTGCAGGATTTATTATAGAGCTTCATGCTTTCATAAGATCATAGTATTAGAGCTGGAAGGAAGCTAAGAGGTCATTGTATTTGACTCCCTCATTCTACAGAGGAGATCACTGAGGTTCTTGGTGAGGTCAAATATATCACCTACCGTCACAAAAAGCAGTAGTTATTGGCAGATGCAGATTCTCTGACTCCAAGTCCTGAGTCCTTTCCGCTGTATCACAGTGAGAACCATATCACCACCCTTCTGATAATGATCAGCCTAAAACTCCTGCCTGTCTGGCAAACTTCTCTAAAATACATAGAGCAAATTTTTATTTTACACTTAAGCTATTAATTTCTCAGCTTCTCCCTTCAACTGTAGGTTCTTGAAGGATAAGGGCTGAATTGCATTTGTCTCTGTATCACCGGCATGTAGCAAAGTGTAGTGGAGATAATTGGTTGTTGTTCAGCTGTTTTTCAGTTGTGTCCAACTCTCTGTGACCCCATTTGAAATTTTTCTTGGCAAAGATACTGGAGCGATTTGCCATTTGTTTTTCCAGCTTATTTTACAGATGAGGAAACTGAGGCAAATGGGGTTAAATGACTTGCCCAGGGGCACACAGCCTATTGGTGTTCAATAAATGTTTGCTTATTGGATGATTGGACTGCTTGTGTTACATCAGTGAAAACTATGGTCAAATTAATGAGCATAAACTCCTTGAGGGCAGGAATAATTTTTTTCATTTCTGTCTTTGTATTCCCCAGTGCCAACCTAGCACAACAGAGACATTTAAGGTGAGTCTGTTGATTTATTGATGACATGCTGAACAGAAAGGATACAAAACAGATTAAAGACACCCATCTACAAAAAGCAGGAGTGGTATGAGAATGCTTCTAAATCCAGATCTAAGAGTTGATGAGCCTGTCCTTATCGATGAGGATTTATATTTTAAAAAAATCTTCTAATTTCAGAGCTAGCCTTTAAAATCATCTAGTCCAATCTCTGATTTCACAGATTAAGAAACTGGGGCCCACTCATAGTTCATGACTTGCCAAAGTTAGTGGCAGAATTAAGTCTCTAAACCAAGTTTACTATCTCCTAAGACCAGGGATCTTTCTGTTATATTATATGACCTCCCTTTCCCCTATTCCAGGAAGGGCTTCTCTCACAATTTTCTATTCTATGCTCAACTGGATTTGTTTTCTTACTTGGACCTCAACTCCTATGTTGTGTCATGGCCCAGCTATGAAACAGCTGCTGAGGCTGCAGGTCAGGAGCTGATGAAAGGTTTGGGGTCCTAGGAGAAAGCAAGGAAGTTGTAGTGAGCAAGGCAGATTCTTAGTTTAACTCTGAAGGAGCCAAAATCCACATCACAGTGCTATGGTGGCATTCAGTAAAACAGATGGATGAGTGAGTCTTGGGAATGAGTCCCTTGTTGCCACAGAACTTCTCTGGGACACCCCACCCTGGACATCCCAGCCTCCTACAAGAGTGAGAATTTCAAAGGGGCAGAGCACTGAAAGGACCCAAAAAGGACCCGAAAGTCTTCCTTGGTATATGTAACACCACCCTCTATTTAAGTAACAATCTTTTAACTGACATCATGGCACCAGATCTCTGTTTCCTTAGCTGTAAACTGGAGGATAGTAATGCTCCTACCTTTGAGTGAGTAAAAGGAAAAGCAAAGCATTTAAGATTATTTCTCCTTTTGCAATAATCTCTGTAACAGGCCTAGTGGATGTAGAAAATGTCAGGTGACTCAACTTCAGCGGTGTAGTTAGTAGGGAGAAAAGAATTCTGTGGCCATATTTGTGGCTTTGATGAGTCTTCAGGAGGTGTAGCTGGGAAATCACTGCCAGATTTAGGTTTTCAGGTTTGAGGTTTTCAATAGCTTTGTTGCTGGGTCACAAGACTATAAGATCATAGAATTAGAACAGGAGAGGACCTCGGAGATTGTTTCTGCCAACTTCTTTGGAAAATGTGCCAAGTCATCCTGAGAACAATGTGAAAACAACACACACACACACACACACGCACACACACACAAACACACACACACACATATATATATATACACACACATATATATACACACATACATACATACAAATTATATATGAATATAAATACACTTGTACATATTTACATTTTATAGATATATAATACATATATTTATATGTATATTTATAGATATAATATATACACAATACATACATTTATAGGCATACATGCATATATAAATTCATACCATTTTCTAGGTATATTAATATAAAATATATAATATAAATAACAAAGATAGATACTTATTTAATTTATCTGCATATAAATTTATATATCTATCTATAAATATAAAATATGTACCATAAAGATATATACCTATTTTATAGCTATATAAGTATATAATATAAAGATATTATATATAAACATATAACATAAAGACATATCCATTTATATATCTATATATTAACATAGGTAATATATGCATATAAAATATAAATATACACATTTATTTTATATTTCTACATATATTAATATATAATATTAAAATAAATAACAAAGATATATACCTATTTTTCTATATCTGCACATTAATCCGTATAGATTTGTATATCCATTTTTATCATTAACTACGTAAATATGTACCTTTATATATGATCTATAAAGAGGTAGAATCTGTATTCTGTAATCCAGTGGTGTGCCAATAAATATTTAATGATATATTGTAATTATATATAATATGAAATATATATGTAAATATATAAATTATAAAAATAATAATAAATAATTAAATACCTGATTCTGTCTCTACGTAGAGATGGAAAAATGCCACACTTCTAAATTTAATTTGCATTAGCCACATTTTCTCTATCACTTTCTGAAATCTAGAAGAGAAACAAAATGATAAAGTCAAGTTCCAATTTGTAGTATTTGCTGATTTCTGAGATGTTAATATTCCTTGGGAAGTTTAACAAGCATCTCTCACAAAATGATATGAGCTGGCTCCAGAACACTCCTGTCTGTACATCATAGGACATTTTCAATGTGACTTCAAACATAGTATCAGAAATCATCCACAACCCAGTTCTTTCTGTAACTCCTAGAAAAGACCAACATTTGGCAAAAATGTAAAATAAATATAAAGGCTGACAAAGCAACACCTAGATGTTTTTTTGTTTTGTTTTGCTTTGTTTTTTAAATGCATGACTGAGCGTGAATGGAGACAGCTGGGGCTAAGTCTTGAGAAGTTGCCCCCTTGGTAGTTAAGTAGATCTGGCTCTTGCTCTTGGCTGTGGAATAACTTTGTTGGATAATGAGAAACGATGTGCCTTCACAGAATCACAGCCTTGGAAGACAACCTAGGGACCATCCTATTCAACTCATAGATGAACAAGTATTACCTTGAACCCAAAACATTTCCAAAGGACTCATGATGCAAAATACCATCCACACCTCGAGAAAGAACTACAGAGTCAGAACACAGAATAAAGCAGGCAATTTTCTCTTCCGTTATGTTTTGTTTTGGTTTTTCTTATGGTTTCTCCCATTCCATTCGTTTTACTTCTTCTATGCAGCATGACTATTGTGAAAATATGCTTAATAAGAACATACGTGTAGAACCCATATACGATTGCTTGCTGTCTTGGGGAGGAGGGAGGGAGAAAAAATTTAAAACTTATTGAAGTGATTGTTGAAAACTGAAAACAAATAAATTAATTATAAAAAAACAAGTATTACTTTGACAACATTCCCAAATAGTCATCCACACAGTTAGGTAGAGGTTTTGGCCATGGATGTCATTCCTGTTAGCTTCTAGCAAAAGGAAATGAATTCAAATGACAGACTAAATATCTATAGGCTCTAATTAACTTGGCTGAGTAGTCTTAATTCCAAAAGAGCTTAGTCATGGAGACAAAAACTGGGAACTGACAGACATCTCTCCTTATTGAGGGAAAGCTACATGCAACTGAGATCATCCCTACCCTCTCTATTGACTGAGTGTATGAGGGCCTGCCTTTCTGGACTATAGCTTTAAAAAGGCAACCTTTTTTATGGAAAAGAGGTAATGCCTCAGTTGAAGACAAGAGCTAGTAGGTGGCAGCAATAAGAACAACCTAGTGGAGAAGGGCGCTTAACCTTTGAGTTGTCTTTGATGTCTTTCTTCATTTAAAAATGGATCCAAATTCCCCCACAAGACTCCCTCCACCCGGAACCCTCTATTCATTACCTACTAATGAGACTTCCATGCAGGAGGGAGCACAGGAGTCAAGATACCCACTGAGGAGCAATGGCCACGGTCCCCCACTGCATCCTGGCCCATGGCCAGTCCTCTAGACTTTGGTGTTGCCACCGAACTTCAATGACTCTGGAAGACAGAGTGAGACTGATGACTTTGTGCAGTTCTGGCTCACTTAAATCCAATTCACAGGCAAGTCAAGACATTGCCTTCATGATTTCATTGGTTCTCTTTGAGAATGAAGGGTGAACAGCAAAAAAACCAACAATAAATGATGGTTAATCACTCAGTGGGGAGCTTGTCCTTCTCCAGGTAAAACATCTCCACTTCCTTCAATTTATTCTCACATGGCACCATCTTAAAGTTCTTTACCATATTAGTTCTCTTTCTCTGGCTCATCGTTTAGGTCCTGCCTAAAACGTGATGCCCAGAACTTTGCGTAATATTCCAGGTGTAGTTGAACAAGGGTAAAATACAAGAGGATGATCACTGCCCTTGTTCTGCATTATTCAGTGCACCCAAAGCTCACATTGATTTTTTTCTTTTATTTTCATGTCAACCTGTGTTGACTGTGCTGTTCACTAAATCCCGTGGATTTATTTTTTTTAGAATTGTTTCGCATGCCTCATTATTCTGATCTTTAGTACTTTTGATATTCTTTTGTGCTCTCTTTTTTGGTCAGTTATTTGTCCTTGTTTCCATTTTTTGGTGCATGTCTTTTAAAAATCTGTGTTGGTAAATGAGTTTCCTGGGCATCCATCTCTGTTCTTTTAGACCAGAGAGCCTTTTGGGTGGAATGTAATACACTTCATTCATTCTACAGGCATCCTACTTGAGTTTGTCATCATTGCTTTAGACAACTCCTTCTTTTTTTCACTATCAAAATTTTTCTCTTTATGTCCTCAGAATTTTACCCTTCAGTTCTTCCTCCTCTTCCTGGGCTCATTTCCCCCATAGACTTTTAGTTTTTAAATGCTGCCAGTGAAACTTTTGAGAAATACTCTCTAAGACTCTGGGATACCTGTGGGTTGGATTATGCCCAGATTTCCTTTCCTTCTCTATCCTGTACTCTAAGATGGAGTGATCATTTTTTGGTTGATTATTTTTCCCACATCCATTTTAAGAGTATCTCTTATTAGTTGGCACCAGTTTTTTTTTTGCTTTACCATATGTTTAAGAACAAATTCTTTAAATAGTTCCCTTAAATAGTCTTCAAATCAATATAGCATCTTCATCCAGGGCCCTTTATCCCTTCCTATGGAAAACAGACATTTTTGTCAAGTCATTCTAGATAGCCCGATGCCCCCTATAGCCCTTCCAGGATCAACATCAATTCTAGGCCTCCAGACGTAGGTTCTGAAGTGTCTTCCATCAGGGCACTTATCATATGTTCTACCTGTAGACTGACTACTCAACACAAGCCAGAGTCATATGGCTAGATAGTGACAGAGCTGTAATAAAAATTCATGTCTCCTTACTCCCAAGCCAGTGACACAATATAAAGAGCAATGACTACGAAGGAAGAGGATTTAGGTCCAAATGCCACATTTGGCATTTACTATCTATGTGACCTTGGACAAAAAAAGTGAACCTCTTGAAGCTTCAGTTTCCTCATGTGAAAACAAGAGGGTCCAGTTAGATGGCCTGTGAAGTCCCTTCCAACTCCAGGTTTATAATCCTAAAATTCCTCCTCTAGAGCTTTATTTGGGTTAAAGAAACACTATAACATGGTTTGGACCCATTCAATAACGGGGAGAGGCAGAATTTAGGATACTGAGTGATAATCTGTATTAACACTTCCCCTCAGTCCCACCTCCCTCCCCTCCCACGCACACTTCTACCTTTGTCTTCAGTTTCCCTAGAAAGAGAGCTGGCTTTCTTCCTTCCAAACGGTCTCCAGAGGAGATCATCTGAATGTAGTTTCTCATTCTAGGGTGTAGTGAGAACAGAGCATTGACTAGATATTCAAATAAAGTGCTTCAGGTTATATTAGGGCCCTGTTCTTTGCCATTAATTACTTCAAATATGCAGCTTAAGTGCAGCTCATGAATCAGACTTGAACCAGTTCCTGGAAATTAGGTTTTGATAACAATAGCTTTAGGAGGTAAAAGTTACTGGGAGAACAAACCATCCAAGGGGGATTCCATTCCCCTGCCTCTCCACTGCCACAATCATGGGGTTGAAAGGAGAAGGGAGGGAGAAATGTGTTGTTTGGTTTTTTTTTAAAGCCTCTCCCCTCCCTTTCTGTTGGATATTCAGTACTTTCCTGTCCATCCCTGTTGTTCATATCCAGTCCTTTCATCTGTTGAAACTTCTGCTCCCTCCTTGTTCCCCTCCCCACACACAAAGAAACACAGACACACTAGCCTAGGACTTTCCTACGCGTCATCCAAATCACTCTGTTTGTGTATCTAAATGCTTTGTTCACTGTCTTTCATAGTGAAACTAATGAATTAATCAAGTAGGCTTAAGAGCTCCAAGGGCAGCAGGGTAGTCCAGTGGATAGAGTACTGGGCTTAGAATCAGGAAGACTCATCTTCCTGAATTCAAATCCACCCTTAGAAACTTAATAGCTGTGTGACCTTGGACAAGTCACTTAACCTTGTTTGCCTCAGTTTCCTCACTGTAAAATGAGCTAGAGAAGGAAATGGCAAACTAGTGTCTTTGTCAAGAAAACCCTAAATGGGGTCACAAAGAGTCAAATACAACTGAAAATAAGTGAGCCACAAAACACACACACACACACACACACACACACACCATTCACATTCACACCCCTATTAGATTGGAAATTCCTTGAGAGCAGTCTTGTCATCTTCCTTTTTCAAAATCCACCCTGGTCCACATAATAAACAAAATAAATGCTTTTTTGAGTGAAGTGGTACAGTAGATAGAGGAAAACTGGGTTCAGAACTTGCCTCAGACACTTACTAGACATGGGATGTTGGCAAGTCACTTTACCTTTAGAAGCCTCAGTTTCCTCATCTGTAAAATGAAGTGGTTGGTCTCAGTGACCTCTGAAAGCCCTTTCAGCTCTAAATCTTATGAATAAATCAATGAATGAATGAAGGATGAATTGCTATTAGGAGTGAGTGGCTTAGAGAGCTCCTCTCAAGGACAGTTAGTTGCATTGTAATAGGAAACTCCAGCATTTAGTCAAAGGAATCACTCCCTAATGGTACCTACGAATAAAAGAAAACTCCTTATCATGCCATACAAGGCCTACATGGTTCCAAACCACCTGTCCTACATTAATACACCAATTCCCCTTCATGCACTTTCCATTCCAATCAAAATAGACTACTAACTACCCCTTGCTCATCTTTCCCTTTCCTAATTGTCTGCCATTTATTAGCACTATCCCCTATGCTTTAGAATGGACTTTTCACACCTCTGCTTACTAAAATTCCTTCAAAGTCTTAATTAGGAGTCATCTTCCACAAGCCCTCTGTGCCCCTCTGTCCTTCTTCTCCACTTCCAACCACCTCCTCTACCCAAGAAGTACAACTCTGGAAATGATCTCTCCCTCCTTGGATTTTAATTTTTAAAAATCTCTTTTGTGCTTTTCCCATTGTAATTTATATGACTTTTATCCTTCTACACGTTTCTGTTCTGTGAGCTAAGATGTTGTTTTTCTCATTTTTTAAAATCTGGCCTCCTGGGGGTTAAAAAAATTTGTTGAACTGAATTGGATTGAATTAAATGGTTGGAGGAATCCTAGCAAATCCAGAATTGAGGGAGAGATATTTGGAATTGGAGGGCTTTTTTATTCTTCTTGTCATAACTCAGGCAGAAATTAAAAGCAGCGACTGCTTCTCAAATCCTATCTGACTGGAAGAGTAAGGAAAAAATTCTGAAGTGATAGCATGATTACCCTCTAAAGAGGAAGTTTTCAGGAGGATAAAACAAGCTCCTATTAAGTGCCTACTACATGCTTATGTTGTACTCATTATTTTATAAATATTATCTTGTTTTGAATATAAGATGTACTTTCATTTGAAGATGGGGCTTTCAAAAGTTTGAAGAATTAACTGCAAACCCGATAATGAAGCTTCACTGCAAGGATCATGTCCAGAAGGAAGAGAATAGCTGTCCAATTTCCCTATCCTACTTTCCTGTCCAAATTCTCTTTGAAAACTGCTCCAGAAATAAAATCTTTTCTCTCTCAATCTTATATGAAGTTTGCCTTGCATAATTCTTTACTGGAACATGGGAAATAATTAAATACTTGGTTTTCAAAGAACTTCTCTCCTTCATAAGTAAACAATGAATGACCAACATCAGTATAACTGTAATTTGTATACAGACTATGTGATTTTGCAGTGAAAACAATTCTGAGGCACTCACTTTCTGCTAAAGTGGTCCATTCCACTTTTTGGAAGGTCCCAATGGGAGAAAGTTCTTCCTTATATTGAATCAAAACGTGTTTTCCCACAGATTTCAAATATGACTCCTACTTCTGTTCTTTGGGGTCCAGCACAAATTTAATCCATTCTCTACATGAGACCTTCCTTCAGATATTTAAGGATAGCTATTCTGTCTCCTTTTAGTCTTTTCTTCTAAGGCTAAACATCCTCAGTTGTTTCAACCTCTTCTCCTATAGCATGGTCCCTAGTCTTATCGTTGCTCTTGTCAACCTCTCCTTAACCACCGTCACCTTGTCAGTGTCCCTCCTTGCAAATAGTACCCTAAAATGATGTTTTATAAGGAATTTGATGAAACATGCCACCTCCCTTCTGGACATTGTACTTTGACTAGAGGGTATAGGGTATATTCAGGGAAGATTTGTATCTTTGGTATGATGGCTGCTGAGCCCTTTTTGGGGCACTTTCCATCTTTGGTATCTACCTGTTCCACCCAACTCTCACCTGTGGCTCCAAGAAGCTACAGCATGTGCAGCAGCCACACCCCAGTAAACCATTTCAGCAGATGGGCCAAATTAAGTTGAGGGTAACCAAGGGCTCTCAGACTCATTTTTGAGTTGCAGGGAGTATACTCTAAGCATGTGAAGACTTCCCCTGGTGGAATGGGCAGATAAGAACAATTTGTTCCAACATCCATGAAGCACCTGAAGCAGGCAATGTGGAGCACTTAGAGCTTGGTTAGACACCGAAGATGCCAAGGTCATCCACTGAATCCTGATCTATCTCCAGGTGTCTTGACTCTGTCCTGCCACTGGACTATGATGACTCTGGAGGAGAGAGTGAGGCTGATGACTTCATGCAACTCTGCCTCAAATCCAATTTATGCATGAATCAAAAGACATCACCCATACCTTTTTACAATTACACCTCAAAGTCCTGTGGCAACAGGCAAGTGATGAAGTAGCAGGTGTGGATACACTGGAAACTCACAACATTTCACAGAGGCAGCCCAGGCCATAGGGTCATTTCTCACTGGAAATAGCAGTGGGACTCGGCAGGCCCCTGGGTATCTGAGCAGCCTTTCAAGGACTGCACTGCTCACCTACTGGTGTGAGGAAGGGAGGCTAGAAAAGGCACCCTAAAATTTGTCTGATTTCCCAACCCTGGCCTGATTACCACGGCAGGTGGGGAATCCCACTATGTGGTCGAAACACAAAATGTACAAAAACATCTGCATGGAAAATTCCCCTCACCACTGGCACATGGAACATGTGCACACTTGCAGACAACACAAAATCCAATAGACCTGAAAGACAAACTGCTCTTGTGACAAGAGAATTCAATAGGCATCGCATCCAAATAACAGCCCTGAATGAAACAAGGCTGGCAAATAAAGGCCAGCTTAAAGAAGTTGGAGCTAGATACACATTTTTCAGGAGTGGGAGCAGTGAAGGGGAGCACTATGAAACTGGCATAGGTTTCGCAATCAAAACTAATCTAGTCAGCAAGTTGGTATGCCTGCCAAAAAGAGTGAAAGACAGACTCATGACATTGCGATTGCCACTTGCAGGAAAATGCCATGCCACCATCATCAGTGCCTATGCTCCCACCATGGCAAACTGATGAGATCAAAGAAAAATATTATGAAGACCTAGAGATCCTTACCATCAATGTGCCAAAGAGGGCAAACTTATAATTCTGGATGACTTTAATGCTAGAGTAGACTCAGACTACCAGACTTGGCAGGAAGTTCTAGGGAGGAATGGAGTTGGAAACAGCAACAGCAATGGTCATTTACTGCTGAAGACTTGTGCATCACATGACCTCATCACCAATATTGTTTTCTGTTTTCCCTTTACCTAAATACAATAAAACTTCATGGATGCAGCAAAGATCGGCATCTAGTAGACTATATGATTGTAAAGAGAAGAGACAGACAAGATATGAGAGTGACAAAGGCGAAGTGTGGTGCAGAGTGCTGGACTGATCATAGACTTATCCTTTCCAAGCTAAATATTCCCATGCATCAGAAGCACTGTCCCCAAGACAAAATGACTACCAGAAGAATTAATGTCAACAAATTAGAGCTCTTCTCTGAGCATGAACAGTTTGTTGTTGACTTGGAGGTAAAGTTGAGCCAACACACAGTTGGCAACAGTGGAGTAGAAAAGGAATGGGTAGCTTTCAGAGATTTGTTGTACAGCACTTCATTTGCTCATCTGGGTCAGAACACTTGCAAACACCAAAACTGGTTTCATGAAAATGATGGGGAAATTCAGAAGCTGCTAAACAGAAAATGAGAACTCCATTGGATTTACCAGCAGGATAGTTCATCCACCTCTAAGAAGGCAGCATTTAATTCTAACAAAAGTAAAGTACAAGCAAAGCTTAGAGAGATGCAGGATTCCTGGCTCAGTAAGAAGGCAGATGAAATTCAGTTTTATGCTGATAGTGACAATTCAAAGTACTTTTATGATTCCCTGAAAGCTATTTATGAACCAAAAACCTCTGGTGGATCACAGCTACTGAATGCTGATGGAGCCACATTGATTAGTGATAAAGACATGAGCCTAGATGGATGGGCTGAACACTTCCATGGTGTTCTCAACAGGCCATCACCAATAAAGGCTGAGGTCATTGACAATTTACCTTAGGTTGAAGTCAATCCCTCCTGAGCTGAACTTCCAACTGAAGAGGTTTTGAGGGTTATTAGGCTCCTTTCATGTGTCAAAGCACCTGGTACTGACTCTATTCTAGCTGAAATTTACAAGGTAGGGGGACCATTCCTCATACAAAAGCTGACTGAAATTTTTCAGGTTATGTAGCAAGAGGAGGTTATGCCCCAGAAATTCAAGGATGCCTCCATTGTCCATCTCTATAAAGGTAAAGGGAATAAATTGTCCTGTGACAATCACAGGAGTGTCTCTCTCTTAGTCACTACTGGCAAAATTCTTCCTGGACTCCTCCTTAATAGGCTGATCCTTCACTTGGAAGATGGTCATCTACCTGAGAGCCAGTGTGACTTCAGAAAGGGCTGAGGAACAGCTGATATGGTGTTTGTTGTTCAACAACTCCAGGAAAAATACCAGCAGAACAGAAGTCTGTACACATTTGTAGATCTGACCAAGGTCTTTCTCACTGTTAGTCTTGAAGGCTTATGGAAAATTATGTCAAAATTTGGTTGCCCAGAGAAGTTCATCAATATTGTATGTCAATTTCATGATGCCATGTTAGCCCGGGTTCTGGATAGTGGACAATGTTCTCGTGCCTTCCCAGTCACCAATGGAGTGAAACAGGGCTGTGGGCTTGCTTCCATGCTTTTTAGCATGATGTTTTCAGCCATGTTGTCAAATGCTTTCAGCGAGAATGAACATGGCATCAAGGTCAACTACCGTACCAATGTTAAGTTCTTCCATTTGAAAAGGCTACAAGCTAAAACTAAAGTGGAGGGAGTGTTGATGCATGACTTTCTGTTGCATATGATTGTGCACTACTCTGCAGTCTCTGAAGCTGAGGTGCAACAAAGTATGGATCAATTCTCTGTTGCCTGTGCTAATTTTGGCCTAATAATTAACACCAAGAAAAGATAGGTGCTCCATCAGCCACTACCATACCATTCATATGTAGAACCATTGGTTACAATAAAGGGAGAAGTTTTGAATGTGTGGATAAGTTCACTTACCTTGGTAGTGTGTTTTGCAGGGATGTACACATTGATAATGAGGTTGACACATGCATTGCCAGAGCTAGCTCAGTGTTTGGGAAACTCTAAAGAAAACTGGGGAGAGAAGAGGTATTAGACTGACAACCAAACTGAAAGTCTACAGAGTCTTTGTGCTGACCTCATTGTTGTATACTGTGAAATATGGACAGACTACCAGAACCATGCCAGGAAACTGAATTGTTTCCATTTGAACTGCCTTAGAAAGATTCTAAGAATCACCTGGCAGGATAAGGTACCAGACACTGAAGTCCTTACTCAAGTTGAACTGCCAAGCATTCAAACTTGCTTCAGAAAATGCAACTCTAATAGGTTGGCCATGTTGTTCAAATGCAAAATGTATACTTGCCAAAAAGACTATTTCATGGAGAACTTGCATGGGGCAGGCAGTCACATGGTGGTCAGAAGAAGAGATACAAAGATACTTTCAAGGTTTCTCTCAAGAACTTTGGGTTTGACTGTGCAACATGGGAGACACTGGCAGACGACCCCTCAGCATAGCGTGCCCACATCAGAAAGTGTGTTCTACTCTGAGCAGAGCAGAATTGAGACAGCACACTGGAAATGTAGGATGCACAAATTTTGAGTAACCCTCAAATATTCACATGGACTATCTGTGCCCAATCTGTGATAGAGCACTCCAAGTTCATACTGGTCTGATCAGCCCCAGTCAGAGACATTTAAACTTCACTTTATCGTGGTGATGTCATTTTGGTCCTCTTTGAGAATGAAGGATAACCAACCAACCAACTTTTAATATAATCTAAGATTGATATTTTTTTAAATTTTGACTGCCTTATCTGTTTTGCCTTAGATCACATGGGTATATTCAGAGTGAGCCTGTCATTAAGGATCACTTACAGGTCTTTTTCATCTGAATTACTTTCTATTCACTCTTCCTCTATCTTATTCTTGCCCAGTTGAGTCCTTCCAAATTTTTACTTGAGCTTGCACACTAACTCATGGCAGCTTGGAGGTTTAAGTTTTTTTAAGGCAACCCTACAAATAGTTACTCGTCCTCTTGCCAAGAGGAAATTATGATTTCCAGCCAACCATGTAGAAAAGAACACCAATTTCTTTAATTTTATTGCTTTATGTCTCCTCAGGGGCAGATGGGCTAGAAAGGAATCTTTGTATTTATTGCAAGACAGATTTTAATGACACCAAGACATAGCCAACATGAAAGATGTGAGTCACGGTTTTATTTTATGTCCTTCTTTGCTGAGCAGAAAACACTTTCTGTCCAGGCCATCATCTCAACATCTCCCCTTATTGAAGAGCAGTTTTAACAATGTCAGCTCATAGACCTTCAGACTGTGTTATTACAGACATCAAATTACCTTGAAGTCAGGGTTAACTCTCTCCATGTAATGAAGATGTATACTAATCTGACCATAGCATTAATTAAGTTAACTTTCCAACACACGGTGCCCTCCATCTCTGCAAGCATGCACAATCACATGCTTCAGCTAGAGGATGGAGAATGTCTGATAGATTTCTAAGCCCTATAACAGTATTTCATATTCTGGAGCTTTTACTCAGATCTAACTGAAACTTTCCTCCTTTTCTCCCCATCAAGATTGTCCACTAACCTCAAGGAGGAGAAAGGGGGAGAAAATACAAGAGAAATGCTACATGATGGTAAAGACTCTGGATTTGGACTCAGAACACCGTCTGAATCTTGATTCTGCCCCTTACTACTTGTGTGATCTTGAACAAAAAAATCACCTCCATTTCACTGCTAGCAAAACGAGAGGATTCGATGAAGATCACAGATTTAGAAGTGGAAGTGACCCAAGAGGTCATCGAAATCCAACTTCCTCAGGCAATTACTGCCAACCCAGCAAGTAACTGAAGCAAGATTTGAAACTAGGTTATCCGATATTTTTTTTCTCATTGTATCATTTTGCCTTGATGAGGTAACCTCCAAGCTCTATTCCAGTTCTTCATCTATTGTCCTCTAACCTTCTATGTCTCCCAACTATCTGTAGAATAAAAAAATATAAATTCTTTAGTCAGGTATTTAAGATCCTCTAAAACCGTTTCCAACACAGGCCTTATTTCTTATCATTCCTTTTCATATTCTATATGTTCTAGGTACTCTGAACTATTAGATGATGATCCCAGAGAGATCTTTTTGGTATTCTCTCACCTTCGTTTAATTTTGCAACCCTCCTCAATACATTGAATGAGCTCACTTTTCATCTCTATTTGAGGAAATCCTCCTGTTCCTTTAAGATTCAGCTCAGGGGCCAGCTCCTCCTCAAAGCCTTCCCTGAGCCTCTTAGCTAAAAAAGTGATTTTTTTTCCTGACTCAGTTTTCCTCTTGTACTTTTCCTGGACTTCTCCTTTGCTCCTATTACATCCATTCTATCTTCACCATACTGTTGGTTTATATGATGTATTTCCCCACTAGACTGCCAATTTTTTGAGGGTATAGATTTTATATTTCATCTTTGTATCCTTGAGCATAGCACAGGACTGTACGCATAAAGGAGCTTAATAAATATTTACTGAATCTCCTAAAATTGAGAATTCCAAATTCAAATATTCATATTCTACTATGGAATAATCTGGCATATCATTTTGGCCATCTGTGCTTTCAACGAATACCAAGCTGTCCTTTGCAAAGGTCAGAGTGCACAGTTGTAGAACAATTCAAATAGCATTAAGGTTTTTTTTCCCAACCTATGAATTGCTTTTATTGAATGTTTCCCTCTTTTTCTTTTCTTTAAAATGTTATTATTTGCTATAATGGATAGCTCCCTAGAAGAGGACATAGGAGAGGGAGAATACATGGAGAAATCTAGGTGATATAGAAACAAAAGATAACAATAAAGATCTGTTGAAAGATAGTGTTGCATATGGTTATGTGCTAATAGATGTTTAACAACTAGCCCACTGAAAAGCCACAATACATGTTTAAATTCAATCTGCATTATTAACATTTTCTCCATCACTTTCTTAAGTCTAAACAATCTACGGAACAATAAATCAAATCTTGATTTGTAGCGTTTGCTGATTGGTGTAATTGCTCGCACTGAAAATTGAATAATCAGCTCTTATGAGCCAGTTCAAGCTGACTCTAGCACACTCCTGGTTCTGTATTTTAGTGGATATGGGGAGAGGGAACAGTTAGGAAAAGGGCTAAATTATTTCCCCTGAGTAATGTTGTAGTCGATAAGCATTTATTTTGCAGTTATTTTGTGCCAGTAACTATGCTAAGCACTAGGGATATAAAGACGCAAATTAAAATATCTCCTGCCTTCAAGGAACTTGCATGCTAGCAGTAATGGTCCACTTGCTATCTGTGACTCTGAATTAGAGGTGATGTTGGATGTTATGTGAGGTGTGAGGGGCACAGTTGATTCAAGTGCTTCAGAAGAGAAAGATACTCCTTTTTCTTAAAGAGAGAGAGGCATGTATGGCTCCAGACTCTCTGAGGCCAGTTGCATGCATATGGAAGGAGAGAAAAAGACTTTGGGAATTGCAGACATATAGGGGAAGCCAGACCCTCCACACGTTCCTCATTTCTAGCTTACCTTCTTATAAAATTCAGAAAATTTCCCGTTGGGTGAGATCTAGTCCCCTTTCTTGACTGAACTGAAAACTTATCTTGCTCCCATCTGAATTGCTCATTTGCTTTATATTTTTGGTATACAGCAGAACCTCTGTTTATGAGTAACCTGGTTTACATATGCTTCACTGGTGGAGGAAAAATTTTTCACAAAATTTGTCTTGCAGGAAAAACAAAAATTCGCAGTACAAACATTTCATGTTTGGACTTGAACGGCTTGTGAAGGGATGATACTCAACTAAGGAAATTTTTTTTAAATCCATACAAGATTGCCTGCCATCTTGGGGAGGGAGGGGGAGAAAATTTAAAACTTATGGAAGTGATTGTTGAAAACTGAAAACAAATAGATTAATTTAAAAAAAAAACTGTCAAAAACAAGTATCATTAGATAGATTCCTAGTAAGTAGCAAATGTAAAGAAGAAAAATCAGTAAATCAAAACATGAAAATGAGTCTAAAAAACAAAAAATAAGCGAAGACAGTAGTGTTAGTCTTACTTTTAGTGGAAATAGAATAAGAGAGAACACTCCTGATGTTGAAATTCCCAATGTTCTCATAGAAGGAGATTCTCCTTCCAAGAAATACCCCTTCCTCTTCCTCCCCCTCCTCTTCCCCTTCTTGTCTCTCTCATGCCAGTCACAACTCTTCTCAAAGGTAAAGTGCAGGCTGATTTGTTTTCTTTTCAGTTTATATTTTTTACTAATCATTGCTATTGTATTTCAGGCACATTAGGGACAAAAACTTAAAATTACAAATATTTATTTTTATATGAATATTTTTGGGGATATGGTACCGATCATCCGACTTTACATTATTTCCTATGGGAAAATTTACTTTGCAATACGAACAAATTGCAGAACAAACAGAATCTGCGAATGAATCAAATTCATAAATCTAGGTTCTACTGTATTTTAATCTGTATAATGGGGCAGCTAGGTGGCACAATCGAGTGTCAGGCCTGGAGTTAGAAAAACTCATCTTTGTGAGTTCAAATCTGGCCCAAGGTAATTACTAGCTGTGTGACCCTGGGTAAGTCACTTAACCTTGTTTGACTCAGTTTTCTCATCTGTAAAATGAATTGGAGAGGAAACCACTCTAGTATCTTTACCAAGAAAACCCCAAATGTGGTCATAAATATTCAGATATAATTGAACAACAAGTCCCCATAACTTCTTCATTTTCGGTTCACTATTTTACTTACATAAATGCATTTATTCATTATTTGCAATGGTATTTGGAGTAATTAGAATTTAGTGGGAAATGGTCAGATGTGAAGGTTTAAGTTTGGGGTAACCCTGCCTTGCCCTTTAATGGACAGCAGTCAGGGAAGCAGCTTTTCACATTGAGCCTATTGTACCCATAGACATGCAACATTTAGGTGAAAGAAATATAGTTCTAGTTTGTTATTCCCTAAGAGATTGGAAGAAAGAGCTCTGAGACTGGTGGTATTCCAGGAGTTTGCCTATCTCTTTCCATATTCCTCCTGGTTCTGTTCCTGACTTCCCTGACCCCTTAGGACATCAAAACCATCCCTCTGCTGCTGTCTCATCTCAGCACTAAAAGTCTTATTGCTTTGGAACATCTAATGACCCTTGTGGCCTATTCAGAAGACTGAAGATTGGCAAATATTCCATAATTTCAAAAAAGGCAGAAAAGTAAATTGCAAAAACAAAACAAAACTCTAGACTGATGACAAATCTCTGTCAAAATTCTAGAATGGATTATTAAGTAGATGGCTTGTAAGCAATTAGAAAAGTGATAGGTGATCACAAGGAACCACAATGGAGTCATACCAGGATACTCTCCTATCTTTTGTCATAAGGCTAACAAGCCAGAAGATGATAGATATACTATCCACATAGCAGTTCTAGATTTCAACAGGGCTCTGTCTCTCATTAAAATTTGGGGAACAAAATACAGAAATATGAGATAGATGATAGTGACATCAGGTAGATTGAAAGTTGGTCAAAGGCATGTTCCAAGAGTTGATTGATGATCTCCTGTTAATCTGGTGAGATGTCTCAAATGGTTCTGTCCTGTCTAATATTTCATACACATGCCATTTATTTCTTCACCCAAGAATTGATTTGGAGCAAATTTTCAGATGACACAAAGCTGAGAGGGATAATTCAAATGTTGAATGAGAGAATTAAGATCCCAGAGTTTCTGACAGGCTAGAACAAAGGTTAGATGGAATGAGATGAAATTTTATGAGGATTAATGTCAAGTCTTGCCCTTAGACTTAAGAAAATCAACTGTGTAACTCCACAATAGGGTAAATGACGACAGTTCACATAAAGAGGACTTAGGGGTTTTCACCACCAACAAAATCAATATGAATCAACATTGTGATGTGGGGGCCAGAAAGAGCAAACCAACGTGAACTGCAGTGGTTGTATTCATCGTTTTTTTTTCCAATGGGATATCATTAGTATAGGGAATTCATGACGGGGAGATTCCCCCTATCAGCACAGATCAGTTTCTGCTATGCAATTTATAGTTTCAGGGGAGGAAGGAAGGAAACAAGCATCTATTACAGGCTTATTATGTGCCAAGCACCGGGCTAAGTGCTTTACAAATATAATGTCCTGATTGGCAAGTGATTGAAGGCAGCTTCAGCCCCAGATCAAACAATGCTTCCTATCTGAGCCAGCTGTTCTCTGTGTACTTCAGAGTCCTTGACTATCTGTGTCCCCCTCCCCCTCTCCAGGGTTCTTACACCTTATCCCCTCCCATCCCCTTGAACTCTTCACTGGCCTGGCTCCTCCTTGCACAGAATATTCTCTCTCTCCAGGGTTTTCTCTGGCTGTCCCTGCTGTCTTCAATGCTCCTCCTTCTCCTCTTCACCTACTGCCTTCCCTGGTTTCCTTTAAATCCCAAGTAAAACCACTCCTACAGGAAGCCTTTCTCAATCTGTCTTAGCCTTTCCTCTGGTGATTATTTCCAATTCATCCTGTATATAGCTTGTTTGTCCATAGTTTGCATTAGATTGTAGTTTCTTGACTATGATGGGGGTTTGGGGGAAGAGGGGGTCCTGGTTTTGTTTTTTTCCCTGGTATCCGGAGCACTTAGCACAGTGCCTGTACTTAATAAATGTTCACTGAGTAACTTTTCCTTATCTGCCTGATTGCTACACTCTTGAGACCAGGGGATCTCTAGCAATTTTCCTTGATAAAGTTTACCTTTATTTCCCTCAAACTTTGAAATTCTTGCCCTAGAGCCCATTTTTTCTGGCTAGGGAAGTACTGAGCACAAACTCACATAGCCCACTCTATGCAACCAGTCCAGGTTAAACCAGACCATCTTTCCATTCCCTTTAGTAACCTACTCCAGACATTTTCTTGCCATCTGCAAATCACATTTCCTTTCCCTTCCCTCCACCCCTAACCTTGCTTTCCACCTGTTGTTTTGGACACTTCTACAGAAAGGGATAGCAATTAAATCTCCTCTGGCTCTATTCACCTCCCTTATTACTTCCCAGACCTCCTTTCGATCACCATAAGTTCATTTAGAGCTGAGACCAGCTCATTTCTATATTTATATCCCAATATTTTTCATGGAGCTTGGCACATAGCACCAGTGTAATAAATATTTTTCATTCATTAGGTCATTAGAGTTTCCTAGAGCACAGAGATTAAGTGATTTGCTATGGGTCAAACAATCAGTATCTTTTAGGGACACGACTTGAACCCAAGTCATCCTATCTTCAAGTCTGGCTCTTTAGAGACTACACTACTTCTTAGGGATATAGAGTTTAGAAAAAAGTAAAGTTCTAATCTACCTTAGACAGACCATATTTATGTTCATTCAGGTCATACCTATATGGTTTAATGAGTTTCCCTACTTTCTTAAATTTAAGTCTGAATTTTGCAATAAGATGCTCATGATCTGAGCCACAGTCAGCAGAGGGTCTTGTTTTAATTGATTCTATAGAGCTTCTCCATCCTTCGACTGTGAAGTATATAATCAATCTGACCTAAATGACATCCCTTACAAATTTAAAGTAGAGGTGATGAATAGACTGAAGGGATTAGATCTGGTAGATAGATATACCTGAAGAACTATGAACAGAGAGTTGAAATATTTTTCAAGAGGCAACAACAAAAGACATTCCAAAGAAAGAGTAAGAAGCAAAATGCCTGTCTGCTGAGGCTTTGAAAATAGCTGAGGAAAGAAGAAAAGTGAAGGGTAAAGGAGAAAAGGAAAGATATACCCAATTGAATGCAGAATTTCAGAGGATACGAAGGAGAGAGAAGAAGCTTTTCTTAAATGAGCAATACAAAGAAATAGAAGAAAGCAATCGAATAAGAAAAAACAAGAAATTTCTTCAAGAACATTAGAGATATCAAGGAAATTTTCCTGCAAAAATGGACATGATAAAAGACAAAAAATGGTAAGGAAGTAACAGAGGCAGAAGAGATTAAAACAAACTCTTACCTTGACCTTGTTATCATTTCAAGCTTCTCTCTCATCACTTTCCTCTACTTCACTGTCAAACTCTTGGGGAAAGAAGTCTACTCTTGGGGAAAGAAGTCTACACTTGCAGTCTACGGTATGGCAGAAATAGCATTTACTTTGGAGTCAGAGCACATAGATCTAAAACTGATTCTGTAATCTTAGGTTGCTTCCCCTTCCTGGGCCTCAGTTGTCAAATGAGGTGCCGTGTATTGAAGCTTCTGCCTTCAAAGTCACCAATTATCAGTCAGCTGCTATATCCAATCCTCTTTGCTTAGCCCTCATTCTCTGTGATCTTTCTCTAGCATTTGGTGCTGTAGGGCCCCAGCACCTTTCTTCCTAATCTCTCCTCCCATTGATCCTATGACATCATTCTTTCTTGGTTCTGACACATACTATGAGTGTGATTATCTGCAAATCTCTTCACTATTTTTGGTGCCTCGATTTTTCCCATCTAGTCCAATTCCCCTCACTTTAGGGTGAGATATTAGGGGAAAAATATATTTCATCTTGAGCATCCTAATAGTCCTCCAACTAGTCTCCCTGGTTGGCAGGTCTCTCCCTGCAATACACACAGTTATCAAAATAATTTCCCTGATGCACAGGTCTGACTACTATACTGCACTACTCAAAAAAACTCTTAGTGACTCACTATGACCCATACAAATATGAAATGCAAAATCTTTGACCTGGCATTCAAGGACCTTGGTAATCTAGCTCCAACCTCCATATCTTGCCTCTTTTCACATTTTCTTCTTCAAACACTCTAACTTATAATGGAACTATTCTGCTGGTTGCTTCCTGATCTCAACCTGTGTTGAATGGACTCTGTAAATTCACATGGGCCATCCTCCTTGCCTGGAACTCCCTCTTCCACTTTCCCACCTGCTGAAATTCTTCTCCTTCCACACCCAGGGCAGACACCACCTCTTCTAGGCAGCCTCCCCTGATTCCTCTCCCTCCCTCCCTTCCTCCCTCCCCTATCCCTGCCAAGCTGAAAATGATCTTCTTCCTCAAATTTTCTTAGAAAACTTTCTCTGGAACTTTTCTTTGCCCTAACACTTTGTGTCATACAGATTTCTATTTGTGTTATATCCTCATTGAACTAACTGAGGTCAGAGATGGTGTCATTTTTCTTCTTTGTCTCCCTAGAACCTAGCATAGTACCTTACACATGGAGATTAATCAATTTTCCTTGACTTCACTTAGCTTGAACAAACATTTGTTGAGTGCCTGTTGCATAACATTGTATTGGCACTAGAAATACAAAAAAATATCAGATATTGTTCCTGTTCTCAAAGAATTGCCAGTTTACTTGAGGATATGACATATAAAAGATGACTCATACATAGATATATGTATATCTATATTTTTATATTTGATTGTCTATTTCTCTATCCATGCCTGAGCTCCAGTTCCTCATTTCCAGTTGTCTATTGGACAGTCAAATTCAACATACTCCAAATTGAATTCATCATTCTTTCTCCCCAAACTTTCCCCTTTCCTAATTTTTCTTTTCTTCCTTCAATATATAGTAGTATAAGATGAGTACCAAATGGATAATACAGACATTGAGTATTCCTGGAGTTTAGAAGAGGGCAAGATCTTGAGGTGGTGAAGAAGGTTTCAGAGGAGAGGGCACTTGGGGGTGACCTTTGGAGAACAGGCACGACCAAAAGAAGTATGTGGGACAGCAGTCTTTGTGGAGACCTTTCTGTCTCCTGGCATGAACAAATATATGCAGGTGGGAATGTCAATGGCATGCTTGGGGACTCATAAGTTGAATAGTCTGCTGACTGGAGATTTTCCCAGGAGGATCCTGCAACAACTAGGACCTCCTAAAACAATGGAGTGTAAGCTCCTTGAAATCAGGCTTTCTTTTCTTTCCTTCCCTTCCCTTTTCTTGCCTTTTCTTTTTTATAAATCTCGTTAGCCTCAGCACCCAGCCAGTATCCTAAGTGGGAACTCTTGCTCCCAGGACAATACTACAAACTGGGTCTAGGGTAAGCAACATGAAGCATACTTCTGGTTAAGTATGAAGTTGGGGACATTGTGCCATAAATGAAAGAGAGAGACCTTGGAACACCAGAAAGAGACTACTACTACTTTATGTGTTGGTTGCAAAAGGATGGGAAGGGCACTCAGTCTAGGCATCTATTTGCTTTCTCTTTTAATTAAGTATTCTTACTTGCTAGGTAATTTCTTTCTATGCTATGAAGACATTGCAAGGAATGTCTGTGCCCTCTAAATTCTTCAATATCCTTTCAGTTCAGTGACCTTGGGCTGAGCCTGAATGCTCCTCTTCGTCCTTGTTATGGTTCCATATCTACCACAGTGCTTTACATTTAGTTGGCTCTTAACGAATGTTTGAAGAATTGAGTTGAATTGAAACCAAGCTTCTGTCACTGGCAGATTGGTTGAGGTTTAGAAGATATAGGAGTGAACATTTGGACAACTGGGAGTGGATATTTGAAATTCATACTGGTTTTTCTGGTGTTTTCAAAGGAATCCGTGAGGGTAGAAGAGGGGGAACTGGCATTCTCATGGCAGTTATCTGCTTCTCTGGGTCCCTGTCATATCTGTCATCAGGTTAGATTCACTTTAAATTGAAGTCTAAGATGAACAGATCCACCCACCTTCTCTAAAGGATAGAATTCACTTGCTAGAGGCCTGACAAATGACCATATAAAATACTATGCCTTTAAGAAAGACCCTTATATCTCTCAAAGAGTCAATATAGTCCATTATGTCAGTTCCTATCCTTGGACTTCTTTCTCAGCTATTTATATTTCCATTTAGGTGAAGCCAAGGAATCCATGCCCAGAAAATTAAAGTTCTCAGGGATCAGTTAGATGCCTCTTTTAAAACCATCCATCTCCTTCCGTCTGATCTCTCAGTTCCTGGCAGCCTGCATCATCTTCATTTTATTTCCTTCCTAGCCTTTTTAAGGTTAGGGAGGTGGGGTGGGAGTGAGAATAGAGGGAGGGAGAGAGGAAGCTTTTCTCCAACCAATGTTTCTTTTCCTATAGGGTATAGGTTTCTTTCAGCTTCTCATCTTTCCTGTTATTTTTTTAAATCTGTTGAAGGATTGGGGAGAGCCAAGAAGTTGGAGAGAAGGAAATAACTTACCTGAGCTCTCCCCCAAACCCCTCCAAACCCCTTTAAATAATGTCCTAAAACAATTCCTGCAGAACCCGCAAAAGGATGGAGTGAAATAATTTTCCAGCCAAAAACAACTTAGAAGGGCAGCAGGAAATATTTGTTGCACCAGGATGGGAGTGGAGCACAGTCCAACACAGGCTGTTCCAGAGCAGACCCAGTCCCACTAAACTGGAAGCAGGCTTTGGAAACCACTGCATCAGCTGCAACAGTGGCTGATTCCAGAACTCTCAGCCTACAGACTGTAAGGGGGTTGAACAACTGGTCACAAGTTGATTAAAGGAGTCTCTTTGCTAGCATGGAGACAGGACCCTATTATTTTCCCCATATGTGGATCCAGGTCACAGTCCTGGGTGGCAGTTCCAGGGAATGAGGAACACCAGCACACCAGAGTTTGAGGCTGCATTGTCACAGTTCTAGGGCACAAAAGAATGCTTGTAGTTGCTCACAGACCAGATCACAGGCCAGGAGAGTAGTAAATGCACCTCTCATTATATCATGCTTCCTTAGCAGAACTGAAAACTTACAGGTCCCTAGAAGTATCTTTGAAAACAGCTACACAAAAGCCCTGAAGTGCAGGATGATGCACCCTCCATACTGGAAGCAGAGCCCTACCTTAACAAAGAGCTAAAAAAAGTCAAAAAATAGGCTGGAAAAATGAGCACGCAACAGAACAAATTTCTGACCATAGAAAGTAAATATGGTGACAAGGAAGAACAAAAACACACACTCAGAAGATAACAAAGCCAAACCTCCTACATCCAAAGCTTCCAGAAAAAATATTAATTGGTCTCAGGTCATAGAAGAGCTCAAAAAGGATTGTGAAAATCAAGTAAAAGAGGCAGAGGAAAAATTGGGAAGAGAAATGAAAGTGACGTAAGACAATCATGAAAGAAGGAGTCAACAGCTTGGCAAAGGAGACGCAAGAAGAAAACTGAAGGAAATATCTCCTTTAAAAAACAGAATAGACCAAATGGTAAAAGAAGGATAAGAATTCACTGAAGAAAACCATTCCTTATGAAGTAGAATTGGCCAAATGGAAACTAATGACTTGGTGAGAAATCAAGAAACAACAAAAAATCCCAAAAGAATGAAAACATACCAGACAATGTGAAAATGTCTCATTGGAAAAACAAATGACCTGGATAATAGATCCAGGGGAGATAATTTTAAAATTCTTGGACTATCTGAAAACCATGATCAAAAAAAGCCTAGCCATTACTTTTCCAGAAATTATCAAAGAAAATTGCCTTGAGATTCTAGAATGAGAGGGTAAAACAGAAATCAAAAGAATCCACTGATCATCTCCTGAAAGGGATTCCCAAATTGAAAACTCCCAGTAGTATTATAACCAAATTTCACAACTCCTCAGTCAAAGATAAAAGAATGCAAGCAGCCAAAAAGAAACAATTCAAGTATTGTGGAACAACATGTCATGATAACACAAGATTTAGCATCTTCTACATTAAAGAATCAGAAGGCTTGGAATATGATATTCTGGAGGGCAAAGGAACTAGGATTACAACAAGGAATTACCTACCCAGAAAAACTGAGTACAATTCTTCAGGGCAAAAAATGGACATTTAATGAATAAGAGGATTCTCCGGAATTCTTGATGAAAAGACCAGAGTTGAATAGAAAATTTAATTTTCAAATAACAAGACTCAAGAGAAACGTAACAACTTATACAGGAAAGGGAAATCATAAGGAATTCAATAAGGTTAAATTGTTTATATTCCTTTAGGGGAAAATGATATTTATAACTCCTAAAATTTTTCTCATCATTAGGGCAATTAGAAGGAGCATATACACAGAGAGATCAGGTGTGAGTTAAATATGAAGGAATGATATCTGAAAATAAAAAATTAAGAGGTGAGAGACAAATGTACTGGGAGAAAGGGAAAGGGAGAGGCAGAATAGGGCAAATTATCTCACATAAAAGGTTCAAGAAAAAACTTTTATAGTGGAGGGGAAGTGGGGGTTTGAAGGGGAGGTGAGTGAATCTTATTCTCATCAGAATTGGCTCAAAGAGGGAATAATAAACACTCCATTGGGTATAGAAATTTACCTTATCCTGTAGAAAAGTAGGAGAGGAAGGGGATAAGACAAGGGTGTCTGTGATAAAGTGGAGGGCAGATTGAAGGAGGAGGTAGAAGCAAAATACTTTTGAGGAAGGGCAGGTTGAAAGGAGAGAGAGAATAGAATAAATGGGGAGAAGTATATTTAGTAATAATAACTGGGAATAAATTTCCAAGCAAGTTTCTCTCATAAAGACCTCTTTTCTTAACCATGTGAACTGTGACAAATTTATGAAAATAAGAGCCATTCCACAATTGATAATTAATCAAAAGATATGAACAGTTTTCTGACAAAATAATCAAAGCTGTATATATCCATATGAAAAATGCTCTAACTCAATATTGATTGACACAGTTGGTGGAATTGTGAACTGATTCAACCATTCTTCAGGACAATTTGGAACTACACCCAAAGGGCTGTAAAACCATGAATATCCTTTGAACTAGCAAGACCGCTACACACAAAGAGCAAAAAGATCTATAGGTACAAAAATATTTATAGTATTACTTTTCTAGTGGCAATGAATTGTAAATTGAGGGGATGCCCATCAATTTTGGAGTGGCCGAACAAACTGTGCTTTGTGATTGTGATGGAATCCTATTGTACTATAAGAAATGACGAGCAAGATGCTTTCAGCATAACCTGTAAAGGCTTACATGAGCTGATGAAAAGTGAAATGTTCTGTGTACAAAGTAACAGCATATAGTGAGATGATCAGCTGTAAATGAGTTAATTATTCTTGATGAAACAATGATCCAAGACAACTCTGAAGGACTCATGATGAAACATACTATATCCATCCCCAGAGAAAAACTGATGGTTTCTGAATACATGTTGAAGGATATTTTTTTATTTTACCCTTGAGTTTTTTTGGTCTGTTTTCTTTCACAACATGACATATGGAAATGTTTTGCATGATTATACATAATCTATATTGAATTGCTTGCCTTCTCAGTGATAGGGGTGAGGAGGGAGGAAGGGAGAGAATTTGGAATTCAAAGTTTTAAAAACAAATGTTAAGAATTGGTTTTACATGTAACTGGAAAAAATAAAATACAAAATAAATTTTTAAAAAAGAAAATTGAGACACTAATGCACTGTTGGTGAAGTTGTATACAGATTTAACCATTCTTTAGAGCAGACTTGCACAACATATGGGCCATGGCATGGGTGCTTGTGACCTATCAAAGGATTTTGGGCTGCACTTGAAAAATGTAGGGTTACCACTACACAATCTCCTTATGTCATGTAACTTGCAGCAACCAATCATTGTCAGTCTTTCTGTGGTCTAATCTATCTACATCCTGAAGAAGTTTAGCCTGTTTTAATTTTGGCCCCTACCTACTGCCAGGTTCTACAGGTCTTCTGTAGAGCAATTTGGAACTATGCCCCAAAGTCTATAAAATCATGCATAACCTTTGATCAAGCACTACAGCTACTAGATTTGTATCCCAAAGAGATAGAAAAACAAAAACGAAAAAAAGGACCAATATGGACAAAAATATTAATAACAGTTCTTTTACAAGTGGCAAAGAATTGGAAATGGAAGGGATCTCCATCATTTGGAGAATGACTGAACAAGTTGTCATACATGATTGTGATGGGATACTATTATGCTATAAGAAATGAGAAGCAGGATACCTTGAGAAAAATCTGGAAAGACAGTGAACTGATGCAAATTGAAATGAGCAGAACCAGGACAACATTATATGCAGTAACAGCAATATTACAGGATGTCAACTGTAAATGACTTAGCTATTCTGAGCAATATGAAGATCTAAGCCAATGAAAAATGCTACCATGAAAAATGCTATCCATCTCCAGGGGAAGAACTGAGGGAGTCTGAATGAAGGTCAAAGAATCCTTTTTCTTGGGTTTTTTTTATTTGTGTTTTCTTTCACATGACTAATATGAAAATATGTTTCATATGACTGCGCATGTATAACCTATATCAAGTTGTATGTGTTCTCAAGGGGAAGGGTGGGAGTAAGAGAATTTAAAACTCAAAATTATTAAAAACAAATATTAAAAAATGTTTGTATATGTAATTGTGGAAAAAATACAATATTAAAATTTTTTTAAAAATTCTCATGTATTAATCTGAGTTGATCTAGGTTCCTATAGTGTATCCTTAATTTTTCTCATTTGTATCATTCTATTCCTTACTTCCAGCTTCTAGAATGTTGTTCTCCTTTACTTACTGCATTGAATTTAGCATCTCCAGCCTAGCTTTCAAGGCTCTCCATAATCTGACCTTATTTTCCACTGTACTTCCACTCCTACCCCAGTGAATTTCTCCTTGGCCCTAACATCTCTAACTTACTTAATTGTGTACATATTATATCTCCTCCAAGAACTATAAGCTTCTTGAAGTCAGGTACAGTGTCATTTTTCTTCTCTTTCTCTTTCTCCCTAGCACCTAGCATAGCACCAAGGTCAGGTTAGAATTCTCATGGTTCTTCTCTCACACGGCCTTCATATCTTTTCTCTTGAATTAGACGTTTTCCCCCTGACTCCCCACCTATCCAAATCCTACCCACTGCTGCACTTAAAGTGTAGCTTGTATTTATTAATGCGTCCATTTAGCAATTACATTTTAACTACTGCCTTTCCCCTATATTATAGCTGAACTAGAGTGTTCTGTGCTTCGAACACTTTTTGTTTTCTCTTAATTCTGTTCCATGCTCATGCTTCCCTAAACCTAAAACTTTTTTTTTTTGGTACTCTATATCTATGAGGGAGGCCTGTCCTTCCATGAATCTTTCCCTGACCCCTCCCTCGATCCATTCAGTAGTGACTTAGTTTTACATATATTTCACATACTTATCTCCTAATATTGTGAGATATAATTACCTATGTTGGTATCTTATCCCCTTCTTGGACTGTAAGTTCAATGAGGACAAGAAACTTTTTTTATCTAAATGTTGTGACTTTCCCAGTATCTAATAGAGTGCAATATATACAGCAAAAGTTTAATAAATGTTTGTGGTGGTGCAAGTTATGGAATTATTTAATAACCACCAGTGACTTCACCTCGATCTACTGTGTACATTCTTGTGTGCACCTAATTATTTACACGTTGTCCCCACTATTGGAGTGTGAACTCCTCAAAATCAGGGACTTTTTTTTGCCTTTCTTTGTATCCTCATTTTACTAAGGCACAAGGGATGGTTTGTAATAAGTGCTTAATAAATCGTTGCTGACTACCCGTTGATATGCCCATTGTGCTAGGTGCTATGGAGATAAAAGGTTAATAGGACACAGAACTCAAGGATTCTACCATTTAATAGGGGAGACAGAACAGGCACACATATAATTATAATGCAAAATAGAATGTGAGTGCATAGGAGAGATACAGACAAGATACAATGGAAAGGAGTCGATAGCTGAATCTGCAGCTAAGGTAGCCTAGATGGGAGAATGTTTCACGAAGGAAATGACATTTGAACTTGGCCTTGAAAGAGGTTAGGATTTCAATCAATGAAGATATTGAGGGGAAGATATTGCAGGGCGAGGAAATGGTCTGCATTTTAAAGGTACAAAGACATGGAAGTGCTGGACACTTTTCTTCTGGTTCCCGGCAAAGAAGCAGCCCAGTTTGATAGAACTTTAAAGTACATAATGGGTTGCTAGAAATAACACCAGAAAGGTAGGTTGGAGCTGGTCTGTGGAGGTCCTTGAATGCCAGGGAAAAGGAGTGTGGAACTTATTTGGTACATTACAGGGAAGTGTTAAGGGCCTTTAGGCAACGGGGTGATTATAAGATTACTCCAGCAGCCAGATATGTGATAAATTGGAGAAGCAGAAAGTCTAGAAAGAAATCACAGTAGAATGGGTTAGACATGATCAGGGCCCAAAGTAAAACAAAGCAAAACAAAACTGAGACCTAGAGAGTTGAAGTGACTTGCCTGAGGTCTGTTGACTCCAAATTCAGTGCCTTTTCCACTTTACTACACTTATTCCTTCCACATTGTAACTTTCCCCATTGAGGTTTTGATATATTGTGGGTTGGCATAAGAAATTAAGTGGGAATTTTGGAGGCCACAGATGACACGTGAAGGCTAGCAGATCACACGGAAAAAGTTTAGAAACTCAAGAATGCACAAAAATATATGTATTGTATAATGTCAACATACTTTATCTTTTGAGCTATAGTAATTTGGATTTCTATCGTAGAAAGGAAGAACCAAAAAATTTTATATGAATTTTCCAGGTCATGAGGGAATAACTGTACAGTATTTATCTTTTATAGCATGGCCAAGATTTTTGAGCGAGTTTATGATCCCACCTTGTTTTTCTTGAACCATGTATTCATTTTGCCTGTGCTTGAACAGTTCTATTAACAGTCAAACATGTATTTATTAAGTATCTATTATGTGCCAGGCTCTGTGCTAAGGACTAGAGATACAAAAAAAAAAAGACAAATACAGACCTTGACCTTAATAGGGTTAAAAATCTAACAAAGAAGAGAGCATGCAAATAATGTATGCAAATATAGAATGTATAATTATGATTAATAAATTTAAATAATATGAACATGTAAATATATATGTATGTGTATGTTTCCATACATACACATATATGATAAATTAAAAGTAATCTCGGGGTGAATAAAGGGAACTGAAAAAGTAACATGAAACTCATTTCTTCATAAAGCAGATCCATTCAAAATTTTTTTTTACTGTACTTTACAATTTAGCACGTCATTACATGCTGTTTTGTCTTGTTCTGTAAATGTTTCATGGATATGAGATTTGTATCCCCCACTGTATTCTGTTCTCAGAGGCAGACGGAGACTATGCCTTCCATTTCTCCTGCATCTGTGGCTTGTCTAACAAAGGCTAGGCACACACCTCCTTAGTAAATCCTTGTGCAGCATGCAGAGTGAGATCTTCATCATTTAAGTTGCTTTCATAGTCCTCCGATTCACAGCCCCTGTTTTTGTTTCTCCTTTGCTCATATCAATATCTGAGAATGATGGAAACATGATGTTTCATCTGGTGTCTACACTCAGACCAATTAAACTGATTCATTTTCTGGTGAATAATTAATTATTCTCTGTGTTAGACAATCTAGTTAACCAATGGAAAGGCAATTATTCTGATTTACCATGGTTGGCTGATAATTGCACAAGATAAACATAAATAATGAAATTAGTTTGATGATAGAGAAACATGGATGGGCTTGTTGATTTAATAAGCATTTATGTAGCACCTGCTGGGTGATCAGCACTGTCCTAGGCACTTTTACAAAAGAATAGAACACATCATGCCCTAGAGAAGCTTAGATTGGTAAAGAGACTCATAAAAAGGAAATACTCAGACAACAACATAATTTGGTATATTAACAATTTGTGATGAGTAGTAAGTCAGAAGTTTGGTGGGGAGAGAGGTAGGAAGAAAAAGAGGGGCAGGGACTTCATATAGTTTTTCCATGTTCTGGGTCCATCTACTTTACACTGTGCTATCTGTAGTCCCCACCCATTGCCACCCAGAAAAGCTTCATGTGATTATTAAGTTCCAAGTTTAGCCTGGGCTTTTTGGGAAGGTTCTGTAGTCATTTCTGTAATACATAATTTCCTGGCCTATCAATTAATCATCAATAAACATTTATTAAGCACCTACAATGTTTGAAATACTGCGCCAAGCTTGAGTGATCCCATGCAGTTTTAAAGTTGATAATGTGCGATTTTATGGTAATATAACCAGGGAGTAGTAACTTGGGCTTTGCCACAGGGTGCTAAAGTTTAAAGGACATACTTCTTCAGCAAGTAAGAACAACTGAGCTCAGCACCTAATTAGCAAGAATGATTAGTTTAATTAGGAAGTTACCAGATGGCACCTTCTTCTTAGTAGCAAATTCCTCCCTGACTTCTCTCTCTCTCTCTCTCTCTCTCTCTCTCTCTCTCTCTCATTCTCTCTCTCCTCCTCCTCCTCCTCTCTGTCTCCCTCCCTCTTTCCCTCACCCCTTCTCTCCCTCTCTATCACCTTCTTTCTCTCTCCCCACTCCCCCCTTTCATTTTCAGTGGTGATCTTTCCAGCAGCAGCCTGGAAGGCAGGAACTGAAGATCAATGTGTACCCCAGTGTCCTGGGGTGTTTTTACCTCCCTACCAGCCTTTGTATCCTGAGGTGTGAGTTCTCTGTATCCTATCCTCCCAGCTAATGGTTGCCATGGGAACTAGAAATGCTAGGTGAGGCTCTGCTTAGGGGAAAATGATGAAGATATATAGGTTGAAAAATGTCTCTGTCCATTTTATAATATGGTGTGCCTCTGGTCCCATACCTAAACATTCTCGAGTTCTGTCTCATTGTGACTAACTCTTAATGCTTAGCTGAAGGTAAATTCCCCCTTTTTAGTCTAATCTTTTGGATGTCCCAACCTGGCACAAGGTGCTCGCCATCTTGCCCTTGACTATATTGTTCCTCTTCATCTTTGGTTTATGATGATTAGACTAAGGACTCCCTTTGAGGACTCTGAACCTTTCTTCCTGTTTCTAAAATTTTCCCTGTTCCAAGAATTTTTACAACTAGTGTCTGTGAGAAAGGCCTCATTTCTGAAATACATAGAGAACTGAGTCAAATTTACAAGAATACAAGTCATTTCCCAATTGATAAATGATCAAAGGATATGAACTGGTGGTTTTCAGAGGAAGAAATTCGAACTATCTATAGTCATATAAAAAATGCTCTAAATCTATTGATTAGAGAGATGCAAATCAAAACAACTCTGAAGTACCACATTATACCTATCAGATTGGCTAACATGACAAAACACGAAAATGGTACATGTTGGACAAGATGTGGGAAAGTTGGAACACTAATTCATTGTTGATGGAGCTGTGAACAACTGGAACTATGTCCAAGGGGTATAAAAATGTGCATACCCTTTGACCCAGCAATACGGTTTCTAGGGTTGGATCTCAAAGAGATCATAAAAATGGGAAAAGGACCCATATGTACAAAAATATTTATAGCAGCTCTTTATGTGGTGACCAAGAACTGGAAATCTAAGGAGTGCCCATCAACTGGAGAATGGCTGAGCAGGTTGTGGTATATGAATGTAACAGAATACTATTGTGCTATAAGAAATGACAAACAGGCAGACTTCAGAAATACTTGGATGGACTTATATGAATTGATGCTGAGTAAAGTGAGCAGAGCCAGGAGAACATTATCACAGTAACAGCCACAGAGTACGAGGACTGTTTCTGATAAACTTAGTCCTTCATAGCAATGCAAGGACTCTTGATGCAAAATGCCATCCACATTCAGAGAAAGAACTATGGAGACAAGAACACAGAATGAAGCAGACTATTTTCTCTTTTGTTATGTTTTTTTTTTAGTTTTGCTCATGCTTTCTCCCATTCATTTTAATTCTTCTATGCAACGTGACTAATGGGAAAATGTGTTTGATAGGAATGTATGTGTAGAACCCATATAAGATTGAATGCATCTTGGGGAAGGAGGGAGGAGAAGAAAATTTTAAACGTATGAAAGTGATTGTTGAAAATTGGAAAACAAATAAATAAATAAAGTTGGAGGAAAAAACGACTTTCTCTGTTCCAGTCTGTATTTCTGTGATTGATCTTGAATCTTTACCTTTTGTTTGTTGATGGGCATCTCTAACTTGGGTCAGACCAAGGCCTAGTACTAGAGAGAACGCTGCCTTTTTCTTCTTTTACATTTTAATGATATGGTATCTCTAAGCATTACATTCCAACTAAAATACAAATAATTCCAATTTGGAAATGTTGCAGGCATGTTCAGAGATGGTTCATGCTAAAAGAATCTCAAAAATTGTAAGGGGATTAGGCTTTTTGCCCATCCCATGCTTGGGATGGAAGGGAAGTGGGGAGCATAAAAACATAAATAGCTGGGTGCAAGGACTTCTGGGAAAGAGCATAACAAGGAAAATAAGGGGATTTTCTAGATGAGGTGTCAAGTTAGGGGGAGTGAACAAAGGCACTAGCTGCCCAAGACATGAAGTACCACAATGAAAGATTAAACAGGAAATGGCCAGGATAAAGGTAGAGGATACTGTAGAAAAGGGAGCATGACTCTAGTATGATGGAGAAGAGAAATGGACTCTGGCACAACTCTGAGTCTGGTGACAGCAGTGAATGTAGCTGTGAATTTTGCATGGTCTATGGTACTATAGTAGTAGTCGTCATTGGAATGTAGGTTTTATTTCCTTGCTAAGACTTTCTTCCTGTTTCTAAAATTTTCTCTGTTCTAAGAATTTTTACAACTAGTGTCTGTGATAAAGGCCTCATTTCTACAATATATAGAGAACTGAGTCAAATTTACAAGAATACAAGTCATTTCTCAATTGATAAATGGTCGAACAGGCAATTTTCAGAGGAAGAAATTAAAGCTATCTAGTCATATGAAAAAATGCTCTAAATCACTAGTAATTCCAGACCCTAACTTTTCCTATCCTAAATGGGCTAGGAAATAGTCTATCCTCTCTTTTTCTGTGTCATCTTGTTATTGTGGAGAGCACTGCTTGACTCGGAGTCAAGGCAAACCTAGCGTTGAATTCTACCTCTGATATGTAATAGCCAAGTGACCAAATGCAAGTAACTTAAATTCTCTGAGACTCAAGTTTCCTGTCTATAAGATGGGAATAATAAGACCACTTTCCTGCCAGGTTTGTTGTGAGAATATAATGAGATAATGCATATAAAATGTTTTTTGAATCTTAAAGCACTAAAAAATGATAGCTAGTGATATTTACTAAGTCTTTGCTATATCAATATCTTAAAAATCTCCATTATTTGCTATGGTCAGGGTTCTTAAGAGAGTTACCTGTCAGATTCCTGTGCTCCAAGGGAGATTTCTAGGTGGGAACAAAATGAGCCGTGGAATTATTATTGAGAAGTCTTCCTAATTGAACTTAGTCCATGTGAGTCCTGAGCTTTGGTTATGGGCCATGGGATACGGAAAGTAGGGAACATTTCATTTAGTAAATTAAAACATTTTATTTAATACCTATTCTGTGAAGATTGCTGTTTTGAGCACTGGTAAGGGGGCTAGCTTCCAGCCTAGTAGGCAGATATGACACAGACACAAATAGCCATACTACATTACAAATGCATGAGAGTTACAAACTACGTGCTGTATGAAATGTGGAGCCAATGAAGGACATTACCAACTGGGGAAATCAAGGAAGATTTCATGAAGCAGGTATCCTTTAAGATGGATCCCAAAGGAAAAGTAAGAATATTCCAATAGACAAAGGAGAGGAAAGGGGACAATCCAGGTGAACAAAGACATGCTAGGAAAACGGCAGGCATTGTTGAGGTTAAGGGAGCAACTAGTCCAGTCTAGGTATAGCATAGAATAGGTGGAAGAGAAGGCAGCAGAAAAAGCATGGTAACGTCAGATTCAACTCAATTAAACATTTAGTTAAATGTAATAAAATGCATATATGAATTGACTGAGAAAGTGCTAGAAAATATTTAGATAGAATCTTATCTTAAAAAGTTTACACCTTACTAAAGCTAATCTTTCTACATTTGCCCTTGGTCCCAATTCCTCCTACCTTCTCCAGAATATTGCTCAAGAATTCATTCATCAAATGTATCATCAATGACTCCTCTCTTTTTGCACACTCCAGTCTCCCGACAAATTTGTTTAGTTCTTCCCAATCCACAGAAGCCTTCTCTTACCTCTTTGAGGCCATGCAGTCTCTCTTCCAAGTCACTTACATTTCTTGGAAATTTTCTTTTCTTTGCCCAGGCTTCTTCACTATCCATTGTCTCCTCGCTCTCTTGTGCTTTCACTCTATTCTTACCATTGTAGTGGAATCACTGACTTGAGATCAATAATGACATCCTGTCACTGAACTCAGTTCTCATACTCCTTCACTTCGAAGCAGTAGATTTTTGTTGTTGAGTGATTTCGGCTTTGTCTGCCTCTTCATGACCTCATTTGGGGTTTTCTTGGCAAGGATACTGGAGTGGTTTGCCATTTCCTCCTTCAGCTCATTTTACAGATGGGGAAACTGAGGTAAACAGGGTTAAGTGACTTGCCGAGGGTCACACAGTTAGGAAATGTCTGAGGCCAGATGAGAACTCAGGAAGATGAATCTTCCAGACTCCAGGCCTGGCACTCTGTCCACTGTACCACCTAGATGCACTTGAGTAATTGATAGTCTTCTACTTGATGATCTCTCCTCCCTTTCTACAAAATCACTATCCCCTTCTATTTCATTTCTGGTTCCTTCCTGATCTTCATGTGAGTGTTCCTCAAAAGTATGGCCTAAACACTATCTGGGTCCCAAAGCTACTTTTCCATGGGTTCTGACTCTCTACTATCTCACCTTTTTCTAGGGAAATCCAAAACTCTGAACTCACTAGAAACTTCTTATCCTCAAGTCATGCCTCTATTCTGTTTCTAGACAAATCACTTAGCCTCTATCTGCCTCAGTTTCCTCCTACACACCTATCTCACAAGATTACTGTAAAGATCAAATGAGATAACACATGTAAAATACATTGTAAATCTTAAAATGCTATACAAATCCTAGCCATTTGCAATAACAATAATTATTACTCCTAGTCCCTGAAAGAAGGTTTTACGTATTAGATCTTTCAGTCAGTCTAGTTCTTTCCTACTAATATCATATGGGTAGCCGCCCAAATGTTTTGGCTAGGCCAGGCTTCCTGAATCTAAGATTCCTAACTTTATGGCTGCCCCCAAGCATACTGACTATCTCTTTAATTCTAGACTTGTATTGACAGGTGGGCCTGCCTTTGAACCTTCATCATGGCTTAACGAGGATTGTAGAAGAACTAAAAAACAAATGAAGATTTTGTTTCATCCCTAGCTAGGGATTTCTGCTCCAGTTTCACAAATCATCTGACCAGTTTGTAGGCCCATCCTCTCTGGGGGGGAGATTCCTAAAGCTGCTCATTATCACAAGGACAATGGGGAATCCCCATTATTCCCCAAAGTCCTCTAATTCTTCATTATGACATGGAATTAACCATGGACTCTTAGAGGTTATGACAGCAGAACACAGATTCTAGTAGGGTTTACCAAGAATGAAAGCCTTGAGACATGATCTGAACTGATCTGCTTGAGCATCAGCCCAACTAAGGCTCACCATTGGTGAGTTAGTAACTGAGAGTCGTATGAAACCCTGCGTTTCCTGAATAGTAGTGGTGGATAGTAGAAAAGCAAGGAGAGAATGCTAAGAACCACACTGTTTTTGTTTTCGATCTAAAACAATAATTTCACTTTTGGTATTTTAAATGTAAGGCAGTCAACCCCGATGTCGTAAATAAGAGCTAACTTCAAAGCCAGGAGGCCCTGGGTTCAAGTCCTCCCTGTGACACACACGCACATGCCTACTCTGGTAGGCTCTGATCTCTTCAGTTGCAGAGAAAGTGCCAACCTTCCCTGCTAGAAGGATTCTTAAGGGTTCCCTAAATCAATGAAATCACAGTTCCTATCTTTATCTGATTCTAAATGTGAGAAGACTGTGCAATCAAGTTAATACCTTCCTGAAGAAGCTGGCCCCTACTCGTATTGACATTCTCACTATAAATAAAGCCAGAAAGCATAAAGCAGATGCTGCTAACCAGAAGAGCAGCTCACAGGTTAACTTGAGAAGCACTAATAAAGAAGGTGGTGGAGTAGGTTTCATTGTGCTCCCAACGAAAAATCATTCCATGTGACACAAGGCCATTTCATCTTACAGCACTTATTAAGGACACAAGGGGAAAAGACCACCAGGAATGTAATAGTAGCTTTAACTGTTAGCATCTGAGGCAGAGGATGAAGACATGGAGAAATTCTAGGGCAACCTTGATCAAATACCACAAAGTCAACACATACTTGATGACTTTAATGCCATGGTGGGTACTGAGAAAGATGGTGAAAAATGTTTGCAAAATGTGGTTCAAGATTAAGAAATTCCAGAAACCAAAGGCTTGTAGATTATTCAGAATCATTATGAACATATATCAGGAATATTTTCTTCTAAAATAGTAGGTAGTATTTAAAGGTTTAAGATTTGCAAAGTATTTTACATATGTACCACATGCTGTAGACATTCTCTCCCAGCTTCTGGTTGGGCCACCAGAGGGAGGCCCTCTCTTTCCCCATTAGGGCTTAGGGGTAGTCCTGAGGTGCTGGTCTAACACTGTAGTTTACAAACTCCCATCAATGTGCTTCTCCTCAGATTATCAACTGAAATTTTTCCATCATTCAGACTTGATTAGCTTTTAGTATTTACTGAGGTGGTATAGTAAGAATGGGGGCAGCTAGGTGGTACAGTAGATAGAGTCAAGGCCTGGAGTCAAGGAGACTCATCTTCCTGCATTCAAATCTAACCTCAGACAATTATTAGCTGTGTGATCCTGGACAAATCACTTATCCCTGCTTGTCTCAGTTTCCGTGAAATAAGAATTTTCTGTCAAATGATCTGGAGAGGGAAATGGTAAACTAATACCTTTGTGAAGAAAACCCCAAATGGGATGACAAAGAATAGAACACAACTGAAACAACTGAACAACAGTAACAACCATAAAAAAAAATTGGTACAAAATCTCCTTCCACCAAAACCAAAACAAAACAAAAATATTCATCTGTATCACATTCTCCCACTGGTGCACACAGGGAGAATCCAAGGGAAAACTGGCTTGGAGGGTCCATGTGGGAAAGAGTTCTTGGCTGCTGGATGCCCTTTTCTTCCTGGCTAGGATGTCAATGAGAAATTGGAATTCTCTGGTCCCCCAAGGTCCTCTTCTGATCAAGGGGCATGGGGAAGAGAATGTGACCAAGGTGGAAGGTCTTCTCTTTCTCCCCCTCCCACTCCTCCAAAGGATTCCTTCTCATGGATTTACTCGGAGTTTCCACTGTTAAACTTCCAGATGCTTAAATCTTTGGATCTTCTGCACTAGGTCTTCTATTTTATACAAAATCCACAGGGCATTATCAAGTTTTCTCAGTTACTCTGAATACACTTCCTATGCATGTATAAGAGTGTGTTACCATTTTTATTAGGTTCCTATCTTTTTTTAAGGTGTCACTGATGAATATTTTGAGTGTTGTATCCTAACTCCAGTTTTCCCACAGACCTTACTTTATAGTTTTATTGAGGCATTTTGTATAGTACAGTGAATTTTAGGATAGAATATGTTGTGTTATAACAGAACTGACTGTCTAAACAAAAAGACAATCCCTGTTCTTAAGGGGCTTACATTCCACTAGGGGAAGAGAACACATAAAAGGAGGGGAAAGGGGAGGAAGATGTGGTCCCTGGTGCTTTAATCATCTGTACTAGTTTCGTGTAAATTCTAGTGATTGGTGCCTAAATAGCTCAGTAGATAAAATTCAGGTCCTAGAGTTGAGAAGACCTGAGTTCAAATATGACATCTGTTATTTATTAACTTGATGAATCTATACAATTCATTTAACCCGTTTGCCTCAGTTTCGTCATCTGCAAAATGGGGACAAAACTGGCACCCACCTCCCATTATGAGGATAAAATGAAATAATTGCATAGTGCTTTGCAAGCTTTAGAGCACTATGTAAATGATAGTTATTAATAGTACTTATAAACAGTTCAGTGGAAGGGACAATGGATGGTGTCAAGAAATCTTCCTGCTGATTTGACATCTTAGTGTTACTTCTCTGGGTTACTCTAGCTATTAATATTATGAATTCCTGCTCTTGGGATGGCAATTCCACCCAAAGGACCTATATGTCTTGCCTTCCCTCAGGCCCAACCCAAGTCATGGAAGAGCTTACTAACTTGGCAGGATCTAGTGATGTTTTTATCAATTGCCTTGTAGGGAATGGGGGTGGGAGTGGGGTAGTAGAAGCTCTATTGGGTGACATTTAAAGCAAGAAGCCCATCACAGACCCACAGAGAAACCTGCTAATGAGTCCATCACAGTAAATAGGTAAGAGTGTCAGCCTCTGACCATCTGCATGCATCTGGCAGCCAGTGCTGGCCAGACACCCTCCCCCACTCCCTCACCCTCCTACTTCTCGCGCAAGCTGCCAATGCAATTGATTTGTATTAATCTGGCTGAGCATTCATTACCCTGAGTACCAACCTGTCACTGTTTGCTTAGCTTGCATGTAATCAGAGCTACATAAAAATCAATGTGTGAAATCTTTATATCAACATATAGGAAATAAAAAGATTTCTGCAGGCAGCTGCGGGTTTTCAGACAGATTAAAACTGACAAATTGGCATGATCCATGATGAAGCCGATGATGAGGTGCCGCAGAATGTCAGAGGTTTGGAAAATGGCATACTGAGGAATGAAATGCATTGCCTCCAAGCGAATATAAGCAGTATCTGGAGGGGGAGAAAAGAGAGACAGAGAGACATTTGTTTCTAATAAAGAATATTTACTCTTCCTGTAAGTTGCTGACTTCCATGTGAAGATTAAACTTCTCCTTGGTCAGTGAGGTGCTGTGTTATTATTCCCAAAGCATAGATAAGGAAATAACCCATTGGTTAACTGCTTGAGCAAGGTCATAGTGAATGTGCTGTACTGGTACCAGGAATGGAAAGGGGAGTCTAGACTCCCACTCAGCTCTAATCACTGAGCCCTGCACTCTGGAGGGACATTCACCTCTTTGCCCTCCAACTGACATCTCTGTTATCCTCAGTATGTCTACCTCCTCTGGAAGCAAAGAGATAGAAGAAAGGCTTCACACTGGTAAAATGGCCTGAAAATTTTGTGGATTTTGGAAGTATACCTAATTCCATATCCGTGTATTTTGAAGAAAATATTTCATGTACCATATTCATGTACTTATGAAATTCTTTATCAAGTGAAAAAAGTCTGTTAGAATCATAGATTGTGAGGAGTCAGCAGAGTTTAAGAGAAAACATTGGATATAGAACTAGAAGACCTGGGTTCAGATCCTGGCTTGGTCACTTGTGTGACTTTGGGCAAATCACTTAATTTACTTATTTGTAGAATGATGGGGTTGGAGTAGATAGGAGGGGGGACAAGCATTTGTGTAGCACCAATTAATGTGCTGGACACTAAGTTCTTTTTAAAAAATATCATTTCATCTTCAAGGTATCTTCCAGCTCTAAATCTGTGAATGCATAACATAGTGTCTGACACATGGTAAATGCTACATAAATGTAGTCATCATCATCATCATCATAAAAGTATCCTTTTTCAGTTAGTTTTAAAATGTACCCATTTATAAGTGAAAAAAGATTATTAAAAAAATAAATCAGGATTTTAACTTTAGTATTAAGCAAACTGATAGTTTGGAAAATTAACTAGACTAACAAGGCAAGATTCAAGATTTCATTGGTCTTATGGAAATGCTGGTTTGGAAACTCTCTGGATTGGTGCACATCAGCAACTTGTAACATAATTTTAGAGAGTTGTCAGAGGGATTCAGGACATTAAATAACTTGCTCATGGTCACACAACTATTTTGTCAGATTCAAGACTTGAACCTAGACATTTCTAACCCCACAGCCATCTTTCCATCCTCTATATCTGACTTTTTATGATTTGTTATAGTCTCTATCAATCTATCCTTCCCTCTTGATCTACCTACTAATCTATCTATTTATCTATCATCTATCTATCTATCTATCTATCTATCTATCTATCTATCTATCTATCTATCTATCTATCTATCTCATACAACTCTCAATTATCCATGGCAAATTTCTCATTCCAAGTTGGCTTTTCCCTGCCTCTCAACATACTTTTGGGCCATCTGCCTTTTCGTTTTAGCCTGAGCCAAATCTAATGAGGAAGGTAAATCTGCTGCCGCTGTTGCTGGAAAGAGACAAAACAAAAACAGAATACCATGTAATACATGCCATTATCAAATAATAATTTTGTACTATTTATTTCACTGTATTTTCTGCACCTGCTCTTGTCCATTACTGTGGAAGATGAGTTACTTGTAGCTCTTTCCAAATAGGTACAAAGTCCTTACCAGCTTCCTCCAATCTTGACCTCTCCATTCAGAAGCTCCCTGAATGTATAGCAAAGCAAAATAAATGAGCATTCTTTACACTGCCCAGGAATAATGGTTTCTCACTCCAGGTTATAGGTTATTTGAAAAAGATCCCTGTTGTGTTTGAAATGAGCTGGGCTAGAATACCAGCACTGAGACCCTATCTCCAAAACATGTTTGTATGTGATGCTGTGGTAGGCATGGGTGAGAGGCAGGAGGCAGATTTGGCCACTGCCTTCTAGGTTAATGGCTCAATGTTTGCAAGCTAGAGAATGAATCGGCTGGCTTAGTTTCCCTAGCCAGACCGAAAGCCACAGAGAATGAGTAGGCAGCAGCACACAAACAGACTTCCCAAAGTGCCTTCAGTCTGAGTATATTCAGGGGAGAGTCATAACACAGGCAAGAAAAGCATATTGAATCATGGAAATTGCATCAGAAATAGTGTGTATAAGGCAAATCCTGAGATCAGTGACATCAGTGTCTAAATTAACCCCCTCAATAAGAGCTTAGTAACCTCAAATTCGATGGAATGATGTCGAAAGACCACAGCTTTAGAGATGGAAGGGACCCCAGAGGCCATGTAGTTCCAGCTTCTCATTTTACAGATCAAGATACTGAGACCCACAGAGGTTATGCGACTTGACCAATAGTTATATGGGCAGTAAACATCAGTAGCAGAATTTAAACCCAAGTCCTCTGACTCCAGAGCCAAAGTCTTTTCTGCTTTATAACACAGAAATTTTACCAAAGCATTTAAGAAAATTTCTCATTCTATCCTTATAGAAAAGGAAAAAATTTAGATGGATTTGGAATTGGCTGAATGGCCAGTTCCCAAGGATAATCATTAAATCTAACTTGGAAGTTTTGAGGGTTAAAAATGTCTACATTCAAATCTTAAATCTGACAAAATAGTTGTATGATCATAGGCAAGTTATTTTATGTCTCGAATCCCTTAGACAACTCCCTAAATCTGCAATGGAGTGCCTTAGAGATCAGTTATTGTTTAATATTTTTATCAGCAACTAGACAAAAAGCATTGGAGACATCCTTGGCAAATTTGCAAATGATGCCAAGATGGGAGGACTAGCTACCACACTGGATGACAGTCAGGATTCAAATAGAATGTGACCAAAAAAAAAATCTAAAGTAATGGAATTAATTGAACAAACAAAAATTCACTTGGGGTAAATTCTTGGACTTGGACTTATGCTTGAATTAAAAAAAAATCAGTTTCCCAAGCACAAGATGGGGAAGGTATGTGCATTTAGCAACTGAACCAGAAAAGATCTAGGAGTTTTTAGTATATAGGACTACAAACCCAATGAGACTGAAGCAGTAGAATATGGCAACCAAGAACACCTTAAAGTAGTCTGAGAGTACATTAAGAGGGTCATAGCATCCAGGAACAGAGACAGGAACCCTACTCTACTCTGATCTGGTCAGACCACATCTGGAGAGGGCTGATGTTCATTTACTGGGGCCATAGTTCAGGAAGGCTATTGATAAGCTGGAAAGTGTCCAGGGGAGTGCAACCAGTATAGTGAAGTGCCCAGACCTCATACCGCATGATGATCAGTTGAAGTTCTTTAGCCTATAGAAGGGAGGATTTACGAGAGACACAACAGCAATTTTTAAATATTTGAAGGATTATCATATGAAAAAGGGATTAAATTTAATTTAATTTGACCCTAGAAGGAAGAACTAGGAGTAATGAGGTGGGTAGGGGGAAAAGGAATGAGAAAAAGCACATGTATAGCACCAGTGGCAAGACAAACGTCAGGATGACTGGTGTTGGCTCAGGGTGCTGTTGATAACCTTTGGGTCTTCCATGTCTGACCAAGCTCTAAGTGTTCCACAGTACCTGCTTCAGCAGCCTTTGTGGTCCCAGGAACAAACTGTTTTCATCTACTCATTTTGCCACAAGAGGTCTTCAAATGCTTGGGGTAAATGTTCATCTCAAAGGGAAAGCATTTGATGTCCCACTATTGGCTAACTGAGCATAGAATGACTTCCATGCATAAAATGAAAATTAAAATTAAAATCAAACTTCTTGATGAGGAAAACAAAAGTTCCAATCTCTGTGTTAAGTTTTTTAAAATAAATATTTCCTGAGGGGGGAGCAAAGATGGTGGAGTAACAGTACGGACTTTCTAGAAGGCTCCCACCAAACCCAGCAAAATAAATGCCTGTGAAAAGTGACTCTAAACAAATTCTGGAGCTCCAGAACCCACAGAATTATGGACTGAAGCAAATCTCCAGCCAAAGGCAGCCTGGAAGGTTGCTGTGAAGTATCTATTGTGCCACACTGGGAGCACAGCACAGTCCAGTATGCGCTACAAGTACACAGAGGGGACCTGAGCAGGCCTTGAGGAGACTGGATATTTCACATCTGTGGTGGTTTCCAGACTTTATGATCCAAAATACTGAGGATAAATTGGAAGATCAGTGGGAAAATCCTTTGGGAGCAGTGCAGAAGAGAGAAGAGATCTGGCCCCAGCCCCAGGGCAGCAGAGTAAGGAGGGACAGAGATATCTGTGGCAGCCACAGCAACTACAGGGGCAGCTGCAGCCGCTTTTTCTGGAACTCTAGGCCCACAGATTGAGGGAGGATGAAGTGGCTGACAGTACACCTTCCACCCCAACTGCAAGCAGAGAACTACCTTGACAAGGAGCTCAAAAGTCAAGTAAATGACTGGGGAAATCAGCAAAAACCAGAAAAAGAATCAGACTATAGAATCTTACTTTGGTGACAAGGAAGACTAAAGCATGCAAACAGAAGAAAACAAAGTCTAAGTTCCTCCATCCAAAGCCTCCAAGAAAAATATGAATTGGTCTCAGGCTATGGAAGAACTCAAAAAGAATTTTGAAAATCAAGTAAGAGAAGTAGAGCAAAAATTTCAAAGAGAAATGAGAGTGATGCAAAGAAATCATGAAAAACAAGTCAACAGCTTGCTAAAGGAGACCCAAAAAAATGCTGAAGAAAATAATACTTTAAAAAAATAGACTAATCAAATGGCAAAAGAGACTGAAAAAGTCAATGAGGAGAATAATGCCCTAAAAAACAGAAATGGCAAGATGGAAAAGGAGGTCCAAAAACTCACTGAAGAAAATAATGTCTTAAGGATTAGAATGGAGCAGATGGAACCTAATGACTTTATGAAAAATCAAGAGATTATGAAACAAAACCAAAGGAATGAAAAAATAGCAGACATTTGTGAAATAGATCCAGGAGAGAAAATTTAAAAATTATGGGACTACCTGAAAACCATGATCAAAACAAGAGCCTAGACATTGCTTTTCTTGAAATTATCAAGGAAAATTGCCCTGATATTCTAGAACCAGAGGGTAAAATAAACATTGAAAGAATCCACAGATCACCTCCTGAAAGAGATCAAAAAGCAAAAAGTCTTAGGAATATTATAGCCAAATTCCAGAGTTCCCAAATCAAGGAGAAAATATTGCAAGCAGCAAGAAAGAAACAATTTGAGTATTGTGGAAATACAATCAGGATAACACAAGATGTAGCACCTTCTATATTAAGGGATCTCAGGGCTTGGAATATGATATTCCAGAAGTCAAAGGAACTAGGATGAAAACCAAGAATCACCTACCCAGTAAGACTAAGTATAATATTCATTTCTCCTGAATACTTCAGGGGAAAATGGTCATTCAATGAAATAGTGAACTTTCAAGTATTCTTGACGTAAAGACCACAGCTGAATAGAAAATTTAACTTTCAAACATGAGAAGCATGAAAAGGTAAACAGAAAAAAGAAATCATAAGGGACTTACTAAAGTTGAACTCTCTACATTCCTACACAGAAAGGTAGCAATTATAACTCTTGAGACTTTTTTCAGTATTTGCGTAGTTGGAGGGATTATAAACATATAGACAGAGGGCATAGGGTGAGTTGAATAGGAGGGCTGATATGTAAAAAAATAAAATTGAGGCATGAGAGAGGAATATATTGGGAGGAAAAAGGGAGAAATGGAATAGAGCAAATTATCTCTAATAAAAGAGGCAAGGAAAATCTTTTTCAATGGAGGAGGAAAGTAGGGAGATGAGAGGGAAAAAGTAAATTTTACTCTCATCACATTTGGCTTAAGGAGGGAATAACATACACACTCATTATGGTAAGAAAATCTATCTTACACTACAGAAAAGTAGGGGACAATGGCATAAGTGGAGTTTGGGGGGATGATAGAAGAGAGGGCAAATAGGAGGAGAGGTAATTAGAAGTAAGCACTTTTGGGAAGGGACAAAGTCAAAAGAGAGAATAGAATAAACAGGGGGCAGGATATAATGGAGGGAAATATAGTTAGTCTTTCACAACATGACTTTTATGTAAGTCTATTGCATAACTGCACATGCATAACCTATATTTAATTGCTTGCCTTCTAAGTGGGGATGGGTGGGGAGGAAGGCAGGGAGAGAAGTTGGAACTCAGAGTTTTAAAAACAAATGTGAAAAATTGTTTTCACATGCCACTGGGAAATAAGAAATGCAGAAAATGGGGTACAGAAATCTACATTGCCCTACAAGAAAATAGAGGAGATAGGCATAAGGAAAGGGAGGGGTGTGATAGAAAGGAAAGTAGATGGGGGAAGGGGTAATCAGAATGCAGGGTGTCTTAGGGTGGAGAGAGTGGAGAAAATTTGGAACTCAAAATCTTGTGGAAATTAATGTTAAAAACTAAAAATAAATAAAAATTTAAAATAAACAAACAAATAAATATTATCTTTGATTCTCATAATAACCTGCAAGATGGGTGCTATTATTCTCCCTATTTTTATAGTTGAGGAAACTGAGTCAAACAGAGATTAAATGACTTTCCCAGAGACACACAGGTTGTAAGTGTCTGAGGTCAGATTTGAATTCAGGTCTTCCTGATTGTAGGTTCCACTGAACTATCTAGATGCCTCTACTAGATGGAAGTTGCAGAGAGGCAAATTTAAGCTTGATGTTATAAAAATGCTTAGTAATTAAACCTATCCAAAAATGAAATACATTGCCTTGGGAGTAATGGTTTCACTATGATTTGAGGTCTTTAAGCAAAGGCTAGCTGATCAATTGTGGGGTACTTTGCAGACAGAAATCTTTTTTCAGTTACAGGTTGATCAAGATGGCCTTTGGGATCCCTTCCAACTCTGAAATTCTGTGATTTTGTGATTTCATCTGAGCATCCTGACTCTTCAGGGTCTGTTTATAAGCCTTTAATCCATCAGGGCATTTTTGTTACATTTTGCCTAATCAGGCAGCTTATTAATTCAGTTAGATGTGAACCCTTTCAATGAGATTTCCATTTAGTAGATGATTTACTTAACTAATCAATACAAAAGTTCCAAGAACTGCTATCTCCTTATTTCCAATAATTTGTAGTCATAGAGGTCACCTCCCTCATCTGTATTAGAATCAGGAGATCTATGACAAGCAAGCCAAGTTATTAGACTTAACCTTTTAAAAAGTTATCCAGGCTAAGAATAACTCAGCATTACAGCACACTCAATTTTTAATGAAGTTATGCTGAAACCTTACTTCATTCCAGGACATGCTTTGCATTTGTGTCCACATCTTCTTGCTTAGCTTCTGGGCTTGGCCAACTGCAGCATGAACTTAATTTAATTTTTCTTTTTTTGTGATTCTGCAGAGCCCGGTAAAGATCTCAAAACCCTCAGGGGATGTTAAATGAATTTCAGCATTCTCCATCAGGCTATTCCTATATAGGTGGGTGGAAGCTTCAAACCTCAAACACAGTCCTCCTTTTTAGGTTCTCTTTTTATCTCTTCCCTGCTTTTCCATTCCTACACTTCCTCTGTAAAGCCTATCCTAAAGACTTTCCCTTTGGATCTTTCACTCCAGAGTTCATTCAACATGATTCCTAATTCCCATTGGAAATACCTTTGCACCATCTCTCAAACTCACCCCCTTTTCTCCTCTGACACTGCCACCACTTTGGTGCTAGTTCTCATTACCTCACAAATGGACTATAATTACAATGGTCTGCAAGTGGGTCAGCCTGCCTCAAGTCTCTTTCTAACTCCAATCCATCCTCCATTCAGGATACTTTTCCTAAAGCACAAGTCAGATTATGTCACATCCCTATTCAATAAACTCCAGTGACTCCCTATTACCTTCTGTTTGGCATTCAACGCCCTCCAACTTTTCTAGTCTTTTTTCACCTTACTCCCCACACATACTATTTGATTCAGTGACACTGGCCTCCTGGCCTTGAATAAGACACTCTATCTCTTGACTCTGGGTGTTTTCTCTGGTTATTCTCCATACCTGGAAAGTTCTTCCTCCTTCACTCTACCTACTGACTTCCTTGGCTTCCTTTAGATCCCAACTAAAATCCCTTCTTTTACTGGAAACCTCCCCTAACCCCATATAACAGTAAGCACCCTAGCATACCCAGAATGATCTGCTAGCACAGGTTCTTGGATCTGCTTTTCTTAAAGGAAAGCAACTTTTAAGGGATCAACAATCTCTAATTACATTCGTTTGTTTAGAGGAAAAGTCAGCACCCTTAAGGTCAAAGAAAATACAAACAGAAAAATTAGAATAAAGACCAACAGACAGGGCCCTGCCTGAATCAAAGCAATGTTGCTGTACACTTTACATACACCACTGAATCGAGAGAGCCTTTACATCCAAGCAGCTGGGGGTCTTGAACATATGACTACTCAGAGTTTCAACCAAGGAAGCAAATGGTCCTTCTCATAAGCAAACCCCCAAAGCAAAATACTAACTCAGAATATATATACACTCCTCAGAGTCAGAAGACATCACATCCTTCCTGATTCAGTACCTAATCAACTTAATACCAAAAGGTGTGGAAGTCTTCCTACAAGCAAGCCTCCCCCTAAGCAAGCTCCTCCTTAGGCAGGTCCCTCCACCAATGGGCTCTAGGTGAGGCTTATTAATGGGTGGGGAAGATCTTATTATCCCATTAACATTACACCCTTTCTTAATTCTAGAGCCTTTTCTCTTATTTATCCTGTGTATAGTTTGCTTTGTATAAATTTGTTTGTATGTTGCCCCCTCTCCTCCCACTAAATTGTAACCTTTATGAGGGCAAGGACTGTCTTTTGTCTCTTTTTGTAACTCCAGAGTATTGAACGCTTCCTGGTGCTTAGTAAAGGTTTATTGACTGATTGAATTGTGAATGTTATTTTTGTGCTGTTCATTTCTTTTTCTGGATCTGTTCTGTCTTCCTCATCAGTGTGTAAACTGCCTGAGGGCAGGAGTTAGGTTTCTTTTTTTTTTTATACAAAGGCCAGAGTATTTGGATTATCTTCAAGAGTAACCCTGGTCACCCCATGCTGGACAGTTCTCCAGTTTGTCAACATTTCTCTTAAAATTCAGTCTTCAGATGGGACATATAAATTCCCCAGGTGAATGTGGTCCGGTTAGAAGAGAATACAGTGGGATTTTTTTCCACTTTCATTTTAAGTACCCTTGAACTTTTACTAAGGTAGCCTATAAGTTGCTGTTGGTCAAGATGGCATTGGGACATGTGCCTCAAATTATAAACTGAGGCATCATGCCCTGAGAGGAATCCATAACAGCTTCTTAGAGACTGATTTAATATGGTTTCTTGATGTATGTCATAGAACCAATTACCTTAGTGGTCAAAACCTCAGTTTTCACATCTGAACAAATGAAACACCAACCAATGATGATGTGTTTGCCAGAATAACTCTTCTCTATTTCCTGTTATATTAAAGATATCTTTACAGACTGATAGTGTCCTGGGACCCTGCCCAACCCACAGTTTCCCTGGTGATAGAGATCAGGATTAGATTCATCCTAAAGCCTGGCGGGGAGGGGACCTACGAAGTGGGCACTGGCTGCTTCCATTTTATTATTGGCTTAAAATTCTGACCAGTTGTTAGCTTAATAAATATGTAGGCAACAAATTCGATGAGAGAATTGTACTTGGAATCAGAAGGATCTGAACTGAAATCCTGCCTCTGGATAAGTCATTTAATTTTTTCTCAGTTTCTTCATCTGAAAATGGGGATAATAACAGTACCTACCTATTAGAATTGTTGTTAAGATCAAATTTTATTATACACACACAAAATACACACATGTATGTATGTTTGTATATAGTGTTTTGTGAGTCTTAAAGAGGTATATAAATGCAAGCTATTCTTTTTTTTTTTAATTCAACATTCCACCTGCATTCTGCTCCTTAGCGTTATACCCTCAGACCCCACTACCACTATTCACAGGTCTCTGGTCCAACAATTCACTCTTTCCAGTCCTTCAGTTCTTTCTCCATATATAGGAGACTTAATGATTGTAAATAGGGATTACATATTTTACACAGGGCATGAAAGAATCAGAGAGTTAATGCAATTTCTTGATCAATTAATAACTTGTTCAGCTTCATAAATATACCAGAAGTCAGATTGTTTCCCTGGACTGGCTTTGTGTGTGAGTACGTGCTTAATAAATGCTTGCTGATTTGGCTTGAGATGTTCAGCCTGAGGTCTTGATACTAACAGTTTCCAATTCAGAATCCTGGGTCTTTCCTCCATGGTCCCTGTTCACTGTATACTCACCTTGGACCATATAGCTTCCACCATTAGAATTCTGAAAGGCTTAAAAGTCTATTCTGCAATCTCCAGACAATCAATAATGATAATAATCCACATTTATAGAGGGCTTCATTTTGGTTTAAATGAGTTGACATATGTAAAACTCTTTGCAAACCTTAAAGTGATACATAAATGTTCACTGTTATTCTTGTGGTTGTAGAGGCTATTTTTTTTCTTTTTTAAAAATTTATTTTTAGTTTTCAACATTCAATTTTATAAGATTTTGAGTTCCAAAATTTTTCCCTTCCTCTTCTCCCTCCTTGTCAAGACAGCATGAAATCTGATATAGACTATACACGTACAACCATATTCAATGTATTTTCACATTAGTCATGTGAAAGAAGAATCAGGACAAAGGAAAAAACTATGAGAAAGAGAAAACAAACAAAAAAAAAAGAGAGAAAGAAAATCGTATGCTTCAATCTGCTTTCAGACTCCATGAGTTTTTCTTTAGACGTGGATAGCATTTTCCATCATGAGTCTTTTGGAATTGTCTTAGATCATCAAATTGCTAAGGAAAATGAAGTCTATAAAATTTGATCCTTGAGCAATATTGTTATTACTGGGTATAGTGTTCTCCTGGTTCTGCTCACTTCACTCAGCATCAGTTCATGTAAGTTTTTCTAGGTTTTTCTGAAATTCACCTGCTCATCCTTTCTTATGGCACAATAGTATTCCATTATATTCATATACCACAACTTGTTAAGCTATTTCCTAATTGATGGTATCCTCTCAATTTCCAATTCTTTGCCACCACAAAAAAAAAGCTTCTATAAATATTTCTGTACATGTGGGTCCTTTTTCTCTTTTTACAGTCTCTTTGGTATACAGACTTAGTAGTGGTATTGCTGGATCAAAGGGTATGCAGTTTTATAACCCTTTGTGTATAATTCCAAATTGTTCTCCAGAATGGTTGGATCAGTTCACAACTCCACCAACAACACATTAGTGTTTTGACTTTATTATTTTTATTGTTACAAAGTACTTTATTCTCAACAACCTCATAATATTAAAATAGTATTATCTCAATTTTATAGATGAGGAAATTAAATCTGAAATAAGTTAAAAGCTTTGCCCAGGGTCATCGAACCTGATTAAGCTCTAAGTTGGAACTTATTATTCCCATCCACCCATTCCACCAGAAAAGTTTTCATGTGCCTGGGATAGACAACTCCCTGACTCACCTTACAGAATATAAATTCATCTGCTGTAGATACTACTTCTATCACTGCTACACCTTCAAAATTCTTCACAGAGGCTGAAGTTACTGGAAGAAGAATTAGGTATTAGCTTGGTGCTTTATTCAAGCTTAAAACTTAGTACAATGTCCAGCACTTAGAAAGCACTTAGTAAATGCTGTATCTATCCAATCATCTTTAAATCATCTCTCCATCTTTATAAAATAGTCAACTCTCAATTATCCATGGTAAATGAAGGGAAGTGGTGGTTGAGGTGGTGGCAGTGATTTCACTCAAGCTTCTTCCTGCTTCCATTCAGAGTGCCTTACTGCTCCTCACTCTTCTCCTTGCCTCTTGTTTTCTTCTCTCCAAATCATTATTCCAAATGTTGCCTAAGTCATCTTCCATATGTTTCATTATGATGCAGCCTTGCTTAATCAGTAACTCCCAGTTCCTTTTAAAGTAAACTACAACCTCTCTAACCTGACATTCTTAGCCCTCTGCATTGTGACTCCAACCTATTTTTCCAAACTTATCACCTTATTGCATTTTGTAAGCTATGTTGCATCCAGAATTAATGGTGGTTTTATTGGTTCTCTTTGAAAACAAAGGTTGTTCTCCTTTGTTTTCAAAGAGGACCAGTGACATCATAGGTTAATGTCTTGACTTGCATGTGAATCGAATTTAAGTGAGGCAGAGCTGGGCAGAGTCCTCAGTTTCAGTCTCTCTTCCAGAGTCATCAAAGTCCAATGGCAGGACAAAAGTCAAGAAGAATGATGATAGCTCTGGATACAGTGGATGACCTTGGCATCTTCAATGTCTAACCAAACTCTAAGTACTCCACAGTGCCTGCTTCACCCACCTTCATGGTCATTGGAACAAACTATCCTCGTCCACCCATTCTTCCAAGGGAAGTCTTCATATACTTGGGGCAGACGCTCTCCCTAACTCCCTGATGGGTTTGAGGTCAGTTGGTTACCATCTGTCAAGATGCTTTTAGCAGGATGTGCCTGCTGCACATGCTGCAGTTTCTTGGAGCCATAGGTGAGAGTTGGGTAACAAATGGACACCAGAGATAGATCAACAGCCCTTATACCAGAAGAGACTCCAGAGGAAGCACCTGAGCTGACCCTTGAAAGAATACTATTATATTGTAAGAAATAATTAAAGGGATAGTTTCAGAGAAACCTAGAAAGACTAAATTGAGGCACAGTGAAATGAGCAGAGTCAGGACATCTACAATGACAACACTCTAAAAACAGAACTTTGAAAGACTTTAAAAGTCTTGTCAACCGAGATTCCAGGTGAATGATGTAGCATGCTACCCGTCTCCTGGAAGAGAAATGATGGATTCAAGGTACAGAATGAGACATGTATTTTTTGGAACGTGGCCAGTGAGGGACTTTATTTTGCTTGACTTGTCCATTTTATTCAAAGGTTAGTTTTTTCCCAGTTGGTTAAAAAAAAATTGGGAGGGGAGGAAGTAGATTTTTTTCTTCATTGAAAAAAATAAACTAAAAGGAAATAAAACCAACTATGTTCCAGCCATCTAGGTTTTCATGCTATAATTCCAATATTACTCTGCCCCTTTCCCAGGATGCCCCCCATGTGGGAATAGTTCTCCTTCCCTCTTTTCAAGGCCCAGTTTACCCACCTCGGTAAAGTGTTCCCTCACTCAACCATGTTGAAATGATCTTTCCACTTTTTAATAAGTAATATAATTCTATTTGGGCCTTTCCTATGCATTCATAACATTATAGTTTGTAGTATAGTAAATCATTGTATTTGACATCTCCTCTGTACTAAATTGTAGGCTTTTTAGAAGAAGGAACTATCTTATTTCATCTTTGTTTCCTCAACAAAGTATGTTATACATGGTGAAACCAATAAATAATTGTAAAATTTAAGTCCCTCCTGCAACCCACCCCCTATCCCAGATAAATGTCATTTCTTCTATGAAGCCTCCTCCAAGCTCTTGCCGTTGACTTCTATCAGAATTACTCTTGAAATTTCTTAGCTCTTTCTTCGTATTTTCTTATGCACTAATTACATTCTATTTTCAAAATCCTAGTTATTCCTGGAAATGTTTTACCTATTCTTCTAGATAACAAACCCCTTGAGAGCAGGAAGAGGTATCACCTTTAGATCTCTCTTAGCTTCTGGAATAGAGGAGTCAGATTTATTTTTTTCTGCTTGACTAGATGGAGAACTGCCAGACAAAGAAAGACAATTTTTGAAAGGTACAACATTAAGACTGAGTTCATCAAATTATTAACTCTTGGAACTTTTAGACAGGACTACACAGAGTGAAGAGAATTCTCTATTTTCTATATTAGTCTTCATCCAATAGGTTGCATACTAAATCTCCTCACTTTCGACAAGTCAATATGGTATAGAGGAAAGAAAGAAGACAGGAATTGGAATCAGAGAACATAGATTTAAGTCACAGCTCTGACAATTATGATTTGTATCACTTTGAACAAATTATTTAAATTCTCTGGGTCTCAGTTTCCTCATCTGTTAAGTGGCAATAATAACGTCTCTAAAGCTTACCTCAGAAGGTTGTTAAGAAACTCAAATTGACACAATGACTATAAAGCACTTTGTAAACCTAAAAGTACTATATACACTAAATATTAGCTATTATCAGGGAAAAGAGAGGGTTGAACCTGATCTCCAAGGTCCCTTAAGCTCTGAATTCTGTGATAAGACCTCAAAGGCAAAATCTGTCCAGTTTCTCCAGTGCCAACTCAGAACTACTCTTGCCACATGCTGCTCGATTTCCCTTTTAATTGAATTGTCGGCAAAAGCTAATGCCTCAGGCAGACTGGCAATCCTTCCACTCTATTCCCCTGTGCCAGGTTTCCTTTGGGAGAATCAAAAAAGAAAGTACCTTGTCTTTTTGCAGAATGGAATCCTGGAGGGGTGGGTGCGGTAGAAGGATGACATTGAACTGAGGGTTTGGTTTGGTCTGGAAGAAACAAACAAACCATTTGGTCTAGAAAGCAGAGCTCCATGCCACAAACCTAAGAAAGGGTGTTACAATGATACCTTTCGATGTTTTTCTCATCCAAATATCCTGGAAGCCAAAGCACACTTTTGGAGAAGGATGATGTTCCTGGATGCACCCAGGGGACTCTTTGTCAAGCCAATGGCCAAGGCAGTCCCTTTTCTTTCATATATCTATTGTAATGCTCCCTGAGGTCAGCCAAAAAAATACAAAATTCCTCAAACTTCAAAGAAATATGCTTCATGGAAATGAGACAGAGACCTAAAAGGAATAATCTTATTTTCCCTGCCTTCCTAGTCCCTTTATACTTGCTTTTCAGGGGACTGTGTGTGGAGATTGGGGGAGGTGAGGGAGTGTATTGGTTGACTCTAGATACTAGGCCTATCTTAGTGCAGGGGTGGGATGAGTGGGAGGTAGGTCAGGACTTCCAGGAGGCAAAGTATCTGGCCTGGGGGAATGGAGGTATGGTCAGTGCAAAATATGTCTGTAGAACAGAGTATCTGCAGCTTAAGTATGCTTGGAAAAGCTCTCCAAGACTTATGTTGGGAACTCCATAGTCACCTTCATTCCATTTTATCCCATGCTGCAGATCTCACCTTTCATTTCTTGTCTTGTTAAGTCAGTAACGTCTATATGTCATGTCCGATATAGCCCAGATATTGCCATTGGGTCTGAGTACCTTAACAAGGGCGAGACAAGGAATTACAGTGGAGCACTTATCAGCAGAGCAAGTAAGAAAAAAAGTGACAGGGAGTCTCTCATACCCAGCTCACTCCAATACAGGATAATAATAATAATCTTTCTATTGAGGGATATTTATCCTACCGAAGAGAAAGTGAACAAGATAAAGAAACTGGCATCACAGAGTCATAAAACCATTGAATTTCAGCTTTGGAAGAAATTTCAGGGGTCATCTAGTTAAGCCATAATGCCATAAGCTTTTATTGAACTCTTGCTGTGTGCCAAGCACTATACTAAGTGGGATACAAAGGGGCACAAAGAAAGTCAAAAATAAACAGCCGCTGCCTTCAAGGAGTTCACATTCTAATGGGGGAGACAAACAGGGAAATAACTAGTACACGCATATACTAAGTATAAGATATGTACAGAGCAGATGGAAGGTTACCTTAGAGGCAATGGCACCAGCATCTGGATGAACTGGGAAAGGCCTCCTGCAGAAAATAGGATTTGTGTTGAATCTTGAATGAAACCAAAGAAATGAAGAGGCAGAGGTGTTGGGGAAATGGCATTCCAACCCGAAGGAACAGCAAAGGCAAAAGCATGGAATTGGGAGGTGGCATTTGTACTGCAGGGATTTCAAGTAGCCCTATGAAGCTGGAGTACAGAGGATATGGAAGACAGTAAAGTGGGAGAAGATTAGAAGGGTAAAAAGGGGGTAGAAGAGCTCTGATGTCAAACAGTTAACTTTATATTCAACCCTGAAGGCGTTAAGAAGCCCCAAGAACTCATTGAGCGGGGAAAGGGATAACAGTCATCAAACCTTTTGTTCTTGCTCAGTCATTTTCATTCATGTCTGATTTCTTGTGATGCCCCTAGGGATTTTCTTTGCAAAGATTCCGAAGTGGTTTGCCATTTCCTTCTCCAGCTCATTTTATAGACAGGAAAACTGAGGCAAACAGGGTGAAGTGACTTGCCCAGAGTCACAAAACCAGTAAGTAAATGTCTGAGGCCACATGTGAACTCAGGTCTTCCTGACTTCAGGCTCAGTGCTTTATCCTCTGTACCACTTAGCTTCCTCATCTCAGAAGATGAGTGGAAGATGTACTGGATTGGGAAGAGACTTGAAAGAGTGTTAGACGGCTGCTGTAGTTGGGGTGAGAGGTGAGGATGGTTTGTACCAGGGCTGTGATGTGTGTGTCTGAGTGGCGAGAAGGGAATGACATATGGGGAAGACGCTGTGAATGTGGGAATGACAAGATTTGGCAGTAGATTGTATATGTGAGGTAGAAGAGAGTGAATCACTGCCAATGTCACTGAGTTTGCAGTCTTGTTTAACCAGAAAGATGGTGGTGCCCTCAACTCTTGTTCCCTTGTCTTCTCTCAAGGTAAATACCTAAAGGGGTTATTTCTGGGTTTAAACCATCTGCAAAATTAAGTCACATTTTTAGCATGGTTCCAAGTTGTTTCCCAGGATATGTTTACCAATTAACAAGTTAAATGACACTGTATTGTTGTGCTGGTCTTTCCTATTGTATAAGGGCTGGACTTAGAATTTCATTAGTAAGAGGAATTCCCAAGTGAGGAAACTCCCTCTACCAAAGCAGATTAACATCTTCTCTGCAACTGAGAGTCTTAAAGAGATGCCTATGAAACTGAGAGGTTAAATGACTCGTCCAGAGTTACACAGTCAAGATGCCTCAGGGGCAAGACTTGAACTCAGGTCTTCCCAATGGTTCTCCACAAAATATTTATAACTTTTTTCTCAGGTGGCAAAAAAATGTGAATCTGAGGGAGTGCCCATAAATTGGGGAATGGACGAACAACCATTGTTCTCCACACTGTCTCTCTATCTATTGCTACTAAAATATATTGAATTAGGTTGGCCCCATTGTTGCAGTCTGTTGAGATATTTTTTGCTTCCTGGCTTTGGCATTTGATACTTTAGTTTATACCTCACAATTTCATGCTATCCATAAATTTGAAAATTATGTCACATAGAGAGGCAGCATGATGTACCCAAAGAACTGGAAGCAAGCATTTATTGCCCTGAATCAGACAATTTTCAGAACACTGAAGCTTGCAGATTCCCAGCCTGCTCCTGAGATCCTGGAATAAACCAAAACTCAAGGTCCAAAGAAAAGAGCAACAGGACAAGTCCACAGCTTCTCTCCAGAAGTGTGGCAAAGCCTCACTCTAACATCAAGTCTGAAGTACGGTAGTGGAATGGAAGAATGGGCAACCTCCGTCATAATGAGCTATTACAGTGGCAAAGATGCTCAAGACACAAACACAAAAGCAACCATTCTATAAGCAATGCATGGCTTAGGAAAAATTACAGTTTGGGCACAGATTCAAAATAGAATTCCTGGAAAAGATGAAGCAGGAGTTATTTTTTAAAAAGAGACTTTAAAATGTTTATATAGATAGAAATGAACATATATACATAAGCCTATATGTATATATCTATATATACAAACACATGTGTGTATGTATGTAATAAGGGTGCCTGAGGGGAAAATTGGAAAAGAAATGAAAGCTCCAGAAGTAAAAATTGGAAAGGAATGAACAGTTTGGCACAAAAGGTACAAAACCTATCCCAAGCAACAAAGATCCCTGAAAAGGAGAATGGATCAATTAGAAGCCAATCACTTTACATGGCAACAAGAAATACTAAAACAAAGCCAAAGCCTGAAAAAATAGAAGAAATCTTAGGAGAAAACTATCCAGATCTCTTAGAACCATAGGGCAGAATGGAAAAAGAAAAAAAAATCTCCTGCTTATTTTCAGAAATAAATCCTGAAATAAAAACTGCCAGGAACCTCATAGCTAAAATCCAAAGCTTCCAGGTCAAAGAAAAAAAAATCAGCAAGAAAGAATGAAATCAAATACCAAGGAGTCATAGTCAGGATCACACAAAATTTAACAGCCGTCTCTATACAGCAGGAGAGAACTTGGAATATAATAGTCTAGAAGGCAATGAATATGGGCTTACAGCCAAGAAAAACTTAGCCAGCAAAACTGAATATGATGCCACAGGGGGGAAAATAGTCCTTTAATGAAATAGAAGACTTCCAAGCATTCCTGATGAAAAAAACAGAGCTGCAGAGAAACTTTGAAGTTCAAACACGGGAGTGAAGAGAAACATAAAAAGGTAAATATGAATGAACAATGACAAAGGTCTAGACAATGATGAACTGATTACATTTAGATTTGGAGAGATGATACATGTGTCCCCTTTGAACCCTCTCATCATCAGGGGCCATAGAAGAAGCCTAATTAGATGAGACTAGGAGTGTTCTGTCATGTCTTGATGACTTCAGAAGAAGAATAGAAGAGAGGAGCAAGTGGAAAAGGGAAAAGGGAAATGAAGGTTAGGGAAAATTATTTCACGTAAGCAAGGTCTATAAGCAGACATTTCTATGAAAAGGGTGAGGGGAGGTCGAAAGGAGTGGCTGACATTTGAACCTAACTCTCATTGGAGCTGCTCAAAAAAGGAAGAATACACACATTCTCTCTCTCTCTCTCTCTCTCTCTCTCTCTCTCTCTCTCTCTCTCTCTCTCTCTCTCTCTCTCTCTCTCTCTCTGTCTCCTCTCTGTCTCCTCTCTCTCTCACACACACATACACACACAAACACACACAGACTAGTTCTAAAGAAATAAACTCTAAGAACCTGTAAAATATTCATACTTCTTTTTGAGGTGGCAAAAAATGGAAATCTGAGGGAGTGCCCATACACTGAGGAATGGATGAGCAAGTTATGGTATTATGTGATGGAATACTAGTGTGCTGATGGAGTCTTCTCCAGTTGTCCTGGTCCTTATCTTGCCACTGGACCCAGATGGCTCCAGAGGAAAAAGTGAAGCTCCTCACTTACATCCAATTCATTTGCAAGTCATGGCATCAGTCACCTGATGTTGTGATCCTCTTTGAGAACAAAGGACACACCACAATCACAACTAGTGTGTTGTATAAGCACAATGACTAACCAGGATTCCAGAGGACTACTGAGGGAATATGCTACCTACCTCCTGACAGAGAGGTGAAGGACTCAGAATATAGAATGAAACATGCTTTTAGACATGGTCAATGTGGAAATTTACTTTGATTTATTATACATATCTGTAATGTGTTTTGTTTTGCTTATGTTCTCAGTGGGTGGGGTTGCAGGGTGAGGGGGAGAAGGTAGATTTTGCCTGATTTACAAATAAAATATTTTTATATGTTTTTTTAAGATGATACTTGAGCCATGGAAGTTGATGAGGTTATCAAGAGCACAAATAAAGGAAAGAGGTTCTTAACCTAAGGTCCATAAGCATGTTTTCTTAAATATTTTGATAACTATATTTCAATATAATGGATTTCCTTTGTAATCTTACACATTTTATTTTATGCTTTTAAAAACATTATTCTTAGAGGGGGTCCATATGTTTCCTCAGATTGCCAAAAAGTCCATGGCAAACAACAAAAAAAGATGAACATTATACCTGGTATAATGAGAAAAGAGAAGAAGGCCCAGGACATAACCTATAAAAATAAGTTAGGGGACATGATGTGGATGATAAACTATCAAAGGAGACTGAGGAGCAGTCCAGGAGAGAAGGGCGACTCGAGAGAGCTCTGTCACAAAAACCCAGAGAGGACCCGAGTCTCCAAGAAGAGAAGGTGGTCAGTGGTTTCAAATGCAATGAATAGTGTGAGCATGATAAAAGACCCTGAGACTGAGAATTAAAAGATCATTGGTAATAATAAAAGCTAGAATTTACATAGTTTTTTAAGGTTTGCAAAATGCTTTACAAATATCTCTTTTTACAGCTTTGGTAAGTAGGCACTGTTCTTCTAGCTTTATGGAGGAGGCAACGGGAGCCTAAGAAAACTTGCCCAGGCTGCCCAACTAGAAGCACCTAACTTTGGATAAAGCAGTTTCACTTGAACAATGGGGTTGGAAGCTAGATTGTCAAGGGTATAGGAGTGAGAGAGAAAAGTGGAAGTGGAGATAGTGCATGTAAACCACTTTTTAATATATATATGTATGTATGTATATATATACATATATATGTGTGTGTATACATTTATTTTTAGTCTTCAACATGCACTTTTATATGTTTTTGCGTTGTAAATTTTTCTCCCTCTTTCCCCTCTCCTCTCTCCAAGACAGTCTACAATCTGATATAGACTGTATGTGTACAATTATATTATACATATTTCGATATTAGTCATGTTGTGAAAGAAGAATCAGAACAAAAGGGGAAAACCACGAGAAAGAAAAAACAAAAAAAAAATAGAAGAGAGAAATGAGGATACTTTGATCTGTATTCAGACTCCAAAGTTCTTTCTCTGGGTGTGGATAGCATTTTCTATCATGAGGGGCAGACCACTTTTTAAAGGAGGTTATCTGAGAAAGGAAAGAGAGTTCTAGGGAGATAACTTGAGGGAATGGTAGAGCTTAGTGAAGTTTTGTTTTAAGAATGAAGGAGAGTTCGGTATATTTCAAGGCACTAAGGAAGGAACAAGGTGATAGAGATAACCTGAAGATAAGGTGAGACAAAGAGAGAGTGAGAGAGAGACAGAGAGAGAAGCCATGATTGAAGATGTGGTCTATGGAGAAGAAGACAGGAAGAGATTAGATCAAAGATACATTTAGAGGAGCTGGCCTTGTCCAAAAGAGCTACTTCTGGAGGAGAGAGGGGAAACTGTGTCATGGGGTGTTGGGGTGAGGAGAAGGAGAGAAAAGGAAGCTGCTATGAAATCACCTCAACTTTCTCAGTAGAGATGAGATTCTTTACTAGAAGAGGGAAAGGTTTGTGTGTGTGTGTTTGTATGTATGTATGCAAACATCTATGTATATGTATGTGTATGTGTGTATATACATGTGAGCTCACATGTGGGTTTTAAGGAGGGAAGAGAAGGTGTGGAATGGAAGGGAGAAGGGAACGTGTTAAATACCTACTGTGTGCCACGCATTGTGTGAAGTGCTTTACAATATCATCTCATTTGAACGGCTTCTTTGGGGAATGAGATAAGCAATCCATCAAGGAAACATAAAAGGCTGGTCTTGCTGCAGTGAGAACGCAGTTGAGACTGGCTAATAGGATTCCTTCATGATGCCACTCAACATAGCTCTGAGACCCCTCCCCAGCTTTGCTCAGTTTGGCTTGTGAGGGTTTGCGCAGGAGTACAACGCTTCTGGAATCCACCGTGTCAGGAAAGTGGAAAGCTCTGTTGGCTCTGAGGAAAATCCATAGGCTCCTCTTTGCTGCCTTGGTTATTCCTCCGCAGGCTGGGCTAGATGTTGGAAGTGGGATCCTGCTCTGAGTTCTGGGTCTGAGCCAAAGTGCTGCTGCTGGTTTCTGAATTTCTTCCTTTCTTGGTACACGACTAGGGCCTCCCTATCTGGGAACCTATGTGCAGTTCCTCTTAAAACAATATATATCATTCTTTTCCTGAATCTGTCAACTGCATATAGGCAGCAGGCAGCAAACCTGCTAGTTCAAATCTTTTCTTGTCACAGCACCCCAGTGTGGATTTAGGGGTGCCAGGGGATCAGTCTGGGACCTTCTCTTGCCCTAGTGTACAGCCTACTGGAGCTCTCTCCTCCTGGCCCAGCCCTGACCCCAGTGTCCACAGACCTCCCTGTCTGTCTCCATATGGTGAGCTGAGCAAGACAAAGGACTCACTGTGATTTTTTTTTTTTTTTTTTTTTGGATTTCCCCATCAGGATTTGGTCTGGTGCATTTTCATTATCTGTTTGAAGGAACTTGTGGACAGGGGCTAACCCTATTGCTTCCTATCACTCCACCATCTTTCTTAATCCTTGTCTTCAAGCAGATTATTCCAAGATTTATACATCCAGGCCAGGCTGTTCCCTGAGCCCATTTGGATCGACTATTATACATTTCAAAAGTGATGACCCAAGCATTTTAACGCAATATGTCTAAAACAGACCTTATTATCTTTCCCAGTAAATATTCTCCCCTTTCAGACTTGCTTATTTCTGTCAAAGGAGTTGGCATACTTCCATTGTCTCAGATTCATAATCTCAACTCTCCCATACCCCGCATATCCAATCAGTTGAATTTTTTTTTTTTGCTTTTACCTTCACAGTATCTCTCACATTTGACCCTTTCTCTCCACTCATAGCAACCACCTTGGTTCTGGCCTTCATCAACTCTCACTTTGATTATTGCAACAGGCTCCTAACTGGTCTCCCTGCCTGAAGTCTCTCATCACTCTGGTCAATGCTACACACTTCTGCCAGAGGAATTTGTTTTAAGTGCAGATCTGACCATGTCACTCAATCTAGTCAAGCAATTCTAGGGGCTTCCTATTACCTAAAGATAAATATATGTATATACATATATATATATATATATATATATATTCCCTCTGTTTAGCTTTTAAGTCCATTCAAAACTCTGTCCCAACCTACCTTGTTCTTTTTTTTTAGCATCTTTTGACATTACTTCCCCTCCTGAACTCTTCCATCCAGCAAAACTAGCCTTCCTTGTGTTCCTCACACAGTGCTCCATCTGTGATCCTCTCACTTCTCTGGAATTCACTCCCTCCTTACTATCTCCTCATGGAGACCTGTTTTTCCTCTACGATGCAGCTCAAGCACCACTTTCTTCAATAAGCATTCCTTGGTTCCTCCAACTGCTTTTGCTCTCCCTCCCAAACCAACTTGTACTGAACTTTTCTGTATATTTGTATCTGTTAACTTCATATTTATTCTGTATGTATTTTTGTATGTACTTGTCACGCTGATGAGAATGTAAGCTTTTTGTGAGTAGGGATTGTTTTGTTTTTTGTCTATGTACCTTCAGGACCTCACACACTGCCTAGTACATATTATCGTTGCTCTGTCATTTTCAGTTATGCCCAACTTTTCCTGAGCCTATTTGGTGTTTTCTTGGCAAAAATACTGGAGCAAATTGCCATTTCCTTCTCCAGTTCATTTTATAGATGAAGAAACGGATGTAGTAGGTGCTTAATAAGTACTTGATTGATTGATGAACTTACATCATCAAACATTGATTAATCACTACTTCTTTTACTAAATTTTCACAAATCATCTCTTTAATAATGCACTTGAGAATTTTTGTCAGGCTCTCTGGCCTGTAGCTTGAAAAATTAAGCTTCTTTCCCTTTTCTGAATACATCCATTCATTTTGAACATATTTCTACTTCTGAACACATGCATTCATTCATTCCACACATATAATGTGCCTCGCATTGGATTAGGTGTATTTAGAAATGCAAGTTCCTTTCTTCCAGGCTCCAGTTCATTTGGGGAGATTAGACACAGTCATAGAAAAGTAACTGAGAATACAAGGCAACATATATATTTTTAAAAAAATTTTATTCATTTCAAACTTAGATTTACTCAAATAGCAGAACCTAGAAAGGTTTCAATAAAAAACAATGAATATCTATTTCAAACTGTTTAACTTTAAAAAAAAACCATATGTAATTAATACTACTTACTGTTTTCAAAGCTACCCAGATTTTTTGTGCTTCCTTCTAAGTTTTCTTTTTAAAAATTTTACTTATTTTCTATTTAATTTATGAAATAAAATAAGCATTTCCGTAACATAGAAGAATAAAAAAAGATGATTGCACATGAAACTGCAAACTATGTATAATTTTCTATTCCTTTTAAATACATAATAAATTTCTCATGTAACTTCCTTTTTTTCTTCCCTCTCCCCACCCCTATCCTAGAGATGGCTGCCATTAGACACAAATATGTACATATGTAAAAACCATTCTAGACATACTTCCATTTATCAGTTTTTTCCTGGATGCAGATAATATCTTCCTTCATAGATTAAGTGCCAAGAGAACAAAAGAGGAGTCTATCTCGGAAAGCAGAAAGAGCATCAGATACAGATATAGAGTTTGAATCCTAGACCCTCTGCTTATTTTCTGTATAACCTCAGTGAAATCACTTAACCTTTTGGGTCACCAATTTCTTTTTCTGTAAAATAGGAAGATGGCACCAGATGACCTCTGAGGTCCCTTCCAGATTTAAGTCTATGCTCTGATGATTGCTATGAGCTAGTAGGTGTGAAAAAGTCTTCATAGAAGAGACAGAGCAGCCTTGAAGGATAGAAATAGACTTGAAGTGAAGAGGAATTCAGGAATTGGCCAGTGGGTAAATGTAAATCAGGAGAATGTGAGAAGACCAGTGGAGAGATTCACATGTTCAATTAATGGTCATTTTGAAATTCATGAAGTTTGTTTGAGTTGTTTGTTTTTCATGAAGGGGAAGCTGTACTGTGGTTGGGAAAGTCAACCAAAGGGATTGTGTGTGTGTGTGTATGTGTGTGTGTGTGTGTGTGTACCGTCAATCAAAGGGGAGTATACGCGCGCACACACACACACCCCTTTGGTTCCCTACATAGATATAGATACAGATAGAGGCAGGCAGACAGATAGACAGACAGATAGACAGACAGACAGACAGACAGACAGACAGATAGATAGATAGATAGATAGACAGATAGATAGATAGACAGATAGATAGATAGGTTCTAGTAAAACCTGAGAGGATCATGGTCGGATTTAGAGGCACTACACACTAGAGACCTAAGGTAGCTATAGCTTCCTTCCTAGTCCAGATCCCTTGTTTGTCAGTTCCAGTTCAACTGCCCTAAGGGTCTCTGAAGGTTCTGGAAAACAGTATCAGACAGGAAAGGCGCTATGGTTGACCTAAAAATTGGCATATCCCCATAGTCTAATAATGAAAAGTAACTCTGGAAATTGCCATGGTGAAAGGCAACTCCATGTAAACCTACACAGCTGGACTCTGACCCGGGGAGCAACAGCTTCCATAGCGTCCCCATCAGACCAGGAGAACCTAGTGCAATCTCTTCATCCCAGGCTGCTGTGGTCAGGAATCTTGCAGTTCTGTCCCAAGAAGGGAATTCCAACTCTACAAAGTTATTCAATTTCATGGCCAGAAGGAGTCCCTTTGGGGAAAAAAGGAGGAAGCTGTCAGATCATGTTACAAACTGAGAGGCAAAACTATGCAGAGCAATTAATTCTCCTGCTAGGAGGCTAGAGGGTTGGGGGTGGGGGTAGGGGTCGGGGTGAAGGAAGTCAGGACACAGGACCCAGCAGACCTCAGAAATCCCAGGTTAAACAGGAGGCTTGGGGAGGTTATTTACTAAATGTTCCGCTAATCGGTACTTCCCTTTGGTCTTCCCTCTTTTTTTTAAACCTAAAGTCTTCATCATCTACTTTTATGTGAGGTGTAAAACAACCATTGCAGAAAGATACATTCTTTTATTAATTTTTTGCATTAGTAAAAGTTTTGTTCGGGTCCTACTTGGGGGCTGCCTCTCCTGGACTTCTTTTTCAGGCAGATGTCAGCATGCTCTACTTACTTCCTACTCTTTCCTTCCATCTTCTTTCCATTCTCATTTGCTTCCTTACCACTCTCACCATAAACTATGCTTCTTTCCTCTCCTGAACATCTGCCCCGGGGTTGCCATTGTGGTTGGTGATGGCCTTACCGGATGTCACTACCCATACTCCAACGATCTTCTTAGCAAAAGGTTCAAATGTCCAAATCTAGATCATGAGTACTCAGTGGGAAGTATCATAGAGAAAAAGGGGTTTGGCACATACTTAGAATACCTAAAAAGGAATTAGCCACCTTAAAAGCCAACCCAAGAATGTCCACACATGTGTCAGTTCTCCTTTCTCCCATAAGCAGTTCTCCCAAACTCTTCCACATGTGTGACACCATTTTAGGTAGTCTAACCATTTGCTGAACCCTGATTATGAAAGGAACATAGATTTAGAGATGGAAGTTGCAACATATGCCAACTAATCCAAATCTCTCATTTTTTTTAAACAGATAAGATAACTGAGGTTCAGAGAGATTAATTGACTTGCTCAAGGCCACATGGAAAGTAAGCATCAGAGGTAGGAAATATTATTACTGTCAGTACATCACCAGCATAGTACTGATTTTAAAAATATATGTGGTTCTTTATTCTAGGGAGAAGCCAGCAGTTATCAAAAGCATTGAAGAATTTTTCAAAGGTAACCTAGTTCTGTCCCTCCTATGCACCACTGAACCCTCCTCGTTATTTATCCGCAGTGTCCTGATGTACCAAATATGGAAGGCATGTGGAGGATAATAATGATAACTAACATTTATATAGTGCCACTAAGTTCCAAGCACACGCTAATTATCATCTCCTTTGATCTTCACAACAACCCTGAGAAGAGGTATTATTTTTATCTTCATTTTACAGATGAAGAAATTAAGAATGATCACAGAACTTGTGTCTGAGGCCACTTCCTGATTGTAAGCTCAGTACTCTATCCAAGACTATCAAGAAAAACCTCTCCATTTAAGAAGTGTATGTTTTATCTGGAAACCTAGACTATGTGTGCATGAAAACTACATTCTAAGTAACAAATGAGTGCTTAAGACAATATGTTAGAAAAACATAGATGTCTGTTCGGCATTTAAGATCCTTTATAACTCCCCTTCCCTTTCTTTACCTTTCCAGGCTTCATAAATTCTGCCATATTGTCCTCCTCATAGGATCACTGGTGTTCTTACTGGGAGATACTCCATCTCCTGACTCAAGGACTTTTCACTGGTTGTACCCTTTCTCTGGAATTTCCACCTTTCTCATCTCTGCTGTCTTTCTTGATGTCCCAGTTAAAATTCTACTTATACAAGAACCTTTTCCCAAACTCCCTTAATTCTAGGATCTTCCCTCTGTTATTTCATATTTATCCTGTTTAGAACTTATTTTTTACATAGTTGTATATCCTTATTAGACTGAACATCTTGAAAGCAAACTCTCCACCCTTCTTTCTACCTCCAGTGCTTGGCACAAAGTCAGTGCATAATATGTGTTTATTGATTCAGTGACTTACTGAGGTGATCAGGCAGGGCTTCACAGAGGGGATAGGATTTGAACCGGGCCTCAAAGAAAGGGTAGTTTTTGAAGGATAGTGAAGAGGGAATAAGAGGACATTGAAAAAAGGGAAATAAAATGTATAGAGGCAAAAATTACAAGGCATGTTCAAGGACAAAATAAAGTTTGGTTAGAGGGAGAATAGGTAAGTTCATGTTACCATCCATTTAGGGATAGTTCATGTTAGCAGCTAGTGGAAGATAAAGATAGAAATTTAGGTGGAGGGCAGATTGTAGAGGACTACAAATACCTGGCTAAGGAATTTGGATTCAATCCCAGAGACAATGGAGGAGTACAAAAAGTGTATGAATAGGGGAGCTCATCAAAGGTGTAGTATAAGAATTTTTCTTTTCTGATTTGGAGTTTGTGAGATGGCATAGAGGGGCAAAAATCTTCAATTCAATCCAATAAGGTTTTCATCAAACACCTATTATGCCAGGCAGAGGTATCTTGGCAATGGATACAGATCAGGTCCCATTGCCTAGGTACAAATCACCTTTTATACATATGCCATATGTGACAAAGAGTTAAGTTACTTACCTTCCCCTATTCTCTGTCCCAAGCAATATGTTCAGTGTAGGAGCGCAAAACAAAACGTAGGAGACAAAAACAAAGCAGCCCCTGCCCTCACAAAGCTCATATTCCACTGGTTACCTTATATTCTAGGTGGATCAGGAAGGCTTTTTCAAGAATGGTAAGGGTCTGAACCAGCATTATAGTAAGGATGGAAGGGAAGGAACAGTTATAAAATGCATTGTGACAACTGGGATGAACCCAGATGACTGAACAGATGTGAAGAAGAGAGAAGAATTCAAGACTCTTAGATTTTAAGCTTTGGATGAGCTGGGATGACTATAGTACCACCAATCATGATGAAAGCTAAAATACAGTCACATGATGGTGGTAATGACAATGACAATAAATATCCTCTCCAACCTCTCATTCATTCATTCCACAAATATACAGTATGTGTCAACTCTGCATAATTCACTATGTTCTAAACAGTAGGAGAGATATTAAAGATGAAGGCTTCTTGCAATCCCAACCTTTTAAGGTCAATATTAAGATCTTTAGGATGCCTGGAACCTGGATGAGAAAATCAATATTATCCTTAACATTGAGTTTGAAAGGAAATCAACAGTGTTAATAGAGAAGAAAGGGTACACCCCCAAGGTTCCTTCTCCCTCACCATCTCCTCTTATTTGAAGTCATTCCAGCAGGTGGGATTACTGCCTTCTAATAAAGTGCTTCTTAGGTTTCCCAGCTCTGTGGACCTCACAGCTTCCCATAGATGAAACTAGGTCTTGTATCAGTAATTGAGCTCTTATTTTATTCTTCAAATGCATAACATTCAATAAAGGATTATTCATTAAAAACAAAAACAGAGAAGCTAAAGGTACTTAATGACTGCTGCTAATAACTGGTACAGGAGCTCTCTCTGTGCTAAATTAAAGGATCAGTTACAGTTATCATTAAGCTCTTTACAACGGCTTCTGATATTTAGCACTCCTAAGGCATCCTCCTCACTCACTTATGCAAGCACAAATTCCAAGGGAGAAAGCTGCTCCAACCCCACATTCTCTTTGCTTATCTCCTGGAGCAAACTCATTACCGAATGAAGTGTTTGGGATGGGGAGGGGGAGGAGAGGTGGAGAAGGAATAAGTATTTTCTGGGGGGAAAACATCATTCATGAATTCCCCTCAGATTAAGAGTAAGGAGAGAGTTTAATTAAGACAGTGCTTAATGACAAGGGAGAAAGATGTTGGTTATTGTGTGAATTCTGCTGCTAATGGAGTCTCTCTCTGCCCCATTCTTGCTTATTAAATTAGCCAACTAAGTAGGATGGATTGGGCACTTGAAACACACCAATACCCAACTTTAGGACAAGATTATCCACAATAAAGGCCTACACCACGGCTGGCCCAATATGTGATTAGCAGCTTGTCTCCTTACCCTTTAATATGTAAAAGGCCTGGAAGACAACAGAGACTACTATAGTGAAAGACAAAATAGGACAGGTAAGGGACAGAGGAGTCCTCAATGAATTTATTAGCCTAACTCAGAACATTATCATGGTGGCATATATAGTGTAGGAGACAATAGAGACCCTTTAGTGCCCAGTCACTATGGGAGACCAAAGTTGTTCACTTTGGATCAAGGTGTTGAATAGCCAGAAGGGTCAAATTAGGAAGTGTCCAATCCTCCAAAGGATGATCAGAGCTATGAACCAAAAGAGGGGGTAGGTTGGCCTCTACCAGGGATGAAAATCGAGGGTGTTTCTCTCCCATGGTCAATAATTTCTCTGTTCATCCCATCAGCAGCATTCCTTTGAAATATTCACTCAGACATACATATACAAATATATCCATATTTCTCTTTGCAAGAAAATGGGCAGTGTGGCTTAGAATAAAGAACCTTGGACATAGAGTTAGGAGATTTGAATTCAAATCCTGCCTTTATCACTTACTGCATGACCATGGGCAATTCAATCAATCAATCAACATGTAATAAATATGCCACCGGGTATAGAGCTCCAGACCTAATGTCAGCAAGACTTGAATTCCAATCCTTTCTTAGACACTTACTAGCTATGTGACGCTGGCCAAGGTACTTAATCTTTATTTACCTCAGTTTCCTCATCTATAAAATGGAGATGATAACAGCACCTACTTCGTAGGGTCTTTGTGAGGAACAAAGGACATAACAATTACAAAGTGCCAGCAATAGTACCTGACATACAGTAAGCACTGTATAAATGTTAGCTATTATTGTTATTTTTATTACCATTATTACCATGTGCTAGGCTCTGTGCTGAGCACTGGGGACATGGTTACAAAAGCTAAATAATCCTTGCTCTCAAGAAAGTTGTTCAATGGGGGAGACAAGCGGCATAAACATTTATATAATAAATGCAAAGTAAATGCAAGGTTGTCTTGGGAGCAGCTGGAGGATCAGGAAAGACTTCCTGTCAAGAGTAAGTGTAAAGGGAGAATGGAAAAAGAAGGCTCAATCCTAGGAGCATGAAAAGGGGCCTCACGGAGGTGATTGGTGGGGCTGCTTTTGGAGGCTTGTGATGCCATGAAGTGGCAGGGCCCGGCTCTCTGCATCAGGTAATGTGTAGGTATTCTGTGTTTCTGGTCAGCTCACTAGGTGGTGAAAACAATGTTTGGCTGCTGAGCCAGAAAAGGTCACTAAGTGCTCAGATGAGGCATACTGACCTGTGTCTTGCCACTGAACTCCCATGACTCAGGAGGAGAGAGTGAGGTTGGAGACGTCACATCTTTGCCGCGGTTCAGTCCAATTCACTTACAAGTCAAGCCATCACCCTCATGACATCACTGGTACTCTTCAGGAACTAAGGACGAACAACCACAACAACTGGTCAAATTGTTTTCTTTTCCTGGTTTTACTGGAATGAGAAGGACCAGAGTCCTCTGGGGAGGGCAGGGACAAGGAGTAACCAAGGGGAGGCCTCAGGTTTCTATTTCATCATCAGAGGCCACATCACCTCCATGTGGCCTTACTGTTTCTGTTCTTTCCTACTTTTAGGTTAGGGGCAGCTAGGTGGTGCAGTGGATAGAGCACCAGTGCAGGAGTCAGGAGGACCTGAGTTCAAATCTCACCTCAGACACTTGACACTCACTCATTAGCTGTGTGACCTTGGGCAAGTCACTTAACCCCAATTGCCTCATCCTGGGTCATCTCCAGTCAACCTGATGAATATCTGGTCACTGGATTCAGATGGCTCTGGAGAAGTGATGCTGGTGACCTGCACAGCCCTCCCTCACTCAAAACAAAGTCAAGTGCAAGTTGTCATTATTTCTCTGATGGTGTGATCTTCTTTGGTAACAAAGGATGAACACACTTTTAGGTTAAGGAATATCAGAGATGAGATGGAGTAGGTTGTGAATTTGTGAGCTTCTTCAGGTTGGGATAGCCATGGGAGTTCAGGAACTGGAGTTCACACCAGAGTTTACTGGAAGCCAAGACTGGAGAGGAGTGCAAAACTAATGAATAAGTAGACCTCAACTGCAGCTAAGTCATGGTCCTACAAGCAAGAGGGTGATGTTATCTAGTAGCTATATCACGTTGGAAATAAGTAGGCTTGGGGCAGATGATTTAGAACACGGGCTTTAAGTTTGAGCCTACTTCCCCCATGGACTACAGGGGAGAAAGTGTTCCTAGTTCCACACACTATTTTTTTGAAATTTGGTCCTTGCTATATCTCTTCAGTAAATGACCATTTCTAGAAGCTAATTATTGTTAATTGATAATATAGTAAAGTGCTAATCAGTGGGTTAATTAAGGATATAGGAGAGGTGTTGGCTTGAGTTGGTGACTGATATGGGGAGAACACACCAAGATCAGAGCTTCAGCCAATAGTATTAGAAAGATGCACTTGGGGATACTGACTAGGTCCCTAAGAAAGAGATTTAGCTATCTTTTGGGAACACAATTTGACAGTGTGAATATGAATTTGAATAAGGAAGCCCAGAGTCAATAGAAAAGATGTAGGTGTAATTGGAGCTGAGTTTTGAAATAAACCAGATGTTCCAAAAGGCAGAGGTAAGGAGTAAATGTACTCTAAGCATGGGAAATAGGCAGTACAAAAGCACAAAAAAGGTCAACAATTTTCTTATTTTTAAATGGGAGAAGAAAATGTAGGGCTATGGAATAAGCAGGTTAGTGAACAAAAAAAAATTTATTGTGATGATTATATACCAAGTGCTATGCTAAGCATTGGGGACATAAATATGAAAGCAAAGATAATCTCTTTCTTCAAGGAACTTACATTTTAATAGAAGAAAACAAGACATATAGTGGAATGGTGTTCAGAGAAGAGTATTTTTGTTCAGAAAGTTATAGGGATGATTAGAGCCATAGTAGAGTAGATTGACACACCCTATCCAGGAACAATGGTAGAACTGATTTGATCGTGTTTCATGGCAGTAACTGGTTGTTAAAGGGTTGTAGAAAAGGTGGCTAGTGAGCAAGAAATGGACTGAAACACATCCTGGATTTTTCTGAAGTCAGTTACCTAACAGGAAAGGAGGTCCCAGGGTAGAAGTTCCTCCAATTAAAACAATTGCTTTTTTGGTCCTATATGGGGTTAGAAAGGAGAAGATGAAGTAAATAGTTTCACTAGAATGAATTTTTAAAAAAAAAATGTCTCTAATAATTTGGTTTATTTGAAAAAGGAAGCCCACTCCCCTCCCCCTGCACCCAGTCAGTCTCAACTATGTCCTTTTTATTTGTCTGACTGGGGAGGCTCCCAGCCTTAGTGCCTTCTCAGGAATCATCCTTGATTCTGAAGGGTACTTTGCCTTACTCCAAGAGTGCCTCATATTAAACTCTATGGATACTCAGACAAACCAATTTAAACCTTGTCTCCTGCAATGTTTCGCCTTGGTCCCTTGCTCCTGACCAACCTCAAGGACAACTGAGAGGCCATGTGACAGATATGGCTCAGACTCCTGTGAGGGGAGGGAGTGAGGAGGGCAAAGTACCATATTACTGCCATCATTATCCCTTTCGATTTCCAGGACCAAGGAAACATTTCAGACTCCTGACAATTCCATCAGGCACCAGCACGAATGAAACTCGTCAGCAAAAATTAATTTCCTTTGCCAAGCCCTCACGGCTGAGACTCTGCTGCTGCTGGATTCCATTCCTTCCTTAGCCCCCAAACAAAATCAATAATAGTCAAAACAATGAAAGCTAATTTTATGCTCCAGAACCTGACACTGAAAAATATTTTAGGTGAAGGAAATAATGGTCTGTGACTGGTTGAGTTAGGAGTCAAAAAGCCCTGACAGAAGGATACAAGAGAATGCTGCATGAATGATAGGACCTACAAGAAGCTTGATTTTTCATAAACCCTGGCAGTTTAAATGCTATTGGGTCAATCAAACATACTTGAGAATAGATTTTTGTCCTATTCTTTAGAAGAGAATTTACACTAACAGGTAGTATGGTGTAGGGGAAGGAATTCTAGATCTGGAGTTAGAGGACCTGACCGCTCCTCAGTTAGGTGACTCAGGTAAGTCACCTAACTTCTACGGGCCTCATTTTCCTCATCTATTGGGCCCCAGGGCTCCTTCTTACTTCAGATAGAATATCCTCTGATCTCTGTCTCTTCACTATAAGCCAAAAATAATCTAGTTAATGTGATAAATATTTTTGTGCTCCAGTCAAACTGGTCTACTTTTTTTCTTCCTACATAGTATTCTATCTCTTGCCTCCAAGCTTTTGCTTAGGCTGATCCCCCTGCCTGAAATGTTCTCTTGTCTTAACTTTGTCTCTTGGAATGCCTAGCTTCCTTCGAGGCTCAGCCTCTGGTCAAAGAGACCTTTCCTGACTTTGCCAGTTGCTTTCCCTTCCAGGTTCCCTCCAAAATCACAGTTAACTTAGTTTGTTTAGATTTTGTATTTATTCATCCATAAACATCTTCCCTTTCCCTCTGAGAGGAAAACTCCTTGAGGGTAGGGATTTTCTCAATTTTTTATTTAGGTCCCCAAGTCCCTAGCATGGGAACTGGCACATAATAAGCATTTAATAAATGTTTATTGATTGATTCACTCCTGTATCTGTAAGGATGGTCATAGTTTTGGAGAATTACCCTCTAGAAACTTACAATCATAATAGCATAGATAATATATCTAGAGGTAGAAAGGATCTTAGAAGGACTTAAGTCCAATACCCAAAGATGAAGTAAGTGTCAGAGTCAGTATTTGAACCTGAATTTTGTGATAACTAGTCCTATACTCTCACTATAGCACCATAGTTGGGGAGTCGAGAGTGAGCACATGATTTGATTAAAAAGAACTAAATGCTAAGCAGTGTGGTACTGTCTATAAAGGCAACTATAGTTAAGAGGGAAGGAGGGAGGGAGGGAGAGAGAGAGGGAGGGGGGAGAGAGAGAGAGAGAGAGAGAGAGAGAGAGAGAGAGAGAGAGAGAGAGAGAGAGAGAGAGAGAGACCATATGGGGTGGGACCTTCAGCAAAGGCATTCTGGAGAAGAAGGAATTTAGTCTGTACCTTGAAAAAGAAGTAGGATTTTAATAAGCAAATAGGAGGGATTAGGATATCCCAGTGGTAAGGACAATTTCTGCAAAAGTACAGAAGCATAAATGAGCATAGAACATATTTGATGGAACCAGTGAGTGGACCGGAAAGACTGGGACAGAGATAGGGAGTAGCTGGTACTAAGATTGGATGGATAAAGGAGAGACAGGTTCTGAAAGACTTTGAAAGTCAGGAAGAAGATTTCAAATGATGGGGAACAATGGGAAAATACCTTGGGTTTTTGAAATGACATGATGAATGTAGTGCTCTAGAAATATTGACCTATCAGTAAAATAGAAGATGAGCTAGAGAAGAGAGAGGCTGAAATAGTAGAGACCATCTGAGGTAGCTGTGAGTAGTGTAGGTATGAAGGGCAAAGGTCCCAGAGTAAAGTGATGGCAGAGGAAATAGAGAGGAAAGGATCTTAGAAGGACTTTTGAAAGAAGTTATGGGACTTGGCTACATGTTAAATGAAGGGGATGAAGAGGGAAGATTTAAAGATAAATGTAAGGTTTTAGCCTAAAGAGTTTTCATACCATTGACAGAAATAAGGTAGTTGGGAGGGTCTGTAGTTGAAGAGAAAGATGAGTTCAATTCAGCACACAGGATTGTAGATTATGGAGTTATAAAGGATAATAGAGGTCATCGTAAAGACAATCAGTCATGATAGCACATCTGAGGACTGCTGCTGTGAATGATTTTGAAGGCCTAATCACATAGTATAATGAACTCTCTATTCAGCAATAAGCTAATAAAGCAGAACATTCATCCAACGTCCTTAAACAAAACATATCATCTAATACATATATGTGATTCATAACACTAAGTATGTCATATGGGGCATAGCACATATCATTGCATACCTGAAATCAGGGAGTCCCAGACTAGGGTCTTCCCTAGCATGATGAATCCTTAAGGGGTAGCAGAAGATACCACACCACTGACCCTTAGGTCACTGTAAGAACAATCTTCTTAATCAATGCACAGTGTCCAAGTAAAGTCCTCTCTCATTTTGACTCAAGGACGACTTTCAAACCCCACAGCTCCTCCTCTGTCTAAATGGACATTTAAATGGACTCATTCTTCTCTGTCAAAATCACATCAAAGCTTCTATCTCTTCCCCATAGTCAAAACCATGAAAGTGAATGGAACTTGGGAGGAGGAAGTATAGAAAATGATAGTAATAAAATGTTATTTTCAGAGATAGAAAAAGGAACCATATGGCATTATCACTGTGATAATTATCATTGTGTATACTTTGTAGCTATATATATATATATATATACATATATATATACACACACATACACATATGTGTATGTGCATATGTATCCTATGTATTTGTGTGTACATGCACACATGGGTAGATACATATATGCACGTGTGTACCTGTGCATGTACGTTATTCAAAGAGATATGCGTGTACACACACACATACACACTATTTCTCCTTATAGCATATAAGACACTAGAGGACAAATACTACTTCATTTCTCTCTTTGTATCACTAGTTTCTAACATAGTGTCTGGAACATAGGTACTTGACAAATACTTGACTGATTACATTGATTGTGCCATCAGGTTCAACAATCAAGTTTATTAACACCCCTAAGTTCATGGTACTGAAATGAGGACTTTGGGGTATATGGACTAGCACCTCTAGTGTGAAGGCTTACCAGGCCCTATTCAGGGCTGCTCACCTCCTTTGGGCTCACCTTTTACCCAACTCTCACCTCCAACAAGCTGCAGCCCATGCAGCAGCCACACCCTGGTAAAACTATCTAGGCAGACAGATTAAACCAGGTTAATGGTAGCTGACAGGCTTTAAACTTGGTGAGCTGGGGGTTGCCTATCTTAAACATGTGCAGACCTCCCCTGGCAGAATGAGTGGAGGAGAACAATTTGTTCCAATGGTCATGAACGTAGCATTTAGGTCCTAATCAGATATCAAAGATGCCAAGGTCATTCACTACATCCCAGGCTGTCACCATGTGTCTTGACTTTTCTCTTGCTACTGGACTTTGATGACTCTGGAAGAAAGAATGAGGTTGACAATTTGCACAACTCTGCTTCACTTAAATTCAATTCACATGCAAGTCAAGATATCATTCATTCATGATGTCATTGTCTTCCAAAACAAAGAGTAAACAACAATGATGGTCACTGTCTTTTAACTACAATTATCTCTTCCACATTCTGAGGGTTAGGAGTTAAGCACCCCTACAATCTGAAAAACCCACATAAAAGTTTTGGCCCTCCCTTCATGCCAAACAAGAAGTCTATATTTTTTTTCTTTTTCTATTATGGGTGTTTATAGAACCTCACTGTAAAATTTGGGTTAAGTATTTGGTCCTAGGTTCTGTGTCTTCTGCTGCCCTTCACATGTCATCTGCAACTTCTGCAAAACTCCCCCCAAATTCCCATCAAATTTATTATGTTAATCCACAATATATCAAGACTGGAATGGGGAAAGTCATGATATGGAAGGAATAACTGTACTATGAGCTACCTATGGATGGTATTTATTTTTGTTTTTGTTCTTTAAATTTCCTCACCCATCCACACTCATTCAGAACCTGGAGAGGTAATTTGGAGTAATAGGTAGAAATCAAACTTTAATATCAAAAAGTACTCTGTTTGAATTTTTCTTCTATCACACACTGGGCTGTGTGACTGTATTACTAAAGCAATACTCGTAGAACCAAGGGGGACTATGAATATGCTGGTACAGTTCTGCAAAGTATAACAGAGTCTCCATAGAGAAGGCAGAAGAAAAATATGTATTCA